>CM054060.1:342070114-342442403 GCA_028641055.1 Alopecurus myosuroides | reverse complement strand
GAAACAAAGAATAAAAGAATGTTTTGGTTATTATTTTTATAGTTTCAAATTGGTTCTGTTTGAAATACATTTGGTTTGAATTTGAAAATGATTTAGAATTAATTGATTGAATTAATGGTTTGATTAAAACCAACAAATTAAGGAGTGATCAACATGGAATAAAATGGAACAAATTGGTTGTTTTCATTTGTGATTTTTATTCCAAAAGTTGTAACAGAGCAAGTATGAAAACAAAGCATTTGAAATTGTTTGAGTTTCATTGTGAAAACAAAGAATAACAGATGCAAAACAAAAGAAACAAATGCAACAATATGATGACATGATGCAATACCTTAATTAAACATGAAAACAAACATTCTAAATGGTAGGTTTTCATACTTGGGCTGTTATAGCCTATTTGGATTTTGTCTGTACTCAGACCCATTGAGTGTTTCCGCTGCCATGTAATGATGCTATGTTGGGACATGTGTCCTCTGAATGATTGTATTTACTATTCTCTGCCTTAGTGAAGGCCATTTGCAACTTATTTCAATCTTTTATGTCTTAGAGATATGTTGTGGTATCATTCCGTTTAACGCCGTTGACGTACCATGTGTGATTGGTATGAAGTACATCGACGGTAGTACCTTTAATCTCTAGTGGATAGTTTACATCGACGATGGAATAGCGGAGTTTGGTTGTCGCACATAAGTGCTGGCCTACTCGTAAGAGGATGCGGGAGCAGTTAGGCCCCGTAATCCAAACATCTGCTATCCAGTTCGGAACGGTGAGTATCCTCTAGAGGTTAGGGTGCGACAAATGGTATCAGAGCCTGTCTGCCTGTAGGATCCCTTTTACTGGTCGCAGTTGAGTCTAGAAACTATTTTGTAGCTATATAGGAAAAAATGAAACGTGAGAGTAGGAATTCTGTTCTTTTTCTTCTTTCCCCACCCACCCTCCCTTTTCTGGTAAGGAAGTGCAACGTTGTTTTTCTCTTCTTATCTAAACTTTCAAGTTAGGATTTCACGTATCCTGGTTTCTCTAGGATGGTTATATCTACTAGACCATAGGAATGGAGGTGGTTGTGACATGATTTATCATGTTGCCTACTCACGATTGAGAACGGAGGCGTGTAAGCCCCGGAAGCAGATCCTCTATTCCTCAAGCAGTAGATATTGATCCTTTAGAAGCCCGGATGGGTTTTCTCCGTAGTACCTCAGGTGTTTGTGGTCTCCTGTTTCCCAGTTGTTGCTTCGATATCGTCCTTCACAAATCTTCTCTTTCGTGGTTAACCTCCATCCGTTTTGTTCCGGAGATCTTTCTTCTTCAACACCACATCTGTGTGGTACTCGAACCATTTATGGTGAATGTTGAGGGTAGTATATGTTTGCTCCATGCTACCTTCTTACCGTCTGAAGTAATCCTTTTAAGCACTTATATTGGATTTTGTTATCCGGTTAGTGTGTTAACCTTGTGTAACGACCGGGAATATTTCCCAACTGAAATTTGTTGCTCGTTTTTTTCTTTTTCTTTTTTGCATCGCATTGCATAAGGCATCACCATGCATTTTAAAGCTTGCAAACTAAATGAAATTAATTAAATTTTGTTTGCTAAAATTTACAGAAATTTATTTGATGTCTAATCCTATTTTTATTATCACCTAAACAGTTGCTGAAAACAATAATAAAAACAAAAAAAAACAAAAAAAATTAAGAGGGAGAGAGAGGGAGCCCAGCCGGCCAGGCCCAAAAGGCCCAACCAGCACCCCCCACCGAATCCCTCCCCACAAACCCTAAATAAAATTTTCCCCTCGCAAAAACCCCCCCGCCGTTTCCCTTTTTTTCGTTCAGGTCCTCCCACCTCCCTGCCTCTCGCTCGCAGCGCCTCCTCCCTCCTTCCCGTCGCCCCTTTCCCTCGCCGCCATCCTCCCGTCGCCTCCTCCTTCCTCCGTTGCACCACCACCTCCCGACGCCCTCGCCTCCTCTCCCGCCGGCAGCCGGCGCCGCTGCTCCCCCGCCCCGCTACCGGAGCCTCTCCTCGGCCGGGGGCCCGGAGCTCCGCCGCCCAAGACCTCCTCCCGAGCACTGCCGCCGGCCGCTCCTCTCCGCCTTCCCTCTCCCTGTCCCTCGCCTCCTCGTCACCAACCCCGCCGCCGGCCGTCGCCATCTCCGCTCTCCTCTTCCCGTCGCCGACGACGCCTCGCCGCTGCTTCCCCTTCCTCGCCCCTCGCCTCCTCCCGCGGCCGCGTATGCCGCCGCCGCTGCTGCATCCCCGCGGACGGCCGGCGCCCCGCCGGAGCTCCGCCCCCACCTCGCCGTCCCCTGCAGCTCGCCGACGAGCCCTACTCCAGCGCCTCCTCCGTGCTCGTCGGGAGCAGACCATGGCGTCGCCACGGTGCCCCAGGATGCCGCCGCTTCCTTGCTGGCGCCGGTGACCGAGGGATCCGCCGCCCTCCGCCGCAGCAGCAGCGCCTCGGGCCCGTCCTCGACCTAGGCTGCGGGCAGCTCTCCGTCCGGCCTCCTCTGGTTTGCCACGAGTCCCGCGGGCGAGTGCCTCCACGACGTCGTCCTCGTCCACGAACCCGGTTTGTTGCCAAGTTCTACGAACCGTCGACATGAACGTCTGCCGACAAGATCTTCACGCCTCCGTGCCTGCCATGAACCTCGATGACCGGGACTGTCAAGTTTGTGACGGACTGTGAAAGGTGATGATGCTGCAATTCGGCTACGACTACTTCCACTACGCCGAGAACCTCGACCCACTCGCCATCTTTCGCCCGTGTCCGTTTTGCGTTGGCCGCCTTCGTGCGCGCCCGAAGACCGGGACCGTCAGGTTCGCCTTCGACCCCGAAGACGGTGTTGTTACGGTTTGCCCACGACTACTACGACTACACCGGCTCCGGACGTTGAACGACTATGTCGACGACGATGATCGTGTGGTTTGAGAACGAACGTCTACTTCCTCTTCGGACCTCGATGAAAAGATCGACAACGACCACCGATGACGTGAACGACTACCTCGGCTACGGAACGAGAACGACTACCTCGACTACTTCCACGACATCGACGACTTTGTCTACTTCCCATTATTCGTCTACTTCCTCCACGTTCGAAGTTTCCGGCGTTGACTCCGGCGATCCTCTTTCCAACGTGCGAAGCCAAACCCCAACCCTTATACCTACGCCCTATTTTCTATAACATATCAACTATAATTAAAATGTCATATCATTCATGTGTTGCATTGCATTTTTGTGGGTAGATAAATAACTCGAACCTCCTAAATTAAATGTTGGGCTTCCGGCTCAATTTAAATTGATTTAATTGCATAAATCATAACTAATTCATTTCAACTCCAAATTTAAAAAGTAAAATATGTTTTCCAATCAAAATTCTGAACTTTGCAAATATCAACTTTGTTTGCTGTTTTGAATAATTTAAATTGCTGAAAACAACTGTTTCTTATTTAATGCATTTAAAATTGTCAAATTAATAACTAATTCATTTTAATTCGAATCCAACAAATAAAATATGTTTTCATACCAGAAAAATGTACTTAATCTATTCATGCCATCCATGTTCATGTTTGAACCTTGCATGTTGCATTTGTAGTAGTGTTATGCATGTTCACCTAATAAATAAATATGGAATGTGTGGGCTAATTAATTCCAAACTGTTGCCCCATTCCATTTAAATTGCCTAACTCATCTACTTTATTGTTTGCCATGCTAAACAACAATTAAATTGATGGTTATCTAAACAACTTGAACCAATTCCTATTTCTCCGGACTCCGGTTCCGATTAAATTGCTTAAGTTGTTTTCCTCCCCGTTGCATCTTGCCATGTCATGCATATAAACTAGGATCATGCTGGATCTTTTGCCGTAGTAGTAATTGTTGCATCCGGTGTTTCTTTTAGTTCGTTGCTTCTTCGCGGATAGGATGTTGAGATGATGTGAGCAACGACAAGTTCTGCTACCTTGCGGGATCTCAGGCAAGTATACTCACTTGCTATCAGTGTTGCCTTTCATCATTTGTTACTGATTCTTTCCGTTGTTCTTATTCTAGCCTTTGATTCGATGCTTGAGTCTCGATCCTATCGTATGTTACCTTGCAGCCATGATATAGCCTTCCTTCCACTTCCTATTAACTGTTGTTTGTTTACCCGGTTGGCCCTCGTCTCGTAGTTGCATGCTTAGGGTTGCTTTTGCTCGAGTCTGTTGTCGGTTACTTCTTTTACTATTATTATCGTTCTGGGGGCTCGATATTAATCAATCAATCCTGTTAATGCTAATGGTAATAATAATTTGACGATAAGGCACCGGCAGGAGGCCCATGGGTGGTTTTGAGGCCTGCTAGTGTCGACCCCTAATTAGGAAAAGGGTCTTGTCTACTGATCCATGATGAGCGCACTACCCGCATGTGGGAAGCGAGTATGGGCGCCCCCCTCAACTTGACTCGATTCGCATCTCGTCCAAATCGCCACATTTAGTTTGGGTGTTCCATTTGCTGCATGCATGATCTTGCGAGCCCTTGGTACCCGGGTGGAACTTTTGTAGTCGGCATTTAGGGCGGCGTGGTCTTCCAGTGCTATGAGGGTCCCCTTTTCTTCGGGGGCTCGATTAGCAGCGCACGCACAGCACGTGGTGCTTTGGGCTTGATGCGAAGAAGGGTTGGGTTGTGTTGAGTGCCCCGCTTGGTGGAATGGCCGTTCCATCTGGCGGGTTATTCATACCTGTACGGCTAAATTGGTGCATCCCTGCAGGGTTAAATCTTCTCGAGAAGCCGTGTTTTCCGCGGCTATGGTTGACTTGGTGAAAGTACTGGCTAACAAGTTCTCAGGACAACTTTAACTTAACTAATGTTATTCACCCAACCAATACTAATCTTGACTAGTAATAGTATTATTGACACAATAACTTGATTCATCTTTAATACAACTGTGTGAGTCATCCTCAGATTGCTTCTTCGGATAAGGGGCGAGATCCAGGTTGGGTTTGTTTGAAGTTATCTTTCAGTTGGTTACAATACTCGATCTTAACTTCTTTCTGTTAGCCGGAAGTTGTAGTATCTCTCTGTAGTTGGTTAGTGCAGCCCGCTGCCGCTTCTTTGCAATAATCCCTTCCTTTCCGTTGTACCCCAAAGTATTTGTACCTTGTGATGACTGGCTACGCCGGTATCTTGTGAGTATGGGTTTTATCCCCTTGCCAGTACTTAACCGTACTGACCCACGAATTCATTTTCGTGGCTGCATATTCAACATTGCAGTCAACAGGTTTGAAGTCTGACGACGTTAGCTTGGGAATCCCTCCGGCTTGGCCTGGGCAGGGATTGGACGCTCTCGGTTATCTTCAGGACTCTTAGTCCAATTTGTATCTTGTCCGTAGCCGGACGCTATGTTGTTTCTTCCGCTGTTATTTGGATCTTTGTATTGTATAATTTGTATCCTTGACTCGTTTGAGTCCTCTTGTATAAATCCTTTCTGTTGTTGTTGTGGAATATTCGTGAACTGTTGTAATGTTATCACAAGTGGCAACCTGGAATCGGTTATTATGTGGATTTTGGCGGGAATGCTGAAATCTGCATAGTGCCCGATCTCGGGGCGTCACAAATGGTATCAGAGCCTTGGTTCCGATTCCCGATATTGTTTCGATACGAATGGTTATCGAAGCAACAGGTCCGCAAAGCCTGTAGGATAACCTCGCTAACGGTCGTTGTTTCTAGAGTGTCAAAAACTATTTCTGCTAAACTATTTTGGAAAATATCTCAATAGGATTCTTGTTTTCTCCTTATCTCTATTCTATTTCTCCTTCTATCTCATTTGTTTTGGAGTCTACTCTCGTACTCAATCTTTCAAAGTGTTAGGATCCTACGTGGGTGGACGTTTTCTGAGCCTTTAACCTAATAGGTTCGATCATCGGAAGATTCCTGGTGGAAGAACATCGTCGTCACTCCGAGCAAGAATCCCTTGTTAGTGGTGTCGAGGAGATCAGCTGGAAGCACAAAGAATCGATAGTCGAACTTCTTTCCCCTCCCGGGTTAGCAGGTGGATTGCGAGGGCGCAATCCCTTGTTAGTGGTGTCGTCTGTAACGACCGGGAATTTTTCCCAACTGAAATTTGTTGCTCGTTTTTTTTTTTTTTTTTTGCATCGCATTGCATAAGGCATCACCATGCATTTTAAAGCTTGCAAACTAAATGAAATTAATTAAATTTTGTTTGCTAAAATTTACAGAAATTTATTTGATGTCTAATCCTATTTTTATTATCACCTAAACAGTTGCTGAAAACAATAATAAAAACAAAAAAAATTAAGAGGGAGAGAGAGGGAGCCCAGCCGGCCAGGCCCAAAAGGCCCAACCAGCACCCCCCACCGAATCCCTCCCCACAAACCCTAAATAAAATTTTCCCCTCGCAAAACCCCCCCCCCCCCGCCGTTTCCCTTTTTTTCGTTCAGGTCCTCCCACCTCCCTGCCAGGAAACTCACGCACGCACGCACGGGAGGAGGGGATCGCTCGATCCCCTCGTTCTCCTCTCGCCCGCAGCGCCTCCTCCCTCCTTCTCGTCGCCCTTTCCCTCGCCGCCATCCTCCCGTCGCCTCCTCCTTCCTCCGTTGCACCACCACCTCCCGACGCCCTCGCCTCCTCTCCCGCCGGCAGCCGGCGCCGCTGCCCCCCCGCCCCGCCACCGGCGCCTCTCCTCGGCCGGGGGCCCGGAGCTCCGCCGCCCAAGACCTCCTCCCGAGCACTGCCGCCGACCGCTCCTCTCCGCCTTCCCTCTCCCTGTCCCTCGCCTCCTCGTCACCAACCCCGCCGCCGGCCGTCGCCATCTCCGCTCTCCTCTTCCCGTCGCCGACGACGCCTCGCCGCTGCTGCCCCTTCCTCGCCCCTTGCCTCCTCCCGCGGCCGCGGACGCCGCCGCCGCTGCTGCATCCCCGCGGACGGCCGGCGCCCCGCCGGAGCTCCGCCCCCACCTCGCCGTCCCCTACAGCTCGCCGACGAGCCCTACTCCAGCGCCTCCTCCGTGCTCGTCGGGAGCAGACCATGGCGTCGCCACGGTGCCCCAGGATGCCGCCGCTTCCTTGCTGGCGCCGGTGACCGAGGGATCCGCCGCCCTCCGCCGCAGCAGCAGCGCCTCGGGCCCGTCCTCGACCTAGGCTGCGGGCAGCTCTCCGTCCGGCCTCCTCTGGTTTGCCACGAGTCCCGCGGGCGAGTGCCTCCATGACGTCGTCCTCGTCCACGAACCCGGTTTGTTGCCAAGTTCTACGAACCGTCGACATGAACGTCTGCCGACAAGATCTTCACGCCTCCGTGCCTGCCATGAACCTCGATGACCGGGACTGTCAAGTTTGTGACTGACTGTGAAAGGTGATGATGTTGCAATTCGGCTACGACTACTTCCACTACACCGAGAACCTCGACCCACTCGCCATCTTTCGCCCGTGTCCGTTTTGCGTTTGCCGCCTTCGTGCGCGCCCGAAGACCGGGACCATCAGGTTCGCCTTCGACCCCGAAGACAGTGTTGTTACGGTTCGCCCACGACTACTACGACTACACCGGCTCCGGACGTTGAACGACTACGTCGACGACGATGATCGTGTGGTTTGAGAACGAACGTCTACTTCCTCTTCGGACCTCGATGAAAAGATCGACAACGACCACCGATGACGTGAACGACTACCTCGGCTACGGAACGAGAAAGACTACCTCGACTACTTCCACGACATCGACGACTTTGTCTACTTCCCATTCTTCGTCTACTTCCTCCACGTTCGAAGTTTCCGGCGTTGACTCCGGCGATCCTCTTTCCAACGTGCGAACCCAAACCCCAACCCTTATACCTACGCCCTATTTTCTATAACATATCAACTATAATTAAAATCTCATATCATTCATGTGTTGCATTGCATTTTTGTGGGTAGATAAATAACTCGAACCTCCTAAATTAAATGTTGGGCTTCCGGCTCAATTTAAATTGATTTAATTGCATAAATCATAACTAATTCATTTCAACTCCAAATTTGAAAAATAAATATGTTTTCCAATCAAAATTCTCTAAACTTTGCAAATATCAACTTTGTTTGCTGTTTTGAATAATTTAAATTGCTGAAAACAACTGTTTCTTATTTAATGCATTTAAAATTGTCAAATTAATAACTAATTCATTTTAATTCGAATCCAACAAATAAAATATGTTTTCATACCAGAAAAATGCACTTAAACTATTCATGCCATCCATGTTCATGTTTGCACCTTGCATGTTGCATTTGTAGTAGTGTTATGCATGTTCACCTAATAAATAAATATGGAATGTGTGGGCTAATTAATTCCAAACTGTTGCCCCATTCCATTTAAATTGCCGAACTCATCTACTTTATTGTTTGCCATGCTAAACAACAATTAAATTGATGGTTAGCTAAACAAATTGAACCAATTCCTATTTCTCCGGACTCCGGTTCCGATTAAATTGCTTAAGTTGTTTTCCTCCCCGTTGCATCTTGCCATGTCATGCATATAAACTAGGATCATGCTGGATCTTTTGCCGTAGTAGTAATTGTTGCATCCGGTGTTTCTTTTAGTTCGTTGCTTCTTCGCGGATAGGACGTTGAGATGATGTGAGCAACGACAAGTTCTGCTACCTTGCGGGATCTCAGGCAAGTATACTCACTTGCTATCAGTGTTGCCTTTCATCATTTGTTACCGATTCTTTCCGTTGTTCTTATTCTAGCCTTTGATTCGATGCTTGAGTCTCGATCCTATCGTATGTTACCTTGCAGCCATGATATAGCCTTCCTTCCACTTCCTATTAACTGTTGTTTGTTTACCCGGTTGGCCCTCGTCTCGTAGTTGCATGCTTAGGGTTGCTTTTGCTCGAGTCTGTTGTCGGTTACTTCTTTTACTATTATTATCGTTCTGGGGGCTCGATATTAATCAATCAATCCTGTTAATGCTAATGGTAATAATAATTTGACGATAAGGCACCGGCAGGAGGCCCATGGGTGGTTTTGAGGCCTGCTAGTGTCGACCCCTAATTAGGAAAAGGGTCTTGTCTACTGATCCATGATGAGCGCACTACCCGCATGTGGGAAGCGAGTATGGGCGCCCCCCTCAACTTGACTCGATTCGCATCTCGTCCAAATCGCCACATTTAGTTCGGGTGTTCCATTTGCTGCATGCATGATCTTGCGAGCCCTTGGTACCCGGGTGGAACTTTCGTAGTCGGCATTTAGGGCGGCGTGGTCTTCCAGTGCTATGAGGGTCCCCTTTTCTTCGGGGGCTCGATTAGCCGCGCACGCACAGCACGTGGTGCTTTGGGCTTGATGCGAAGAAGGGTTGGGTTGTGTTGAGTGCCCCGCTTGGTGGAATGGCCGTTCCATCTGGCGGGTTATTCATACGTGTACGGCTAAATTGGTGCATCCCTGCAGGGTTAAATCTTCTCGAGAAGCCGTGTTTTCCGCGGTTATGGTTGACTTGGTGAAAGTACTGGCTAACAAGTTCTCAGGACAACTTTAACTTAACTAATGTTATTCACCCAACCAATACTAATCTTGACTAGTAATAGTATTATTGACACAATAACTTGATTCATCTTTAATACAACTGTGTGAGTCATCCTCGGATTGCTTCTTCGGATAAGGGGCGAGATCCAGGTTGGGTTTGTTTGAAGTTATCTTTCAGTTGGTTACAATACTCGATCTTATCTTCTTTCTGTTAGCCGGAAGTTGTAGTATCTCTCTGTAGTTGGTTAGTGCAGCCCGCTGCCGCTTCTTTGCAATAATCCCTTCCTTTCCGTTGTACCCCAAAGTATTTGTACCTTGTGATGACTGGCTACGCCGGTATCTTGTGAGTATGGGTTTTATCCCCTTGCCAGTACTTAACCGTACTGACCCACGAATTCATTTTCGTGGCTGCATATTCAACATTGCTGTCAACAGGTTTGAAGTCTGACGACGTTAGCTTGGGAATCCCTCCGGCTTGGCCTGGGCAGGGATTGGACGCTCTCGGTTATCTTTAGGACTCTTAGTCCAATTTGTATCTTGTCCGTAGCCGGACGCTATGTTGTTTCTTCCGCTGTTATTTGGATCTTTGTATTGTATCATTTGTATCCTTGACTCGTTTGAGTCCTCTTGTATAAATCCTTTCTGTTGTTGTTGTGGAATATTCGTGAACTGTTGTAATGTTATCACAAGTGGCAACCTGGAATCGGTTATTATGTGGATTTTGGCGGGAATGCTGAAATCTGCATAGTGCCCGATCTCGGGGCGTCACACCTTGGTATCCTCTTCAGGATGGAAAGTGGTGACGAAGAACACACACTGCCACCCGAGATGGGGAAAGTGCTGTCTCAGATGACACAAGTTATAAAGCAGATGCAGCAGAACCAAGACCTTGGGAGTAATGGCAACACCCGGGTGTCTATTCGGGAGTTCCTTGAGCTCAATCCGCGCACGTTTGATAACTCCTCCGAGCCATTGGATGCTGATGACTGGCTCCGTGAAATGAGCCGTACTCTTATGGTAGCTCATGTGGCGGACGAGGACCGTGTTCCTTACGTGACCTACCTTCTCCGTGGACAATCCATGTCTTGGTGGGAAAACTTCCAAGAAATGAGAGGTGCTAGTGTGGCAATCACATGGGAGGATTTCAAGCAAGCCTTCGTGCGCCATCACATTCCCGATGGGCTCATGGAGAGAATGCGTGAGGAATTCTATTCTTTCACACAAGGCAATTTGGACGTTCTCGAATACCAAAGAGAGTTCAATCGTCTGGCTCGCTACGCCGGAGATGAAATCTCCACGGAAGCGAGAAAGATGGCAAAGTTCCGAAGGGGTCTCAACCCGGAACTCAAGTATGCTCTCACCAACATCAAGGCCAAGAATTTTTAGGACCTCATCAACATCGCTCTAAATGAAGAGCATGATCGCAAGTTGGTTGAGGAATCTCGTAAGCACTCTCGTGAACAGGCTAATCTCTCAAAAGCTATCATGCCTCCACAAAAACGAAGAGTTTGGGTTCCATATACCACTCCAACACCGCCCATCTGCTTGCCAAGCCCGGCAGGATTTCTTGCCCTCCCTCCCACCCCAGTGGTATCTTTAGGAGGTGCTCCATCTCAGCCAAGTCCAACAGCTCCTCGTTCTGCTAGTACATGCTTCAAGTGCGGTCTACCAGGACACTACTCCTACAAGTGACCGCAGAACAAGCTACCATCACTACCTATCCCTAAGGTCAATCATGTGGTGGTACACACTTCTTCGCCTAGGCCCCACAACAAGAACAAGTCTGTCTTGAGAACTGTGAGGGTGAACCATGTCAAGGCCCAGGGAGCAGAAGAATCTCCAGAGGTTGTAATGGGCACACTTCTTGTGAACTCGTTTCGTGCTAAAGTCTTGTTCGATTCTGGTGCTTCACACTCTTTCATCTCTCAATGCTTTGCAAACAACAGTAAAATCAACGTCGAACAGTTGTCTATCCCTCTCCTAGTGAAATCACCGGGATCTAGCTGGCAAAGCAATAAAGTTAGCCAGAACATCGAGATCACAATTGGAAACCTTCCATTCCAGGCATCTCTGATAGCTCTCCACTCTTCAGATATTGATGTCATTCTTGGGATGGATTGGCTGGTAACCAACAAAGCAGTCATTGATTGTCCTGCTAAGTCTGTCAAAATCACACACCCTTCTGGCCAGATAGTCTACTTCCATGCTGAAAATCCAGTTGTTCAACTCTACACTCTCAATACAAATCCTCTACCATCTATTGAAACTATTCCGGTGGTTTGTGAATTCCCTGATGTCTTTCCAGAAGAATTGCCAGGAATGCCTCCTGACAGAGCAGTTGAGTTCGTCATCGAACTTGAACCAGGTACTGCTCCAATCTCTAAGCATCCATACAAGATAGCTCCTCCTGAACTGAAGTTGTTGAAGGAGCAAATCGATATGTACATGGAAAAATGTTACATTCAACCTAGTTCCTCGGCTTGGGGATGCCCAACTCTGTTCGTTGCGAAGAAGGATCAAACAAAGAGACTCGTGGTTGACTATCGTCCTCTTAACGAGAAAACCATCAAAAACAAGTATCCAATTCCTCGTATCGATGATCTTTTTGATCAACTTGCTGGAGCCTCAATATTCTCAAAGTTGGACTTGAGGATGGGTTACCATCAAATAAAGATCAGAAAGGAAGATATTCCTAAGACAGCATTCACCACTCGTTACGGTCTATATGAATACACCATCATGTCCTTTGGTCTCACCAATGCACCAGCGACATTCTCTCGACTCATGAATTCTGTCTTCCATGAATACCTCGACAAGTTCGTTGTGGTATATCTTGATGACATCCTTGTCTACTCAAAATCCGAGGAAGAGCATGGAGAACATCTTCGTCTCACTCTCATGAAACTTCGCGAGCATCGTCTATATGCCAAGTTCTCCAAATGTGAATTCTGTATTCCAGAAGTGGCCTACCTTGGTCATATCATCTCTGCCAAGGGCATAGCCATTGATCCAGAAAAGGTTAAGGCCATAGTTGATTGGAAACCTCCTAAGACGGTGAAGCAAATCAGAAGTTTTCTTGGCTTGGCTAGCTATTGCCGTCGTTTCGTCCAAAACTTCTCCAAGATTGCCAAACCCCTCACTGATCTCACAAAGAAGGACAAGAAGTTCGTTTGGTCTCCACAATGTGATGAAAGTTTCAATCTCCTCAAGACTAAACTCACTTCTACACAAGTTCTGGTTGGCCCAGATACTACCAAACCTTTCCAGATATTCTGTGATGCTTCTCTCCAAGGTCTAGGAGCAGTTCTTATGCAAGAACGTCAAGTTGTGGCTTATGCTTCACGTCAGTTGAACGCACATGAGCTCAATTATCCCACACATGACCTTGAACTTGCAGCAGTTGTGTTTGCCCTCAAGAAATGGAGGCAATACTTGTTGGGTAATCGCACTGAAATCTTTTCCGATCATAAGAGTCTGAAATACATCTTCACTCAACCAGATCTAAAACTCAGGCAAAGGAGATGGATTGAAAAGATCAAAGACTTCGATCTTACAATTTCTTACACTCCAGGCAAGGCTAATGTTATGGCCGATGCTCTCAGTCGCAAGTCGTATTGCAATAATCTCATGATCATGGAAAGTCAACCTCCTCTTCATGAAGAATTCCATAAGCTGAACCTTGGTCTTGTTCCTCAAGGTTATCTTGCAAACTTGACAGCCAGTCCAACTCTCGAGGATAAGATTCGTTCTGAACAACTTCGTGATGCTGATTTCAAGAAGATCGCAAATAACATCAAAGCATGCAATGTGAAGTATGAGTGCTTCTCAATTGATGACAAGGGAACTGTGTTCTTCGAAGGACGCATTGCAGTTCCTCAAGTTCAAAGTCTCAAAGATGTCATTCTCAAGGAGGCTCATGGAACTCCTCTCTCCATACACCCTGGAAGTACAAAGATGTACCAGGATCTCAAGACACTGTATTGGTGGTCTGGCATGAAACGTGAAATTGCTCAATACTTTTCTGAATGCGACGTTTGTCAACGTGTAAAGGCAGTTCATCAGAAAACAGCCGGTCTTCTCCAACCTCTGAAAATCCCCGAGTGGAAGTGGGACATGATTGAAATGGACTTCGTCACTGGTTTTCCAAAGTCCAAGAAGGGCAACGATGCAATCTTCGTTGTCCTTGATCGACTCACTAAAATAGCTCACTTCTTTCCTGTCAAAGAAACAATCTCAGCTAGCCAGTTAGCATAGCTCTACACAGCAAAGATTGTTCCTCTTCATGGTGTTCCATTGGAAATAAGCTCAGACCATGGAAGCATATTCACTTCTCATTTCTGGAAGAGTTTTCAAGAAGCATTGGGCACCAAACTTCTGTTCAGCACAGCTTATCACCCTCAGTCTCAAGGGCAAGTCGAAAGAGTCAATCAGATTCTCGAGGATATGCTCAGAGCATGTGGTCTCTCCTTTGGCATGAAATGGGAGGAATGTCTTCCATATGCTGAATTATCCTACAACAACAGCTTCCAGGCAAGCCTAGGCATGGCACCATTTGAAGCACTCTATGGCCGCAGATGCAGGAGTCCAATCAATTGGTCTGGAGCTGGTGAACGTTCACTCTTAGGCCCGAACATTGTTAAGGAAGCCGAAGAGAAAGTTCGCATCATTCGTGACAATCTCAAGATTGCTCATTCTCGTCAGAAAAGCTACTATGACAGCAAGCACAGGGATATGATCTATGCACCTGGTGACAAAGCATATCTCCGTGTAACTCCCCTCAGAGGCACTCATCGTTTTGGTGTGAAAGGAAAACTTGCACCAAGATACATTGGTCCTTTCAACATTCTCTCAAGGCGTGCGGAAAATGCCTATCGTCTTGAACTTCCAGAAAAACTATCCAAGGTGCACGATGTGTTTCACGTGTCACAGCTCAAGAGGTGTTTCAAAGATCCAGATCGTGTAGTTGATCATCTAGGGGGAGATTTTCATACTTGTTATGTTACGATGTGTCAACTAAAAAACTACAAAACAAACAAACAAATTGTTCCACTAAAACTTGGAATCAAAAACTTTAAATTGGTTTAAGTGGCATTTGTTCTTTTTATACCAACATTGCTCAATTCATTTAATTACCAAACATCAACTAAATAAAATATTTTTTTGGAAAAGAAAGTTTGTTTAATGGTGTTGTGACAAAAACAAAACTCTATAAAATTTTCCCTAATTTTTCCCTAGCACAAACCTCTCCTTTTTCTCTCTAATTCCTTTGCAGCAAAAAAAAAAATAACAGAAAAAGATTAAAAGAGAGAGAGAGAGGGAATAAAGGGCAGCCAGCCCACTTTGGGCCAGCCCAACTGCCCTGGCCTGCTTACCTGTTTTGGTCATCCCTAACCTCTGTACGGATCGACATCCATGGTGTCCACGTGTGTTACAGAGGAGGGCAACGGTGATCGGCAGCTCCCCTCCTCCTATAACCTAGCTCGAGGCCGAGCCCCCTCCTTCCCTAATTCCTCTCCACCCCTCCTTCTCCCTCGCGCCGCAGCTCTTCTTCCTCTCTTCCTCTCCCGCTGCCCCCTTTTCTTCTCTGTTCTGAATCCACCGAGAGCAGTCACCGCCGCCTCCCTCTCCGGCTAGTCGCCGCGCCACCGGTGCCCGCCCGGCCGCGCTTGGGCCGGGAACAGAAACGCCGCGCCTCCCTCTTCCTCGCCGTGGCCTCGGTTTTCCCCGAGGTGCACCGAGTCGCTGCCGCCATCTCGTTTTCGCCGCCGGCCGCACCCCACCGAGCGCCTGCTCTCTGCCCCTGCTCCCTCTGTCGACAGCAAGGTGAGCCGCTCCTTCCCCGTCGTCCTTCCTCCCGTTTCCCTCCTCTGCTCTACACCCGCACGAGCTCGCAACCGCGGCACGGCAGCCCGGCCACAGACGCCCACACCTCGCGCAGCGGCAGCGAGCAGCGTCCGCCGGCGCTCTGTCGCCTCCGTCGAGTTGCAGTGCAGTACCGAACTTGCACCAAGAAATTCATTTAACCGCGTACACAGCATATCCACCCACGTACCCTTGTTCTCTCACGAACCCATCAACAGCCGCACTGGCTACCGCCCCGTGCGCGGAAGCGCAAGCACGCGGGATCGACCCCCGCGGGAGGCATTTGCCTCCCCAATTTTTTCCCTTGCGCGCCCCGCGCTGGGCCCCGCGCGTCATTGACCTTTGAGGCCACCTAGACACCAGCACTGCCACCTAGGCGCCACGCAGGCCCTGGCCCCACTGTCAGTGGCTAGGGCTGGTCACTGCGTGGTGCAGTCTACTTTTCTGCATGTTTTCTTTTATTTTAAGTCCAGTTTAAATTACAGAATAGTCCCTAAACTCAAAAATCACATAACTTTTATTTCACAAACCCAAAAAATAAGAATAAAATATGTACACTGCACCAAATTTAATTATCTATCTATTTATAACATTAGTTTTCTGTTTTGAATAATTCAAATGCATCCAAATTTCAAATTCAAACAATTCATTTGAAATTTGATAAAATCCATAACTAAATCATACTTAACTCAAATAACACAAATAAAATATGTTTTCCATGTAAAATTAAACCACCTAACCAAATATAAATTTTGTTTCATGATTTGAATAATTAAAATGGCTTAAATAATTTAAACCTTGTTTAGTTCATTTAAAATTGCTAAATTCATAACTTGCTCAAATTAAATTATTCTTGAACATATAAAATATGTTTTCAAACCAGAAAAACATAACCTTTTCAAATATGAATTTTAATTAATGTTTTGAGCAATTAAAATTCAATTACAATTCCTATTTGAATTAATTCTAATTTAAATCTTCTTTAAATTGTTTAATTCATAATTAAATCATTGTAATTCCTTTTTCAATAATTGAAACATGTAATCCACCTAAAATTTTGTGCTCTTTTCAAATATAAACTTTGTTATCTGTTTGGAACAATTTAACTTAATGAAAACAACCAATTGCTTGTGTGACAGCATTAAGAATCCAAAAATTCTTAATTTGTTAAATAAAATCCCACACTTGTTAAATTCCATTTCTTTTGCATCTAATGTTGTTTATCTATTGCTTCCATCATGCATGCATCATGCTAAGAAACTTACACAATGATAATTAGTTGTAGATCATTTAATCCCACATTAAACTCATGGGCTTTCCATATGCAATCCAAATTGCATATGGGACCATTTAAACATGTTATCTTGTCAAGTATTTTTCTTTTGATGCACCAATTAAATTGACATGCATCATCCCATGATTGTGCATTATATCATGTATTGATTGTTCGTCTCTTTTCGATTGTTTGTTTGCTTCTTCTCGATTAGACGACGATGTTGAGACCGACGATCCTTACGACACCCCTTCTGAGGATTTTTAGCTCAGTACCAGGCTACTGAGTTTGCAGGCAAGTATTCACTCACATGAACCATCGTGTTCCTTTCAACATTGGATACCGATACTTTCCGTTGTCTATTTCTGCTAGCCCTATGTATCGTTGCTTGTTCTCCGAACCTATCACATGAATCCCTTAACCCTGATATTGCCTCACCTCCACTCCTATAACCCCATTGTTTGAGCCCGTGTCTTACTAGCATGCTTAGGGTTGTTTCTGCTCGATTCTGCTGTCAGTTACCTTCTGTTATCATATTTTATTATGTTCTATGGGCTCGATGTTTAAACAACAACCTGTTAATGCTTGGGTAATAATAATTTGATGATAAGGCACCGGCAGGAGGCCCGACGTGGTTTTGAGGCCTGCTAGTGTCGACCCTAATTAGGAAAAGGGTCTTGTCTACTGATCCATGACGAGCGTGCTCACGGCATCCGGGTGGTGGTATGGAACCCCCCTCGGCTTGACCTGATCCGCAGTTTGTCCGAAGAGCCACACTTAGTTCGGGTGTTCCATTTGGCTCATACGCATAAATGGGTCGCTCCCATGGTTACTGATGATGATGATGACACACACATATAGGGCGAGGCCTGTATTGCCGGGGTGTTGTGTCCTGCGGGAGTTTTGCACACTTGCGCTGAGTATTCGGCTGCGTGGCTGGGACCTTATAGCTCCGTGGCTCCTAGGACAGGCTGTAGAGATGGTTCGAGTCGTGTCAAGCCAACCTGAGTTTTAGTTGGTGGCTTGAGGGTGTACGGGTACTGGAGCACACCCTGCAGGGATGAATCTTCTCGAGAAGCCGTGTTGTCCGCGGTTATGTGACGACTTGGTGAAAGTACTGGCTAACAAGTACTCAGACAACTTACACCTAACTAATGATAACTTGACTAGTAATAGAATTATTGTCACAATAATCTGAATCATCATTAATTCCAACTGTGTGAGTTATCCTTGGGTTGCTTCCTTAGTAGGGGGTAACATTGGATGGGTTTGTTTGGTGGTTAGCAATAGCTGGTTACGGTACGCTATCTTATCTTCTTTCTGTTAGCCGGAAGTTGTAGTAAGTCTCTGTAGTTGGTTAGAGCAGCCCGCTGCAGCATCTTTTACATCACCTATTCTTCCGTTGAACCTAAAGCATTTGTACCTGGTGTTGCCGGGTACACTTTGGTGAACTGTGAGTCTTGCTTGCCAGTACATTGTTGTACTGACCCCTTTGGGGCTGTGGTTTCCGCAGACGACGATTCCGAGGATCCCCATGGTGGCTACTACGTGGAGTACGACGAAGCTGTTGACGAGTAGATAGCGGACCCGGGCAGGATCCGAGACTACGTGGATGCGCTCCGTTTTCTTTTCATTCCCGGCTTCTGAAACCTATTTGGATTTTGTCTGTACTCAGACCCATTGAGTGTTTCCGCTGCCATGTAATGATGCTATGTTGGGACATGTGTCCTCTGAATGATTGTATTTGCTATTCTCTGCCTTAGTGAAGGCCATTTGCAACTTATTTCAATCTTTTGTGTCTTAGAGATATGTTGTGGTATCATTCCGTTTAACGCCGTTGACGTACCATGTGTGATTGGTATGAAGTACGTCGACGGTAGTACCTTTAATCTCTAGTGGATAGTTTACATCGACGATGGAATAGCGGAGTTTGGTTGTCGCACATAAGTGCTGGCCTACTCGTAAGAGGATGCGGGAGCAGTTAGGCCCCGTAATCCAAACATCTGCTATCCAGTTCGGAACAGTGAGTATCCTCTAGAGGTTAGGGTGCGACACCCTGGAATGTAGCTCTACTCCGTCGCTTTCATTCGTGAGCGAAAATGTGTATGTACTCTCCTATCCAAGTTAAACCACTACTCTGCAATTTCAAATTGAACTCGGGGACTACCCTCGTCCAACTAGCTCCATGTGTTTCTATTCTGCTTTACCTTTGTCTACTCGGTTGCTCTACTTAGAATATCATGAGTACATTTAGTACTGTGTTTAAACCTAAAAGCCAACTCTTCGACTATGCTGCTGTCCGAAACCCGGCTTCATGGCAAGCAAGAGAACAAGCTAGAGGTCAATTAGCACAAGAAAAATGACTAAGGAAAAGAGGAGTGCAGGAACCGAGTAGAGCGTTCTTTACTGCTTTGCGTTAACTCTTTTCGGCTATGTGGTGGGTAGCGTTACTATGACTGTTTCTAAGTGGCTAAGTATTTGAAACTCCAACTTTGAACTCTTGTGACTCGACTACCAAAAAAGCAACAAGTTGCAGGTAAGAGCTGAGATAAAAAGGAAGAGCGGATAAAAAATGCAACTCGGGGACTTGCATGATAACGCAACCCGGCATCGAGCCAATTTAATAAACTTCAAACTTCAAGGGAAATAAAACTGAGTAGCAACAGAAACGATAATTGTTTGATACATATGCACCCGGCATCCCGGGGATCTGATAAAAAGTTCTGGAGCATAAGTGTTTTCAGGAGATCATTGGTTGGAGGTAGCAGTGCTGTCCAGGTTGGCGTTGGCAGCATCAGCTTCGGTGTTGGCAGTGGCTTGCTCGGAGGTGGCAGTGGCCACCGAGATGAGGTCGGTTGCTGAAGTGGAAGCAGCAGACTGAGTGCGGAGTAGCGCCGCGTCATCAAGTGCCGTGCCAGAGGACGAGCCCAGCTCGGGAGCCGCATCCTGGATCACCATCTCGGTGGTGATGGTGGCATCTTGGCTCTCGGCTTCTGGCTCCTCGTCGCTGTCCACAACAGCCTTGCCCTTCCCCTTCCCGGATCCCTCCTCGGCACCAGTGTTTTCGAAGACACTCAAGTCCTCCGACTCAGTGTCCTCGTCTTCATCTTCAACCTCGCTTTCCGCCTCGGTGTCAGGCTCGGTGGGGCCATCGATGAAGAGGGCAGTGTCCGCTGTGACGCCCCGAGATCAGGCACTATGCAGATTTCAGCATTTCCGCCAAAATCCACATAATAACCGATTCCAGGTTGCCACTTGTGATAACATTACGACAGTTCACGAATAATCCACAACAACAACATAAGAGATATATACAAGACGACTCAAATGAGTCAAGGATACAACTGATACACTACAAAGATCCAAATAACAGCGGAAGAAACAACATAGTGTCCGACTACAGACAAGATACAAATTGGACTAAGAGTCCTGAAGATAACCGATGGCGTCCAATCCCTGCCCAGGCCAAGCCGGAGGGATTCCCAAGCTAACGTCATCAGATTTCAAACCTGTTGACTGCAATGTGGAATATGCAGCCATGAAATGGATTCGTGGGTCAGTACTATTAAGTACTGGCAAGTGGATAAACCATACTCACAAGATACCAGCGTAACCAATCATCACAAGATACAAATACTTTGGGTAGAACGGAAGGAAGAGATTATTGCAAAGAAGCGGCAGCGGGCAGCACTAACAACTAAAGAGACGTGCTACGACTTCCGGCTAATAGAAAGGGATAAGAGAGCGTATCAGAACCAACTACAACTACTCACCAAACAATACCCATCCAATGTTACCCCTACTAAGGAAGCAACCCAAGGAAACTCACACTATTGATTAAGGTGACATTCATTTTTATGGTGGAGGTAATCTATATTACTAGTCAAGTTATCACCGTTAAGTGTAAGTTGTCTGAGTACTTGTTAGCCAGCACTTTCACCAAGTCATCCATAACTGCGGACAACACGGCTTCTCGAGAAGATTAACCCTGCAGGGATGCACCAATTTGGCCGTACACGTAAGAATAACCCGCCAGGCGGGGATCAAACCCACCAAGCAGGTCACTCAACACAACCCAACTCTTCTTCGCATAAGCCCAAAGAACCACGTGCCGTGCGTGCGCGGCTAATCGAGCCCCCACGAAGAAAAGGGGGACCCTCATAGCACTCTAAGACCACGCCGCCCTAAATGCCGACTACAAAAGTTCCACACTGGCGCCAAGGGTTTGCACCTGCATATGCATGCATCAAATGGAAAGCCCGAACTAAGTGTGGCGATTTGGACGAGATGCGAATTGAATCAGAATTGCGGGGGGGGGGGGGGGGCGCCCATACTCTCTTCCCACATGCGGTTAGCGCGCTCATCATGGATTAGTAGACAAGACTCTTTTCCTAAGTTTGACACTAGCAGGCTCCAAAACCACGCCGGGCCTTTTGCTGGTGCCTTATCATCAAATTATTATTACCCAAAACATTAACATGTTGTTGATTAAGTTGAAACCCAACTATCAAACTAAACAGGTGATACGACAAAGGACAACAAGACTCGGGCGCAAACAAACCTAGGCATGCTAGTACGACACAGGCCAACAAACAACAGGGTTGTAGGTGTGGAGGTAAGGCAATATCATGGCAGCAGGGTAAACATGTGATGGGATCGGAACACAAGCATAGAAAATACTAGGCTAGCATAAAGACAACGGAAAGAATCGGTAACAAGTGAGGAAAGGCAACATAGGTAGCAAGTGAGTATACTTGCCTGGAATCCAGCAAGTAGAGGTAGCAGAACTTGCCGTTGCTCACATCATCTCAACGTCCTATCTGCGAAGAAGCAACGAACTAGAACAAACACCGGATGCAACAATTACTACTACGGCAAAAGATCCAGCATGATCCTATTTTATATGCATGACATGCGAGATGCAACGCAAAATGCAATTTAGACAATTTAATCGGAACCGGAGTCCGGACAATAATTTTAGGTTCAAGTTGTTTATCTAACCATCATATTAAATGTTGATTAACATGCAAAACAGTAAGTAGGTGAGCTAAACAACATTAAATGGAATAGGGCAATATTTAGTTAATACCCCAACACATTCCATATGTTGTTATTTAGTTGGCATGCATAACACAGGCTAAAATGCAAGATGCAGAATGCAAACAGGTGTAAGGTTGGTATGAACAGATTAGTTGCATTTTTCTGATTGGAAAACATATTTTATATGTTGAATTTGGGTTTGAAATGAGCAAGTAATTAAATTGGCAATTTTAAATGCATTAAACAAAGAATTATTGTTTTCAGCAATTTACATTATTCAAACAGAAAACAAAGTTTATATTTAGAAAGTTTATTTAATTCTGCATGGAAAACATATTTTACTTTGTGAAATTGGAGTTAGTATGAATTTGTTATTCAATTTTGAAAACCAGGGATCCATCTGTAACTCCAGGGACCAAAACGTGAAAGAAACAGATTGCAGAGAGGGCCCTGGGAGCTTGTTACTCAGCGCACAGGCCACATGGGTCACTGACCAGTGGGGCCAGGCCCTGCTGGCGCCTGCGTGGCAGATGGGTGGGTGCTTGCGTGGCCTCCACTGTCTATGACAGGTGGGTCCGCGCCCGCGGAGAAATCCCGAAAAGAATTGCGCGAGGGGGGGATCGAACCCACGCCCTCACGGCTACTCCGATGGATCAGAACCACTGGACCAGATTCGCTATTGTGATAGATCTGGGACTCGTGGTCTTTTGAGGTGGGAGTTCGTCAGTTAACTGAACCTGACGAAACTGAAGATCGCACGTCCGGCGACTGTGACAGACGGACGACGGCCAGCAGAAGACGACGAAGATCCGCTGTAGACTGCGGTGCTCGCGTGCGGGTGGAGTACGCAATAGCGCCAAGATGGTTCTGGTTCCAGCCGGAGGAACATGTGTGCGTGCAACTATGCAACAGGAAGCACGAAACCGTGCGAGGAAAAAGCACGAGCACGGGCATGTGCTCGGCCGAAGAACTCGCTCGACGGCGAGCTTCACAGAGCAGGGGAAGGGAGGGGAAGGAGGTCCAAACGGACGGGATGCTCACCGAGTACCTCCTGTAAGGAAGAGGGCTGGAGGAGGACGATGGTGGCCGGGACGTGTCGACGACGAGGAAGCCGAGCTGCTATGTGTGCACGGACGGAAGCAGTCAAGGGCGAACTCGGTGATGATCCGGGCAGCTCCGGCTCCCGATCTTCAGCGTAGAGGAAGGAGAGGCCGAGGAAGTTCCGTTCCCCCACACAAAGATGAGGTCGAAGGCGATCATGGCAACGGGGGCGCCGGCGAGAACCTCTGGTGTCCTTTCTCGGTTTCAGAAAAATTCAGAGAAAGCAGGTACAGAGGAGGAAGAGGAGAGGGTGGCGGCGCGAGATGGAGAGGAGGAGGCTAGGGTTTCTTGGGAGGAGAGGGTGCGGCTTGGGGTAGATAAGGAGGGGAGAGGGGACCATGGACAGCTGGTGGTGCGGTGGTTTTGTGGTGGAGGGGGAAAACAACAGGGGAGGTCACGCCTTCTGCGTGATCGTTCGTACGGAGGAGAAGGAGAAATGGGCTGGAAATGGAGAGGCTGGGCTGCTTGGTTGGTGGGCTGATTTGGTATAGCCAGTCAGCCCCAAAACGTTTTTCTTTCTTTTGTTTTATTATTTTCAGAAAACAAAAGAATTGATTTAGGGAATAATAGAAGAGCTCAAACAAAATAGGATTATTTTTGTGATTAAAATTATTTAGGAAGAAATTATAAGTTGCCCAATGAGATGCAATGCATGATGCCATGATGCGAAAAAAGAAAACAAACAATTTCTAATTGGGGAAAATCCCCGGGTGTTACAGCCGACACCACTAACAAGAGATTGCGCCCTCGCAATCCACCCAAGGCAAGGGGAAGAGAGGTGTCAACTATAGAGTCTTCGTGCTGCGGTTGATTTCCCGGGTCAGTGGGCGGATCTCTTCTTCTCGACACCACTAACAAAAGTTTCTCGACACCACTAACAAGGGAATCTTGCTCGGGTTGATGACGATCTTCTCCCACCAGGAATCGTCCGATGATCAAACCTATTAGGTTATGTAACATCCCAAGTATGAAAAACCACCCTAGGATGTTTGTTTCTTGCTTTATTGATGTTTTGCATCGTGACATCATCATGGCATTTGTTTTTGCATTTGTTTTCCTTTGTTTTCTATTTGAATTTTCAAACCAAACTCAAATATTTGTTTCATACTTGCTCTGTTACAATTTTCAAATAAAAATATTCAAATAAAAACAACCTTTTGTTTCCATTAAAATGGAAAGCTCAAACTAGTGATTTATTCCTTTTAATAATTCACTTAACTCAAATTCCATTCAAAATTCAATTACATTTTCCAAACAGCAACCATGTTGAAACTTATGAAAATTACAAAACAATTCTAATCAATTTGTTCAAATAAAATTGAGGGTTCAAACTATTTTAAATGGTTCTTTTTAATATCTCACTTAATATTCCAAATTCATTCAAATTCCATCAAATTACAAACAGCAATATATTTTGAACTTTTTGAAAAGACCAAAGTGTGCACATGTTGCTGTTACAATAAACATTCAACACAAATTTTCCAAGAATTTTCCAAATCCTAAAACCTATTCTTTTTCCTCCTTTTCCTTTTCAGCAAATAAAAACATAACAGCAAAAAAATAAAAATAAAAGAAAACAGAGGGGGTAGGGCAGGCAGTGGGCAGGCCCAGCCCACTAGCCCCACGGCCTGGTACCCCCTCGCTCACCTTCTTCCTCTCGTACGGCAGGCAATCCGCCGTGCCCACGTCACAGCTGCGGAGGAGGAACGGCCAGCAGCTGCTCACTCCCCCTATAAACCTAGCCCTAGCTAGCCCCGAGCTGCCCTAACCCTAGCCATCCACCTACCTCCCTCGACGCCGCCATTCTTCCTCTCTTTTCCTCCATCTCTGCAACCATCTGCATCTCTGAACCTCACCCCGAGCCACCACCCTCTGAACTCCGATGATCACCGACGGGAGGGGCCTCCACTGAGCAGGGTAGGCACGGGAATCAAACCCCCGTACCTCCCTCTCCCTCTGCGACACCCTAACAGCCCCGAAGAATCCCTGCAGCGCCGCCGCCATCCTCTCCATCGCCGGCGACCACCTCTGGCCGAGCCTGCTCCTCCTTCTGTCCCTCGAGGTGAGCACCGTGCCTTCCTCCCTCTCCCTTCCCCGCACGATCGCGACCACCTCTGCACACCGTAGCACCCGCACACGAGCCCACGCATCCACGGCAGCACAGCTGCAGCTCGTCGCCGGCCACCCCTCTGTCAGTTCAGTCATCGAACGAAATTCAGTTTCGTCAGGCGCTAGTCGCTAACTGAAGAATATCCACACCGCACATCCTCTACTGTCAACGAACAGAACAACAGCGCAGTGGTAGCAGCTTGCGTGCGCGAGCGCCAGGTCGAGGGTTCGAGCCCCCGCTGCGCAATCTTTTTGGGATTTAATCCCCTCGCCCCAGGCCCACCTGTAGGTGACCCCTGTGGCCCAGTCAGCTCCCACGCTGGCCACAGTGGCCCCAGGGCCCCCTCGTCAGTGGCTTGGGCTAGCCACTGCGGGGTAGAAAAACGGTCTGCCCAGTTTTTCTTTTAAAAATAAATCTTTTTTCTTTTACAGAATAGTCCCTGCAATTAAAGTGCTAATAACTTTTATTTTCCAAATCCAAATAATAAAAATAAAATATGTATCCTGAACCAAATTAAATTCTCTACCTATTAAAAGCATTTGTATTTTGTTTTGAACATTTCAAATGCATTCAAATTTCAAATTCAAACAATTCATTTAAAATTTGATTAAATGCATAACTAATTCATACTTAATTCAAATAACACAAATAAAATATGTTTTCCATGCTATTTTGAACCACCTTTCCAAATATTAATTTTGTTTCATGAATTGAATATTAAAATTGGCTAAATAATTTAAACCTTGTTTAAATCATTTAAATTTGCTAAATTCATAACTTGCTCAAATTAAACTAATTTTGAACATGTAAAATATGTTTTCAAACCAGAAAAACATAACCTTTCCAAATATGAATTTTATTTAATGTTTTGAACAAATAAAATTCAATTAATATTCATACTTGATTTAATTCCGTTTAAATCTTGTCTAACTTGTTTAATTCATAATTAAATCATTGTAATTCCTTTTTCAATAATTGAAACATGTAATCCACCTAAAATTTTGTGCTCCTTTCAAATATTAACTTTGTTATCTGTTTTGAACAATTGAACTTGATGAAAACAACAAATGCTTGTGTAACTACTTTAAGAAGCCAATTTTCTTAACTTAATAAATAAAATTCCAAACTTGGTAAACAACATATCAAATTGAATCCCTTGTTGTTTCCTTCTTGTTTTCATCATCCATGCAGCATGCTAATCAACTTTCACATGATGGTTAGTTGTAGATCATTTAATTCAACCTTAAATTCATGGGCTTTCCATATGCAATCCAAATTGCATATGAACCCATTTAATTATGTTACCTTGTCAATTAGCTTACCTTTGATGCATCAATTAAATTGTCATGCATCATCCCATGTTTGTGCACTATGCCATGTTATTGATTGTTCGTCTCTCTTCGATTGTTTGTTTGCTTCTTCTCGAATAGACGACGACGTTGAGACCGACGAGGTTTACGACACTACTACTGAGGAGTTAGCTCAGTACCAGGCTACTGAGTTTGCAGGCAAGTATTCACTCACATGAACCATCGTGTCCTTTCCACACTGGATACCAATACTTTCCGTTGTCTATTTATGCTAGCCTTATGACCCGTTGCTTGTGTCCCGATCCTATCACATGTTATCTTATAACCCTGATATTGCCTCACCTCCACACCTATAACCCTTTGCTTGTTGCCTTAATCCTACTAGCATGCTTAGGGTTGCTTGTGCTCGAGTCTGCTGTCCGTTACTTCTTTTACCATATTCTATTTATGTTCTATGGGCTCGATGTTTTAAACAATCAACCTGTTAATGTTATGGGTAATAATAATTTGATGATAAGGCACCGGCAGGAGGCCCGGCGTGGTTTTGAGGCCTGCTAGTGTCGACCCTAATTAGGAAAAGGGTCTTGTCTACTGATCCATGATGAGCGCACTAACCGCATGTGGGAAGCGTGTATGGGCGCCCCCCCTCAATTTGACTCGATTCGCATCTCGTCCAAATCGCCGCACTTAGTTCGGGCTTTCCATTTGATGCATGCATATGCAGGTGCGAACCCGAGGACAGGGTGGAACTTTTGTAGTAGGCATTTAGGGCGGCGTGGTCTTCCAGTGCTATGAAGGTCCCCTTTTCTTCGTGGGGCTCGATTAGCCGCGCACGGACAGCACGTGGTGCTTTGGGCTTGATGCGAAGAAGAGCTGGGTTGTGTTGAGTGCCCCGCTTGGTGGAAGGCATTCCATCTGGTGGGTTATTCTTACGTGTACGGCTACATTGGTGCATCCCTGCAGGGTTAAATCTTCTCGAGAAGTCGTGTTGTCCGCGGTTATGGATGACTTGGTGAAAGTGCTGGCTAACAAGTACTCAGAACAACTTACACCTAACTAATACTAAGTTGACTAGTAATAGGCTTATTGACACAATAACCTGAACCATCATTAATTCAACTGTGTGAGTTATCCTTGGGTTGCTTCCTTAGTAGGGGGTAACATTGGATGGGTTTGTTTGGTGGTTAACAATAGTTGGTTACGATACGCTATCTTATCTTATTTCTGTTAGCCGGAAGTTGTACTGTGTCTCTGTAGTTGGTTAGAGAAGCCCGCTGCAGAATCTTTTATATCACCTATTCTTCCGTTAAACCTAAAGCATTTGTACCTGGTGTTGCCGGGTACACTTTGGCGAAGTGTGAGTCTTGCTTGCCAGTACTTGTCTGTACTGACCCCTATTGGGGCTGCGTGTTCTGCAGACTACGGTTCCGAGGATCCCCATGGTGGCTACTACGTGGAGTACGACGAGGCTGTTGACGAGTAGATAGCGGACCCGGGCAGGATCCAAGACTACGTGGATGGGCTCCGTTTTCCTTTCATTGCCGGCCTCTTAGGCCTATTTGGATTTTGTCTGTACTCAGACACTTTGTTTGCTTCCGCTGCTATGTAATGATGATATGTTGGGACATGTGTCCTCTGGATGATT
The DNA here is from genome assembly GCA_028641055.1 of Alopecurus myosuroides. Lineage (NCBI taxonomy): Eukaryota > Viridiplantae > Streptophyta > Magnoliopsida > Poales > Poaceae > Alopecurus > Alopecurus myosuroides. The sequence continues at coordinate 342,414,591 of CM054060.1, read as the reverse complement.
GTATTTGCTATTCTCTGCTCTAGTGAGAGCCATTTGCAACTTATTTCCATCTTTCGTGTCTTAGAGATATGTTGTGCTATCGTTTAACGCCGTTTACGTACCATGTGTGTATGGTATGAAGTACGTCAATGGTAGTATCTTGATCTCTATGGGATAGTTTACATCGACGGTGGATAGTAGAGTTTGGTTGTCACACATATGTGTTGGCCTACTCGTAAGAGGATGCGGGTGCAGGTAAGCCCCGTAATCCAATCATCTACTATCCAGTTCGGCCCGGTGAGTATCCTCTAGAGGTCAGGGTGCGACAAATGGTATCAGAGCCTGTCTGCCTGTAGGATCCCTTTTACTGGTCGCAGTTTGAGTCTAGAAACTATTTTGTAGCTATATAGGAAAAATGAAACGTGAGAGTAGGAATTTTGTTCTTTTTCATCTTTCCCCACCCACCCTCCCTTTTTCTGGTAAGGAAGTGCAACGTTATTTTTCTCTTCTCATCTAAACTTTCAAGTTAGGTTTTCACGTATCCTGGTTTCTCTAGGATAGTTATATCTACTAGACCATAGGAATGGAGGTGGTTGTGACATGATTTATCATGTTGCCTACTCACGATTGAGAACGGAGGCGTGTAAGCCCCGGAAGCAGATCCTCTATTCCTTAAGCAGTAGATATTTATCCTTTAGAAGCCCGGATGGGTTTTCCGTAGTACCTCAGGAGTTTTTGGTCTCGTGTTTCCCGAATGTTGCTTCGATATCCTGTTCTTCTCAACATCCTTATCGTCCGTTGAAACCTTGTTGTTGCTTTCCACTTCAGTTCTTCTACCGGCGTCTAATCAAAACTTCCCCGATCAACTGCAGATGGATCTCAGGTTCTACCCGCAGGTGGTTCGTATGACTCGTTGTGAGAGCACCGCCGGTTATCCGGAGATGCTGAGAGACATGGTCACTTATCTGGGGTTTCGTTGGGCACCAGAGTACCAGGTCAACAAGCACCAGCGAGAGTTTGAGCAGACCTACTACCAGGCTATCGTCTACATCCTGTCAGATGATGGCATGAGCGTAGCCCACCGCTACGAGGCAGTAGGTTCCACAGTGGATATGGCTGTGCAGCAGGCAGCTTATGTGAGTCTCACCGTCCTTCGTGCTGACTACTGGGGATTTGATGATTCCATCTATCGCCACATCCCCCGTGGTTACATCACTTCAGAGGGAGTTCACTTCACTCTCCACGACAACTTGGACGTTTACGAGCATGATAACTCCAGGCTGCACACCACCGCTCAGTTTGTGAGACACAGTGACGCACTTGCCAACACACTATCTCAGGAGTTGGCTTCAGTCATGGAGCAGCTCTACCTTGCTTTGTCTCGTCTGGCGACTTACACCACAGACTTTGTTGAAGACGAGCACTTTGCACGTTTCCATCAGCCAGTTGGGCGTCCTCTACCAGATGCTGGAGGTTACGAGCCGATCAGAGGTCCACTCCTCAACCTTGGTGTTGGTTACACTGGGATTCCCCGCTTTGGAGCACAGGGAGCCGATGCTATGTACTTCACCACACCTAGAGTCGGGCTCAGACCACGTCAGTTCTATGTGGATCGTCGTTCTACATACTTTCATGGGCGTCCTCCTCACCGTACCTCTCGCCGTACTCCTAGCCGCCGTCCTGCGTGATGAGCATGGGAGTACCGATGTATCCATTCTTAGCTATGTTTAGTTATCCTTTCGCATTCGAACCATGTATGGTGTGTTGGATATTCTGATGTACTTGAACTCGTGATGATGTACCTGTTGGTTATCTATTCATGCGTCGGAATTATCTCTCTTTCGGTTACCAAGTCTGTCCTTTTTCTGTTGTTGTGCTAAAATGCATTTCCATTCAGGATGCCGCCAACAAGGAACAGCCCGCCTGAGCCACCGCCAATCGCGGAGCTGTTGACTCAGATGACCCAAGTCATGACGCAGATGGCCCAGTTCCAGACTACTCAGCACAACAACCAGACCGCTCCACGAGTCAGTATCAAGGAGTTTCTCAGTCTGGGCCCGAGAGCTTTCGTGGCAACACGCGAGCCTCTGGATGCTGATGACTGGATTCGCGAGATAGCTAAGGCTCTGGAGATTGCTCATGTAGCTGAAGAAGACAAAGTCAACTATGCCTCCTATCTGCTGAAGGGTCAGGAAGCCACTTGGTGGGAAAACTACCAGACCATGAGAGCTGGCTATCCAATCACCTGGGGTTGTTTCAAGGAAGCCTTCCTGAAGCATCACATTCCAGATGGTCTCATGGAAAGGATGCGTGAAGAGTTTTGCTCTCTCAAGCAAGGCAAGCTGGACGTCATCGGCTATTAGAGTGAGTTCACTCGCCTCGCTCGATACGCTGGAGACGAGGTGTCCACTGAAGCTAAGAAGATGGCAAGGTTCCGCAAAGGTTTTAACTCGGAACTCAAGTACGCCCTCACCAATGTCAAGACCAAAGACTTCGAGGAGCTCGTTAACACCACGCTCAATGAAGAAAATGGGCGCAAGGCGTTCGAGGAGTCTCGCAAGCACTCGCGTGAGGGTGGTTCCTCCTCCAACACTACCACCCCTCCGCAGAAGCGCCGCATCTGGGTGCCAAATGGTGCTGTCACTCGGGCTCCATACGCCCAAGCTTCTCCAGGCTTCGCTCCCCGCCCACCCAACCCTGCTCAGCATGATCCAAGGGGTTCGATGGGGCAGCCAAGGCCAGGTCCTCCTCGTTTCGTCACTTGCTACAAGTGCAAGCAGACGGGACACTACGCCGACAAGTGCACGCAGAGGCAGCTACCTCCACCACCACCTCGTCCTAACACCAACCAGGCAATGGTGCACGCTCCCCCGCATAAGGCCTTCAACTCCAACAACAGGCCTGTCGGGAGGACCGCAAGGGTGAATCATGTCAAGATTGACAAAGCTGAGGAAGCTCCTGACGTCGTTCTCGGTACATTCCCCGTAAACTCTAACCCAGCTAAAGTGTTGTTTCATACCGGAGCATCGCATTCTTTTGTGTCAAAGATCTTTGCGACAACAAGTAAGCTCCCCTTTGTTGGTTTGGGTTCCCCGCTAGTGGTAAACTCCCCTGGAGTAACCATGCAAACTTCTAAGATCAGTCACAGAAATCAAATCCTAATCGGAGGCCACATATTCCTTGCTTCTCTCATACTACTTGGAAATTCTGACATTGATGTCATTCTTGGTATGGATTGGTTGAAGACCAACAAAGCTAAAATTGGCTGTGCTCAAAAGTCAATAACTCTGTTCCACCCTTCTGGCTAGATAGTCTATTCTCCACATGAATCAAGTTCCATTCAGCTATACACACTCGATGCAAAACCTCTACCTCTACTCGAAAATGTTCCGGTGGTTTGAGAATTCCCTGACGTCTTTCCAGAAGAGTTGCCAGGGATGCCTCCGGACAGAGCGGTTGAGTTCGTGATCGAACTTGAACCAGGTACTGCTCCAATCTCTAAGCATCCATACAAGATAGCTCCTCCTGAACTGAAATGGTTAAAGGAGCAAATAGATATGTACATGGAAAAAGGTTACATTCAACCTAGTTCCTCGGCTTGGGGTTGCCCAACTCTGTTCGTTGCCAAGAAGGATCAAACAAAGAGACTCGTTGTTGACTATCGTCCTCTTAACGAGAAAACCATCAAAAACAAGTATCCAATTCCTCGTATCGATGATCTTTTTGATCAACTTGCTGGAGCCTCAATATTCTCTAAGTTGGACTTGAGGATGGGTTACCATCAATTAAAGATCAGAAAGGAAGATATTCCAAAAACAACCTTCACCACTCGGTACGGTCTATATGAATACACCGTCATGTCCTTTGGTCTCACCAATGCACCGGCGACATTCTCTCGACTCATGAATTCTGTCTTCCATGAATACCTCGACAAGTTCGTTGTGGTATATCTTGATGACATTCTTGTCTACTCAAAATCCGAGGAAGAGCATGAAGAACATCTTCGTCTCACTCTCATGAAACTTCGCGAGCATCGTCTCTATGCCAAATTCTCCAAATGTGAGTTCTGGATTTCAGAAGTTGCTTACCTTGGTCATGTCATCTCGGCCAAGGGCATAGCCATTGATCCAGAAAAGGTTAAGGAAATTGTTGATTGGAAACCTCCCAAGACGGTGAAGCAAGTAAGAAGTTTTCTTGGCTTGGCTAGCTATTGTCGTCGTTTCGTCCAAAACTTCTCCAAGATTGCCAAACCTCTCACTGATCTCACAAAGAAGGACAAGAAGTTCGTTTGGTCTCCACAATGTGATGAAAGTTTCAAGCTCCTGAAGACTAAACTCACTTCTACACCAGTTCTGGTTGGCCCAGATACTACCAAACCTTTCCAGATATTCTGTGATGCATCTCTCCAAGGTCTAGGTGCAGTTCTTATGCAAGAACGTCAAGTTGTGGCTTATGCTTCACGTCAGTTGAACCCACACGAGCAAAATTATCCCACTCATGACCTTGAACTTGCAGTAGTTGTGTTTGCCCTCAAGAAATGGAGACAATACTTGTTGGGTAATCGCACTGAAATCTTTTCCGATCATAAGAGTCTGAAATACATCTTCACTCAACCAGATCTAAACCTCAGGCAAAGGAGATGGATTGAAAAGATCAAAGACTTCGATCTTACCATTTCTTACACTCCAGGCAAGGCTAATGTTATGGCCGATGCTCTCAGTCGCAAGTCCTATTGCAATAATCTCATGATCATGGAAAGCCAACCTCCACTTCATGAAGAATTCCAGAAGCTGAACCTTGGTCTTGTTCCTCAAGGCTATCTTGTAAACTTGACAGCCAGTCCAACTCTCGAGGACAAGATTCGTTCTGAACAACTTCGTGATGCTGAAATCAAGAAGATGGTAGAGCACATCAAAGAAGGCAAGGAGAAATTTAAGTCCTTCTCAATTGATGACAAGGGAACTGTGTTCTTCGAAGGACGCATTGCAGTTCCTCAAATTCAAAGTCTCAAAGATATCATTCTCAAGGAGGCTCATGAAACTCCTCTCTACATACACCCTGGAAGTACAAAGATGTACCAGGATCTTAAGACACTGTATTGGTGGCCTAGCATGAAACGTGAAATTGCTCAATACGTTTCTGAATGTGACGTTTGTCAACGTGTTAAGGCAGTTCATCAGAAAACAGCTGGTCTTCTCCAACCTCTGAAAAATCCTGAGTGGAAGTGGGACATGATTGAAATGGACTTCGTCACTGGTTTTCCAAAGTCCAAGAAGGGCAACGATGCAATCTTCGTTGTCATTGATCGACTCACTAAAGTAGCTCATTTCTTTCCTGTCAAAGAGACAATCTCAGCTAGCCAGTTAGCAGAGCTCTACACAACAAAGATTGTTCCTCTTCATGGTGTTCCATTGGAAATAAGGTCAGACCGTGGAAGCATATTCACTTCTCATTTCTGGAAGAGTTTCCAAGATGCATTGGGCACCAAACTTATGTTCAGCACAGCTTATCACCCTCAGTCTCAAGGGCAAGTCGAAAGACTCAATCAGATTCTCGAGGATATGCTCCGAGCATGTGGTCTCTCCTTTGGCATGAAATGGGAGGAATGTCTTCCATATGATGAATTCTCCTACAACAACAGCTTCCAGGCAAGCCTAGGCATGGCACCATTTGAGGCTCTCTATGGCTGCAGATGCAGGAGTCCAATCAATTGGTCTGGAGCTGGTGAACGTTCACTCTTAGGTCCTGACATTGTTAAGGAAGTCGAAGAAAAAGTTCGCATCATTCGTGACAATCTCAAGATTGCTCAGTCTCGTCAGAAAAGCTACTATGACAGCAAGCACAGGGATATGGTCTATGCTCCTGGTGACAAAGCATATCTCCGTGTAACTCCCCTCAGAGACACTCATCGTTTTGGTGTCAAAGGAAAGCTAGCACCGAGATACATTGGTCCTTTCAACATTCTCTCAAGGCGTGCGGAAAATGCCTATCGTCTTGAACTTCCAGAAAAACTATCCAAGGTGCACGATGTGTTTCACGTGTCACAGCTCAAGAAGTGTTTCAAAGATCCAGATCGTGCAGTTGATCATGATTCCATTGAACTGCAAGAAGATCTCTCTTATGAGGAGCACCCTATTTGAATTCTCGATGAGACCGAGCGTAAGACTCGCAACAAGAGCACCAAGTTCTTGAAAGTGCAGTGGTCCCATCATTCCGATAAAGAGGCAACGTGGGAGACCGAAGAGGATCTTCGCAAGAAGTATCCGTACCTTTTCTATTCTCAGTAGGAATCTCGGGGCGCGATTCCTTCAAGGGGGGCGTTTTGTAACATCCCAAGTATGAAAAACCACCCTAGGATGTTTGTTTCCTGCTTTATTGATGTTTTGCATCATGACATCATCATGGCATTTGTTTTTGCATTTGTTTTCCTTTGTTTTCTATTTGAATTTTCAAACCAAACTCAAATATTTGTTTCATACTTGCTCTGTTACAATTTTCAAATAAAAATATTCAAATAAAAACAACCTTTTGTTTCCATTAAAATGGAAAGCTCAAACTAGTGATTTATTCCTTTTAATAATTCACTTAACTCAAATTCCATTCAAAATTCAATTACATTTTCCAAACAGCAACCATGTTGAAACTTATGAAAATTACAAAACAATTCTAATCAATTTGTTCAAATAAAATTGAGGGTTCAAACTATTTTAAATGGTTCTTTTTAATATCTCACTTAATATTCCAAATTCATTCAAATTCCATCAAATTACAAACAACAATATATTTTGAACTTTTTGAAAAGACCAAAGTGTGCACATGTTGCTGTTACAATAAACATTCAACACAAATTTTCCAAGAATTTTCCAAATCCTAAAACCTATTCTTTTTCCTCCTTTTCCTTTTCAGCAAAAACAACAGAACAGCAAAAAAATAAAAATAAAAGAAAACGGAGGGGGTAGGGCAGGCAGTGGGCAGGCCCAGCCCACTAGCCCCACGGCCTGGTACCCCCTCGCTCACCTTCTTCCTCTCGTACGGCAGGCAATCCGCCGTGCCCACGTCACAGCTGTGGAGGAGGAACGGCCAGCAGCTGCTCACTCCCCCTATAAACCTAGCCCTAGCTAGCCCCGAGCTACCCTAACCCTAGCCATCCACCTACCTCCCTCGACGCCGCCATTCTTCCTCTCTTTTCCTCCATCTCTGCAACCATCTGCATCTCTGAACCTCACCCCGAGCCACCACCCTCTGAACTCCGATGATCACCGGCGGGAGGGGCCTCCACCGAGCAGGGTAGGCACGGGAATCAAACCCCCGTTGTAACATCCAAGTATGAAAACTACCTAGTTGTTTACTTCCTTGTTTTATTTAAGCAATGTATCATGTCATCGTCCTCATTTTTATTTCTGTTTGCATTGTTTTCATAATGAATCAACCTTTGTTTTCACACTTGTCTGTTACAATCTTTTCAAATAAAGAAATGCAAAACAAAACCTCCCTTGTTTTCCAAATAATTCATTAAGGTTCACTTATTAAATTGTTGCTTTAAATCAATCAATTAATTCCACCAATTAATTCAAATCATCTGCAAATGCAAATCCAAGTCATCAAACAACAACCCACTTGAGTTTTGAAATCCCTAAACAAATCAACTAATTTCAAACCTTTAATCCATAGGGGCCACCCTATAAAAATGATTTGTTTTCCTAATATTAATCAATATTAAAATTCTTCCAAAATTTGGTTTCAAATACAAACCACATTTTAAATCTCAATTTTTTGAAAAACAAACTTTGGCATTTGGTTGCTACTGTCCTAACAAGCTTAACCTAATTTTTCCAAAATTTTTACTAATTTAAAACCTACCTTTTTCTTCCAAAAGCAAAGCTACAAAAAAAAACAGAAAAGGAAAAATAAAAAGAAAGGAAAACGCAGCGCGCGCGCAACAGCTAAGCGCTACCCAGCCCACCTAATCCTACGCGCGCGCAGCCCAGCCCGCCTACATCGCAACTTAACGCTTTGAAATGCGTGCAGATCATCTTTCCCCCGTACGGCAGGCATCGCAGCGCGCCACCGCGACCGCGCAGCGACTCCGGCGGCCACCCCTGGCCTTTCCGCGCCTACAAGTACCCCCCAGGGCCCCCGCAGACCTAACCCTAGCCCCTAGGACCTCGCTCCCCGCGCCGCGCCGCCGATTGCTTCCTCCTCATCGTTGTTCCCCTCTCTGAACTTCCTCGCCGGCGACGGCTCTCTGAACATCGCCATGGCGCCGCCACCTCACAGCCCCTCCTAGCCACCTAAACCTTGGAACCAGCTCGCCGCTCTCTCCTCTCTCCGCTGAACATCTGATCGTCACGGGTAAGCCCCTGTTTCGCCGCCGCGATCTTCTCCCTCTCCGGCCACCGTGCCTCCGTATCTGAACCCGAGGTTCCCCTCTACGTGACAGAGCCTCTCGACGTCGATTGATCGCTGGAGTCGACCCACCTCTTCCTCCTCTACGTCGTGGACACCTGCGGGAGCACGGAGGAGCACGGAGAACGCGCCGCCGTCCTCGACCACCTCGTCACCGCCGTCGTCATCAGCGCGTCATCACCGAGCCTCTGCCCCCTTCTGCAACGGTGGTGAGCATCCACCACCTTCCCCTCTCCCTATGTTGCTTCCGTGCGTTTCCACTGCGTCCAGCACACGCACACACCTCACGCATCGAGCACTGGCCGTGTTTTCCCCGCCGGCGATCACCTTCTGTCAGTCGCGGAAACGTTTCGTCGTCAGAAAATTCAGTTCCGCGCTAAGTAACGATATCCTCACTGCGCACCTGTTACTGATAACAAACGAGCAGCAGCGCACTTGGTTCAGACAGCGAGCGCGCAAGCGTGCGGTCGTGGGTTCGAGTCCCCGACGCGCACTTCTTTTGGAGATTTTTCTCCCGCGCAGTGGCCCACCAGTCAGTGGCGCTGGTGGCCACGCAAGCATTCGCTTGCGCCACGTTGGCCCCTGGCCCGCGCGGCAGTGGCTGCGTGTAGCTGCCACCCCGTAACAAAAGTTTAAAATGTTTTCTGTTTCTTTTAAATGGCAGAATAACACACAAAAACTAAAACTTGAATATCTTTTAATCTGTAAACCCAATAAATAAAAGTTATATATGTTTTCTGTTCAAAATTTAATAATCTTTCCAAATAACCTATTTGTGTACTGTTTTGGAATTTCCAAATACATTTAAAATTCAAATTTGGATAATTCAAATGTAATTTGCAACAATTCATAAATAATTCATACTAATTCCAAATAATGCAAATAAAATATGTTTTGCTTACCATTTCACCTCACCTTTTCAAATATAATTTTTGTTTTCTGTTTTGAATAATTTAAAATGCCTAAACAATTTAAATCTTGTTTAATTCAATTAAAACTTGTTTAATATTGTTTAATTCATAATTAAATAATCCTAATTCCAATTTCAATAATTGAAACATGTAATCTAACTAAAATTTGATGTTCTTTTCAAATATAAACTTTGTTATTTGTTTTGAACACTTTAACTTGATGAAAACAACAATTGCTTGTGTGACATGTTTAAGTAACCAAATTTTCGTAAACTTAATAAATGGTTTCCAAACTTGTTAATCCTTTTAACACTTGCATCCATCATTGTTACTTTGTTGTTATCTTGTTATCATCATGCATGCATCATGTTTAACTACCTACACTTATTAATCAAATGTAGATCATTGCTTCAACCTAAACCATTTGCATCCATATGCCATTCACTTTGCATATGGGTCCAATTAAATTGCTTCCTCTTGTCAAGTAGTTCTTTCTGATGCATCTATTAACATGACATGCATCATCCCATGTTTGTGCACCTATGCCATGTATTGATCGTTCGTCCTTTTCGATTGTGTGTTTGCTTCTTCTCGCTTAGACGACGATGCTGAGCTTGACGAGACTTACGACACCACTACCCAGGACCTAGCCCAGTACCCGGCTGCTGAGCTGCCAGGCAAGTTATCACTCACATGAATCATCGAGTTCTCTTCCACACTTGTTGTCGATACTATCCTTTTGTCTATTTCTGCTAGCCCTATGAATCGATGCTTGCTCTCCGAACCCATCACATGATACCCTGAACCAATGATATTGCCTCACATCCATACCTACAGCCTTTGCTTGTTCCTGTTCTTATCTAGCATGCTTAGGGTTGCTTTTACTCGAGTCTGTTGTCGATTACTTCTGTTACTACTATTACTTTTGTACCGGGGGCTCGAATGTTAATCAATCAATCATGTTAATGCCATGCTAATAATAATATGATGATAAGGCACCGGCAGGAGGCCCTAAGAGGTTTTGAGGCCTGCTAGTGTCGACCCTAATAGGAAAAGGGTCTTGTCTACCGATCCATGATGAGCGCACTACCCGCATGTGGGAAGCGAGTATGGGCGCCCCCCTCAGTTCGACCAGATTCGCATCTCGTCCAAATCGCCTCATTTAGTTCGGGTTTTCCATTTGCTGCATGCATGATCTTGCGAGCCCTTGGATCCCGGGTGGAACTTTCGTAGTCGGCATATAGGGGGATACGGTCTTACAGTGCTATGAGGGTCCATTTTCTTCTGGGCTCGATTAGCCGTGCGCCCAAGGTGCTTTGGGCTTGATGCGAAGAACGGTTGGATTGTGTTGAGTGCCCCGCTTGGTGGGAGGCATCCCATCTGGCGGGATATTCATACGTGTACGGCCAAATTGGTGCAACCCTGCAGGGATAATCTTCTCGAGAAGCCGTGTTTTCCGCGGTTATGGACTACTTGGTGAAAGTACTGGCTAACAAGTACTCAGGACAACTTCAACATAATGATCAATCATGTTTCACCCAATGATTAATAACTTGACTAGTAATAGGTTATTCACACAATAACTTGATTCACCTTATCACAACTGTGTGAGTTATCCTCGGATTGCTTCTTCGGATAAGGGGCGAGATCCAGGATGGGTTTTGGTTGAAGTTATCTTTCAGTTGGTTACAATTCCTCGATCTCATGTTTTCTGTTAGCCGAAACTTGTAGTTATCTTCTGTAGTTGGTTAGAGCAGCCCGCTGGAGCTTTTATACCTATCTCTTCCGTTGATCCCAAGCATCAATGCCTGTGTTGACGGGTAACTCTTTGATGAAGTGTGAGTCTTGCTTGCCAGTACTTGGATGTACTGACCCCGTTGGGGATGTGGTTTACGCAGAGTACGACTACGACTACGATGCTTCCCAGGATGGCTACTTCGTGGAGTTTGACGACACTGCAGACGAGTAGTCAGCTGGACCTCGGGCAGGATCCAGGATCTACGTGGATGGGCTCCGTCTTCTTTATTTTTTCTCCGGCTTCTTAAGCCTTTGGATTTGTCTGTACTCAGACCCCTTTGATTGCTTCCGCTGATGTAATGAATGATATGTTGGGACATGTGTCCTCTGGATGAGTGTTTTGCTATCTCTGCCTTAGTGAAGGCTATTTGCAAACTTATTTCATTCTTTTGTGTCTTAGAGACATTCTGTGCTATCATTTCGTTTAAAGCTGTTGACATACCGTGCGTGCTTGAATATGAAGTACGTCGACAGTAGTGCCTTCGGTTCCTAGCGGATAGTTTACATCGACGATGGAATAGCAGGGCTTGTGTTGTCGCGCATAAGCGCAGGCCAACCAGGAAGCTGGGACGTGGGAGCAGGTATGCCCCATAATCCAAGCACCTGCTATCCAGTTCGGCCCGAGGAGTATCCTCTAGAAACCAGGGTGCGACAAATGGTATCAGAGCCTGTCTGACCGTAGGATCCCTTTTACTGGTCGCAGTTTGAGTCTAGAAACTATTTTGTAGCTATATAGGAAAAATGAAACGTGAGAGTAGGAACTCTGTTCTTTTTCTTCTTTTCCCTCCCTCCCACCCATTTTCTGGTAAGGAAGTGTAACGTTGGTTTTTCCCTTCTCACCTAAACTTTCAAGTTAGGATTTCTCGTGTTTTGGGTTCTCCGTAGTACCTCAGGTTTTTGGTCTCGTTTTCCCGATGTTGCTTCAATATCATGCTTTCTCTCAAGAACCTATCGTCCATTGAATCTTGTTGTTGTTTTCACATCCATTGTTTCTACCGGAGTCTAATCAAATTCCCAAAATCATCTGCAGATGGGTCTCAGCTACTACCCGCAGGTGGTGCGGATGACCCGTTGTGAGGACACTGCCGGTTATCCGGAGACGCTGAGGGACATGGTTACCTATCTGGGGTTCCGTTGGGCACCGGAGTACCAGGTCTACGAGCACCAGCGCGAGTTCGACCAGACTTTCTACCGAGCCATCGTCTACATTCTGTCGGATGATGGCAGGAGGGTAGTCCACCAGTACGAGGCCGTAGGCACCACTGTGGATATGGCAGTGCAGCAGGCAGCGTATGTGGGTCTCACCGTTCTACGTGCTGACTACTGGGGGTTTGATGATTCCATCTATCGTCACATCCCCCGTGGTTACATCACGTCCGCAGGAGCTCACTTCACCCTCTACAACAACTTGGAGCCTGACGAGAATGATAGCTCCAGGATGCACGTCACAGCACAGTTCGTGAGACATAGTGATGCTATGGCTATCACGCTTGCTCGGGAGTTAGCTTCAGTCAGGGACCAGCTTCACCTTGCTCTGACGCGTCTGGCGACGTACACCGCAGATTTTGTTGGAGACGAGCGCTTTGCGCGTTTCCAGCAGCCAGCTGGACATGCTCTGCCAGATGCTGGAGGTTACGAGCCGATCAGAGGCCCCCTTCTCAACCTAGGAGCTGGTTACACGGGCATTCCTCTCTTTGGAGCACAGGGAGAGGACGCTCTCTACTTCACCACACCGAGGGTTCGTCTCATAGCAGTTCCTATCTACAGGGATCGTCGTGATACTTACTTCCGTGTGCAGACTCCTCCTCGCCGTCCTCTTCGTCGTACCACTCGCCGTACTCCTAGACGCCGTCCTGCGTGATGAGCATTGGAGTACCGTTGTATCCATTACTAGCTGTGTCTAGTTTATCCTTTCGTTTCCGAACCATGTATGGTGTGAGATTCTGATGTATTCGAACCTACGATGTACCTTTCGGTTATCGATTCATGCGTCGGAATAATCTCACTTTCGGTTGCTAAGTTTATCCCTTCCTATTGTTGTGCTAAAATGAATTTCAATTCAGGTTGGCCCCAACAAGGAACACCCCGCCTGAGCCACCTCCGATCGCGGAGCTCTTGACTCAGATGACTCAGGTCATGGCTCAGATGGTCCAGGTGCAGAACAATCAGCACACTCACCAGAATGCTCCAAGGGTCACCATCAAGGACTTCCTCGGCATCGGTCCTAAGGCTTTCGTGGCAACACGCGAGCCTCTAGATGCTGACGACTAGATCCGTGACGTAGAAAGAGCCCTGGAGATTTCTCATGTTGCGGAAGAGGACAAGGTCAACTATGCTGCCTACCTACTGAAGGGTCAGGCAGCCTCGTGGTGGGAGAACTACCAGGCCATGAGAGCTGGCTATCCTATCACTTGGGGTTGCTTCAAGGATGCCTTCCTGAAGTACCACATCCCCGATGGTCTCATGGAGAGGATGCGTGAAGAGTTTTGCTCTCTGAAGCAGGGCAAGCTCGACGTCATCGGCTACCAGAACGAGTTCAATCGCCTCGCTCGGTATGCTGGAGACGAGGTGTCTACTGAGACCAAGAAGATGGCAAGGTTCCGCCGAGGTTTTAACCCGGAACTGAAGTACACTCTCACAAACATCAAGTGCAAGGACTTCGTCGAGCTCGTGAACACCGCGCTCAATGAGGAGAATGGGCGCAAGGCGTTCGAGGACTCGCGCAAGCACTCGCGTGAGGGTGGTTCCTCGTCCAACATGACCACCCCTCCGCAGAAGCGCCGCATCTGGGTGCCAAATGGTGCCGTCACTCGGGCTCCCCATGCCCAAGCTTCTCCAGGCTTTGCTCCCCGCCCACCCAACCCAGCTCAGATGCAGAGTCAGAGGGGTCCAGTGGGGCAGCCAAGGCCAGGACCTCCTCGTATCGTCACGTGCTACAAGTGCAAGGACACTGGGCACTATGCTGATAAGTGTCCTCAGAAGCAGCTCCCTCCACCACCACCTCGCCCCAACACCAACCAGGCGATGGTCCACGCTCCTCCGCACAAGGCCTTCAACTCCAACAACAGGCCTGGCGGGAGGAACGCAAGGGTGAACCACGTCAAGGTTGACACTGCTGAGGAATCTGCCGACGTTGTTCTTGGTACATTACCCGTAAACTCTGTTCCAGCTAAAGTGTTGTTTGATACCGGAGCATCGCATTCATTTGTGTCAAAAATCTTTGCCTCAACATACAACCTAACTCTGGTTCCACTAAGCAATCAAATCTATGTTCACTCTCCGGGAACTAAAATGATCACTTCTAAGATAAGTATGGACAACCAAATTCTGATTGGAGGTCGCATATTCCTTGCTTCACTCATGCTGCTGGGAAATTCTGACATTGATGTCATTCTGGGCATGGATTGGTTGAAGACCAACAAAGCCAAAATTGACTGTGCTCAAAAGTCAATAACTCTTTCTCACCCTTCTGGCCAGATAGTCTATTCTCCATATGGATCAAGTTCCACTCAGCTTTACACACTTGAGGCTAAAACCCTTCCTCTACTCGAGAATGTTCCGGTGGTTTGTGAATTCCCTGACGTCTTTCCAGAAGAATTGCCAGGGATGCCTCCGGACAGAGCAGTGGAGTTCGTGATCGAGCTTGAACCAGGTACTGCTCCCATCTCTAAGCATCCATACAAGATAGCTCCTCCTGAACTGAAGTTGTTGAAGGAGCAAATCGATATGTACATGGAGAAAGGCTACATTCATCCTAGTTCCTCCGCTTGGGGTTGCCCAACTCTGTTCGTAGCCAAGAAAGATCAAACTAAGAGACTTGTGGTGGACTATCGTCCTCTTAACGAGAAAACCATCAAGAACAGATACCCAATTCCTCGTATCGATGATCTTTTTGATCAACTTGCTGGAGCCTCAATATTCTCAAAGTTGGACTTGAGGATGGGTTACCATCAAATAAAGATCAGAAAGGAAGATATTCCTAAGACAGCCTTCACCACTCGCTACGGTCTATATGAATACACCGTAATGTCCTTTGGTCTCACCAATGCACCGGCGACCTTCTCTCGACTGATGAATTCTGTCTTCCATGAATACCTCGACAAGTTCGTGGTGGTATATCTTGATGATATCCTTGTCTACTCAAAATCCGAGAAAGAGCATGAAGAACATCTTCGTCTCACTCTCATGAAACTCCGCGAGCATCGTCTCTATGCCAAATACTCCAAATGTGAGTTCTGGATTTCAGAAGTGGCCTATCTTGGTCATATAATCTCTGCCAAGGGCATAGCCATTGATCCTGAAAAGGTTAAGGCAATTGTTGATTGGAAACCTCCTAGGACGGTGAAGCAAGTCAGAAGTTTTCTGGGCTTGGCTAGCTATTGCCGTCGTTTCGTCGAAAACTTCTCCAAGATTGCAAAACCTCTCACTGATCTCACCAAGAAGGACAAGAAGTTCGTTTGGTCTCCACAGTGTGATGAAAGTTTCAATCTCCTCAAAACTAAACTCACTTCTACTCCAGTTCTAGTTGGTCCAGATACCACCAAACCTTTCCAGATATTCTGTGATGCTTCTCTCCAAGGCTTGGGTGCAGTTCTTATGCAAGAACGTCAAGTTGTGACCTATGCTTCACGTCAGTTGAACCCACATGAGCAAAACTATCCCACTCATGATCTTGAACTCGCAGGAGTTGTGTTTGCTCTCAAGAAATGGAGACAATACTTGTTGGGTAACAAAACTGAAATCTTTTCCGATCACAAGAGTCTGAAATACATCTTCACTCAACGAGATCTAAACCTCAGGCAAAGGAGATGGATTGAAAAGATCAAAGACTTCGATCTCACCATTTCTTACACTTCAGGCAAGGCTAATGTTATGGCCGATGCTCTCAGTCGCAAATCCTATTGCAACAATCTCATGATCATGGACAGCCAACCTCCACTTCATGAAGAATTCCAGAAGCTGAACCTTGGTCTTGTTCCTCAAGGCTATCTTGCTAGCTTGACAGCCATTCCAACTCTCGAGGACAAGATTCGTTCTGAACAGTTTCGTGATGCTGAGATAAAGAAGATGGTAGAGCAAATCAAAGAGGGCAGTGATAAATTCAAGTCCTTCTCTATTGATGACAAAGGAGCTGTGTTCTTTGAAGGACGCATTGCAGTTCCTGAGATTCAAAGTCTCAAAGATATCATCACTAGTAGGGAAACCCTCTTCTGTGGCGCACCAAAATCCTATTCTGTGGCGCACCCTGGGGCCAGAGGGGTGCGCCACAGAACACACGCCACAAAAATAATTTCTGTGGCGCACCTCAGCCGTGCGCCACAGAAATGTCAATTCTGTGGCGCACCTCAGCCGTGCGCCACAGAAATTTGCAATTCTGTGGCGCACCAAGGGGGGGTGCGCCACAGAATTTTTTTTTGAATTTCAAAAAAAAAAGGCGGCCAGATCTGGCCGCGGGAAATTTTCGAAATTTCGAAATTTCGCCGGATTTCGTCGGATGCTCGCCGGAGTTGGTGGGTGGAGGATGGGGGTCACCGGAGTTGGTGGGGAGGAGAAGGAGAAGCTCGCCGGAGGTGGTGGTGGTGGAGGAGGAGGAGGAGGAGGAGGAGGAGGAGAGGTGGTGGTGATAGTGGAGGAGGAGGAGGAGGAGAGGAGGAGAGGTGGTGGTGGAGGAGGAGGAGAAAGAGGAGGAGGAGAGGTGGTGGTGGAGGAGGAGGAGGAGGAGGAGCTCACCGGAGGTGGTGGTGGTGGTGGAGGAGGAGGATGGTGGTGGTGGAGGAGGAGAAGGAGGAGAGGTGGTGGTGGTGATGGTGGTGGTGGTGGTGGAGGAGGAGAGGTGGAGGAGAGGAGAGGAGAGGTAGAAGATGAGAAGTGGAGGAGAAGTGGAGGGGAGAAGTGGAGGGGAGAAGTGAAGAAAAGGAGGGGAGGAGGCAGATTTCGAATCTGCCTCCCAATTCTGTGGCGCACCCCCCCTTGGTGCGCCACAGAATTTTTTTTTCTTTTTTTTTTATTTTGCTAGTCAAAATCTTAAAACGGCCATACCTTTTGTTCCTTTTGGAATTTGGCAATTCTAAAAAAAGCTCACAGGCCGAAGGCCAGTGAGGTTGGGTTTCTTTTTTTCTCTAGTTTTTTTTAATATCTTGATCATTTTTTTTCGACATCGTATGCAAAAGTTATGCCCATTTTACTTTTTTTATAAAACTTTTGCTCAGAAAGTCGAAATTCATATTTCAAAATTTGATAAAAAAGTAGACATTAAACTCTCCGTGCATCTATAAGGGATTTATTTTTTGATGCTTTTTAGACCGCCAACTCTTCCGTCAAAAACTAGAAAAGGCGTTCCCGGGGGGGGGGTGGAGTTGGTGCGTGAGGGCAGAATTTTTTCGGATGGGAATTCTGTGGCGCACGTGGCAGTGGTGCGCCACAGAAATGTCATATTTCTGTGGCGCACTGACCACCATGCGCCACAGAATGGGAGTGTAAAGTTATTGGTGTGGGCCCCCAGCTCATTTCTGTGGCGCACCCCCATCCGGTGCGCCACAGAATTCCTGTTTTCTGTGGCGCACCACGGTCCCGTGCGCCACAGAATTCCTGTTTTCTGTGGCGCATGCCCACCCGTGCGCCACAGAATTACATTTCTGTGGCGCACCGAATAGGGGTGCGCCACAGAATCGATTCCATAGAAAGGCACTTCTCTACTAGTGCATTCTCAAGGAGGCTCATGAAACTCCTCTCTCCATCCACCCTGGAAGTACAAAGATGTACCAGGATCTCAAGACACTCTATTGGTGGCCTAGCATGAAACGTGAAATTGCTCAATACGTTTCTGAATGCGACGTTTGTCAACGTGTCAAGGCAGTTCATCAGAAAACAGCCGGTCTTCTCCAACCTCTCAAAATCCCCGAGTGGAAGTGGGACATGATTGAAATGGACTTCGTTACTGGGTTTCCAAAGTCCAAGAAGGGCAACGATGCAATCTTCGTTGTCATTGATCGTCTCACTAAGGTTGCTCACTTCTTTGCTGTCAAAGAGACAATATCAGCTAGCCAGTTAGCAGAACTCTACACAACAAAGATTGTTCCTCTTCATGGTGTTCCATTGGAAATTAGCTCAGACCGTGGAAGCATATTCACTTCTCATTTCTGGAAGAGTTTCCAAGATGCATTGGGCACTAAACTTCTGTTCAGCACAGCTTATCACCCTCAGTCTCAAGGGCAAGTCGAAAGAGTCAATCAGATTCTCGAGGATATGCTTAGAGCATGTGGTCTCTCCTTTGGCATGAAATGGGAGGATTGTCTTCCATATGCTGAATTCTCCTACAACAACAGCTACCAGGCAAGCCTAGGCATGGCACCATTTGAGGCATTGTATGGCCGCAGATGCAGGAGTCCAATCAATTGGTCTGGAGCTGGTGAACGTTCACTCTTAGGTCCTGACATTGTTAAAGAGGCCGAAGAGAAAGTTCGCATCATTCGTGACAATCTCAAGATTGCTCAGTCTCGTCAGAAGAGTTACTATGACAGCAAGCACAGGGACATGACCTATGCTCCTGGTGACAAAGCATATCTCCGTGTAACTCCCTTCAGAGGCGCTCATCGTTTTGGTGTGAAAGGAAAGTTGGCTCCAAGATACATTGGTCCTTTCAACATCCTGTCAAGACGTGCAGAAAATGCCTATCGTCTCGAGCTTCCAGAAAAACTATCCAAAGTGCACGATGTGTTCCACGTGTCACAGCTCTAGAAGTGCTTCAAGGATCCAGATCGTGCAGTTGATCATGATGATATTGAACTGCAAGATGATTTCTCTTATGAGGAGCACCATACTCGAATTCTCGATGAGACCGTTCGTAAGACTCGCAACAAGAGCACCAAGTTCTTGAAAGTGCAATGGTCACATCATTCTGATAAAGAGGCAACATGGGAGACCGAAGAGGATCTTCGCAAGAAGTATCCGGACCTTTTCTCTTCTCCGTAAGGAATCTCGGGGCGCGATTCCTTCAAGGGGGGGCGTTTTGTAACATCCAAGTATGAAAACTACCTAGTTGTTTACTTCCTTGTTTTATTTAAGCAATGTATCATGTCATCATCCTCATTTTTATTTCTGTTTGCATTGTTTTCATAATGAATCAACCTTTGTTTTCACACTTGTCTGTTACAATCTTTTCAAATAAAGAAATGCAAAACAAAACCTCCCTTGTTTTCCAAATAATTCATTAAGGTTCACTTATTAAATTGTTGCTTTAAATCAATCAATTAATTCCACCAATTAATTCAAATCATCTGCAAATGCAAATCCAAGTCATCAAACAACAACCCACTTGAGTTTTGAAATCCCTAAACAAATCAACTAATTTCAAACCTTTAATCCATAGGGGCCACCCTATAAAAATGATTTGTTTTCCTAATATTAATCAATATTAAAATTCTTCCAAAATTTGGTTTCAAATACAAACCACATTTTAAATCTCAATTTTTTGAAAAACAAACTTTGGCATTTGGTTGCTACTGTCCTAACAAGCTTAACCTAATTTTTCCAAAAATTTTACTAATTTAAAACCTACCTTTTTCTTCCAAAAGCAAAGCTACAAAAAAAAACAGAAAAGGAAAAAAAAAGAAAGGAAAACGCAGCGCACGCGCAACAGCTAAGCGCTACCCAGCCCACCTAATCCTACGCGCGCGCAGCCCAGCCCGCCTACAGCGCAACTTAACGCTTTGAAATGCGTGCAGATCATATTTCCCCCGTACGGCAGGCATCGCAGCGCGCCACCGCGACCGCGCAGCGACTCCGGCGGCCACCCCTGGCCTTTCCGCGCCTACAAGTACCCCCCAGGGCCCCCGCAGACCTAACCCTAGCCCCTAGGACCTCGCTCCCCGCGCCGCGCCGCCGATTGCTTCCTCCTCATCGTTGTTCCCCTCTCTGAACTTCCTCGCCGGTGACGGCTCTCTGAACATCGCCATGGCGCCGCCACCTCACAGCCCCTCCTAGCCACCTAAACCTTGGAACCAGCTCGCCGATCTCTCCTCTCTCCGCTTAACATCTGATCGTCACGGGTAAGCCCCTGTTTCGCCGCCGCGGTCTTCTCCCTCTCCGGCCACCGTGCCTCCGTATCTGAACCCGAGGTTCCCCTCTACGTGACAGAGCCTCTCGACGTCGATTGATCGCTGGAGTCGACCCACCTCTTCCTCCTCTACGTCGTGGACACCTGCGGGAGCACGGAGGAGCACGGAGAACGCGCCGCCGTCCTCGACCACCTCGTCACCGCCGTCGTCATCAGCGCGTCATCACCGAGCCTCTGCCCCCTTCTGCAACGGTGGTGAGCATCCACCACCTTCCCCTCTCCCTATGTTGCTTCCGTGCGTTTCCACTGCGTCCAGCACACGCACACACCTCACGCATCGAGCACTGGCCGTGTTTTCCCCGCCGGCGATCACCTTCTGTCAGTCGCGGAAACGTTTCGTCGTCAGAAAATTCAGTTCCGCGCTAAGTAACGATATCCTCACTGCGCACCTGTTACTGATAACAAACGAGCAGCAGCGCACTTGGTTCAGACAGCGAGCGCGCAAGCGTGCGGTCGTGGGTTCGAGTCCCCGACGCGCACTTCTTTTGGAGATTTTTCTCCCGCGCAGTGGCCCACCAGTCAGTGGCACTGGTGGCCACGCAAGCATTCGCTTGCGCCACGTTGGCCCCTGGCCCGCGCGGCAGTGGCTGCGTGTAGCTGCCACCCCGTAACAAAAGTTTAAAATGTTTTCTGTTTCTTTTAAATGGCAGAATAACACACAAAAACTAAAACTTGAATATCTTTTAATCTGTAAACCCAATAAATAAAAGTTATATATGTTTTCTGTTCAAAATTTAATAATCTTTCCAAATAACCTATTTGTGTACTGTTTTGGAATTTCCAAATACATTTAAAATTCAAATTTGGATAATTCAAATGTAATTTGCAACAATTCATAAATAATTCATACTAATTCCAAATAATGCAAATAAAATATGTTTTCCTTACCATTTCACCTCACCTTTTCAAATATAATTTTTGTTTTCTGTTTTGAATAATTTAAAATGCCTAAAAAATTTAAATCTTGTTTAATTCAATTAAAACTTGTTTAATATTGTTTAATTCATAATTAAATAATCCTAATTCCAATTTCAATAATTGAAACATGTAATCTAACTAAAATTTGATGTTCTTTTCAAATATAAACTTTGTTATTTGTTTTGAACACTTTAACTTGATGAAAACAACAATTGCTTGTGTGACATGTTTAAGTAACCAAATTTTCCTAAACTTAATAAATGGTTTCCAAACTTGTTAATCCTTTTAACACTTGCATCCATCATTGTTACTTTGTTGTTATCTTGTTATCATCATGCATGCATCATGTTTAACTACCTACACTTATTAATCAAATGTAGATCATTGCTTCAACCTAAACCATTTGCATCCATATGCCATTCACTTTGCATATGGGTCCAATTAAATTGCTTCCTCTTGTCAAGTAGTTCTTTCTGATGCATCTATTAACATGACATGCATCATCCCATGTTTGTGCACCTATGCCATGTATTGATTGTTCGTCCTTTTCGATTGTGTGTTTGCTTCTTCTCGCTTAGACGACGACGCTGAGCTTGACGAGACTTACGACACCACTACCCAGGACCTAGCCCAGTACCCGGCTGCTGAGCTGCCAGGCAAGTTATCACTCACATGAATCATCGAGTTCTCTTCCACACTTGTTGTCGATACTATCCTTTTGTCTATTTCCGCTAGCCCTATGAATCGATGCTTGCTCTCCGAACCCATCACATGATACCCTGAACCAATGATATTGCCTCACATCCATACCTACAGCCTTTGCTTGTGCCTGTTCTTATCTAGCATGCTTAGGGTTGCTTTTACTCGAGTCTGTTGTCGATTACTTCTGTTACTACTATTACTTTTGTACCGGGGGCTCGAATGTTAATCAATCAATCCTGTTAATGCCATGCTAATAATAATATGATGATAAGGCACCGGCAGGAGGCCCTAAGAGGTTTTGAGGCCTGCTAGTGTCGACCCTAATAGGAAAAGGGTCTTGTCTACCGATCCATGATGAGCGCACTACCCGCATGTGGGAAGCGAGTATGGGCGCCCCCCTCAGTTCGACCAGATTCGCATCTCGTCCAAATCGCCTCATTTAGTTCGGGTTTTCCATTTGCTGCATGCATGATCTTGCGAGCCCTTGGATCCCGGGTGGAACTTTCATAGTCGGCATATAGGGGGACACGGTCTTACAGTGCTATGAGGGTCCATTTTCTTCTGGGCTCGATTAGCCGTGCGCCCAAGGTGCTTTGGGCTTGATGCGAGGAACGGTTGGATTGTGTTGAGTGCCCCGCTTGGTGGGAGGCATCCCATCTGGCGGGATATTCATACGTGTACGGCCAAATTGGTGCAACCCTGCAGGGATAATCTTCTCGAGAAGACGTGTTTTCCGCGGTTATGGACTACTTGGTGAAAGTACTGGCTAACAAGTACTCAGGACAACTTCAACATAATGATCAATCATGTTTCACCCAATGATTAATAACTTGACTAGTAATAGGTTATTCACACAATAACTTGATTCACCTTATCACAACTGTGTGAGTTATCCTCGGATTGCTTCTTCGGATAAGGGGCGAGATCCAGGATGGGTTTTGGTTGAAGTTATCTTTCAGTTGGTTACAATTCCTCGATCTCATCTTTTCTGTTAGCCGGAACTTGTAGTTATCTTCTGTAGTTGGTTAGAGCAGCCCGCTGGAGCTTTTATACCTATCTCTTCCGTTGATCCCAAGCATCAATGCCTGTGTTGACGGGTAACTCTTTGATGAAGTGTGAGTCTTGCTTGCCAGTACTTGGATGTACTGACCCCGTTGGGGCTGTGGTTTACGCAGAGTACGACTACGACTACGATGCTTCTCAGGATGGCTACTTCGTGGAGTTTGACGACACTGCAGACGAGTAGTTAGCTGGACCTCGGGCAGGATCCAGGATCTACGTGGATGGGCTCCGTCTTCTTTATTTTTTCTCCGGCTTCTTAAGCCTTTGGATTTGTCTGTACTCAGAACCCTTTGATTGCTTCCGCTGATGTAATGAATGATATGTTGGGACATGTGTCCTCTGGATGAGTGTTTTGCTATCTCTGCCTTAGTGAAGGCTATTTGCAAACTTATTTCATTCTTTTGTGTCTTAGAGACATTCTGTGCTATCATTTCGTTTAAAGCTGTTGACGTACCGTGCGTGCTTGAATATGAAGTACGTCGACAGTAGTGCCTTCGGTTCCTAGCGGATAGTTTACCTCGACGATGGAATAGCAGGGCTTGTGTTGTCGCGCATAAGCGCAGGCCTACCAGGAAGCCGGGACGTGGGTGCAGGTATGCCCCATAATCCAAGCACCTGCTATCCAGTTCGGCCCGAGGAGTATCCTCTAGAAACCAGGGTGCGACACCCGTACCTCCCACTCCCTTTGCGACACCCTAACAGCCCCGGAGAATCCCTGCAGCGCCGCCGCCATCCTCTCCATCGCCGGCGACCACCTCTGCCCGAGCCTGCTCCTCCTTCTGTCCCTCGAGGTGAGCACCGTGCCTTCCTCCCTCTCCCTTCCCCGCATGATCGCGACCACCTCTGCACACCGTAGCACCCGCACACGAGCCCACGCATCCACGGCAGCGCAGCTGCAGCTCATCGCCGGCCACCCCTCTGTCAGTTCAGTCATCGAACGAAATTCAGTTTCGTCAGGTGCTAGTCGCTAACGGAAGAATATCCACACCGCGCATCCTCTACTGTCAACGAACAGAACAACAGCGCAGTGGTAGCAGCTTGCGTGCGCGAGCGCCAGGTCGAGGGTTCGAGCCCCCGCTGCGCAATCTTTTTGGGATTTAATCCCCTCGCCCCAGGCCCACCTGTAGGTGACCCCTTTGGCCCAGTCAGCTGCCACGCTGGCCACAGTGGCCCCAGGGCCCCCTCGTCAGTGGCTTGGGCTAGCCACTGCGGGGTAGAAAAATGTTCTGCCCAGTTTTTCTTTTAAAAATATATCCTTTTTCTTTTACAGAATAGTCCCTGCAATTAAAGTGCTAATAACTTTTATTTTCCAAATCCAAATAATAAAAATAAAATATGTATCCTGAACCAAATTAAATTCTCTACCTATTAAAAGCATTTGTATTCTGTTTTGAACATTTCAAATGCATTCAAATTTCAAATTCAAACACTTCATTTAAAATTTGATTAAATGCATAACTAATTCATACTTAATTCAAATAACACAAATAAAATATGTTTTCCATGCTATTTTGAACCACCTTTCCAAATATTAATTTTGTTTCATGATTTGAATAATTAAAATTGGTTAAATAATTTAAACCTTGTTTAAATCATTTAAATTTGCTAAATTCATAACTTGCTCAAATTAAACTAATTTTGAACATGTAAAATATGTTTTCAAACCAGAAAAACATAACCTTTCCAAATATGAATTTTATTTAATGTTTTGAACAAATAAAATTCAATTAATATTCATACTTGATTTAATTCCGTTTAAATCTTGTTTAACTTGTTTAATTCATAATTAAATCATTGTAATTCCTTTTTCAATAATTGAAACATGTAATCCACCTAAAAATTTGTGCTCCTTTCAATTTGTTATCTGTTTTGAACAATTTAACTTTATGAAAACAACAAATGCTTGTGTAACTACTTTAAGAAGCCAATTTTCTTAACTTAATAAATAAAATTCCAAACTTGGTAAACAACATATCAAATTGAATCCCTTGTTGTTTCCTTCTTGTTTTCATCATCCATGCATCATGCTAATCAACTTTCACATGATGGTTAGTTGTAGATCATTTAATTCAACCTTAAATTCATGGGCTTTCCATATGAAATCCAAATTGCATATGAACCCATTTAATTATGTTACCTTGTCAATTAGCTTACCTTTGATGCATCAATTAAATTGTCATGCATCATCCCATGTTTGTGCACTATGCCATGTTATTGATTGTTCGTCTCTCTTCGATTGTTTGTTTGCTTCTTCTCGAATAGAAGACGACGTTGAGACCGACGAGGTTTACGACACTACTACTGAGGAGTTAGCTCAGTACCAGGCTACTGAGTTTGCAGGCAAGTATTCACTCACATGAACCATCGTGTCCTTTCCACACTGGATACCAATACTTTCCGTTGTCTATTTATGCTAGCCTTATGACCCGTTGCTTGTGTCCCGATCCTATCACATGTTATCTTATAACCCTGATATTGCCTCACCTCCACACCTATAACCCTTTGCTTGTTGCCTTAATCCTACTAGCATGCTTAGGGTTGCTTGTGCTCGAGTCTGCTGTCCGTTACTTCTTTTACCATATTCTATTTATGTTCTATGGGCTCGATGTTTTAAACAATCAACCTGTTAATGTTATGGTTAATAATAATTTGATGATAAGGCACCGGCAGGATGCCCGGCGTGGTTTTGAGGCCTGCTAGTGTCGACCCTAATTAGGAAAAGGGTCTTGTCTACTGATCCATGATGAGCGCACTAACCGCATGTGGGAAGCGTGTATGGGCGCCCCCCTCAATTTGACTCGATTCGCATCTCGTCCAAATCGCCGCACTTAGTTCGGGCTTTCCATTTGATGCATGCATATGCAGGTGCGAACCCGAGGCCAGGGTGGAACTTTTGTAGTCGGCATTTAGGGCGGCGTGGTCTTCCAGTGCTATGAGGGTCCCCTTTTCTTCATGGGGCTCGATTAGCCGCGCACGCACAGCACGTGGTGCTTTGGGCTTGATGCGAAGAAGAGTTGGGTTGTGTTGAGTGCCCCGCTTGGTGGAAGGCATTCCATCTGGCGGGTTATTCTTACGTGTACGGCTACATTGGTGCATCCCTGCAGGGTTAAATCTTCTCGAGAAGCCGTGTTGTCCGCGGTTATGGATGACTTGGTGAAAGAGCTGGCTAACAAGTACTCAGAACAACTTACACCTAACTAATACTAAGTTGACTAGTAATAGGCTTATTGACACAATAACCTGAACCATCATTAATTCAACTGTGTGAGTTATCCTTGGGTTGCTTCCTTAGTAGGGGTAACATTGGATGGGTTTGTTTGGTGGTTAACAATAGTTGGTTACGATACGCTATCTTATCTTCTTTCTGTTAGCCGAAAGTTGTAGCATGTCTCTATAGTTGGTTAGAGCAGCCCGCTGCAGAATCTTTTATATCACCTATTCTTCCGTTGAACCTAAAGCATTTGTACCTGGTGTTGCCGGGTACACTTTGGCGAAGTGTGAGTCTTGCTTGCCAGTACTTGTCTGTACTGACCCCTATTGGGGCTGCGTGTTCTGCAGACTACGGTTCCGAGGATCCCCATGGTGGCTACTACGTGGAGTACGACGAGGCTGTTGACGAGTAGATAGCGGACCCGGGTAGGATCCGAGACTACGTGGATGGGCTCCGTTTTCCTTTCATTGCCGGCCTCTTAGGCCTATTTGGATTTTGTCTGTACTCAGACACTTTGTTTGCTTCCGCTGCTATGTAATGATGATATGTTGGGACATGTGTCCTCTGGATGATTGTATTTGCTATTCTGTGCTCTAGTGAGAGCCATTTGCAACTTATTTCCATCTTTCATGTCTTAGAGATATGTTGTGCTATCATTTCGTTTAACGCCGTTGACGTACCATGTGTGTATGGTATGAAGTACGTCAATGGTAGTATCTTGATCTCTATGGGATAGTTTACATCGACGGTGGATAGTAGAGTTTGGTTGTCACACATAAGTGTTGGCCTACTCGTAAGAGGATGCGGGTGCAGGTAAGCCCCGTAATCCAATCATCTACTATCCAGTTCGGCCCGGTGAGTATCCTCTAGAGGTCAGGGTGCGACAGGTTAACGGCTCAGAAAACGTCCACCCACGTAGGATCCTAAACTTTGAAAGATTGAGAAGAAGAGAGACTCCAAAACAAATAAGATGAGAGGAGAAATAGAATAGAGATAAGGAGAAAACAAGAATCCTATTGAGATGTTTCCAAAATAGTTTAGCAGAAATAGTTTTTTGACACTCTAGAAACAACGACCGTTAGCGAGGTTATCCTACAGGCTTTGCGGACCCGTTGCTTCGATAACCATTCGTATCGAAACAACATCGGGAATCGGAAACCATGCTCTGATACCATTTGTGACGCCCCGAGATCGGGCACTATGCAGATTTCAACATTTCCGCCAAAATCCACATAATAACCGATTCCAGGTTGCCACTTGTGATAACATTACGACAGTTCACGAATAATCCACAACAACAACAGAAGAGGTATATAGAAGACGACTCAAATGAGTCAAGGATACAACTGATACAATACAAAGATCAAAATAACAGCGGAAGAAACAACATAGTGTCCGACTACGGACAAGATACAAATTGGACTAAGAGTCCTGAAGATAACCGATGGCGTCCAATCCCTGCCCAGGCCAAGCCGGAGGGATTCCCAAGCTAACGTCGTCAGACTTCAAACCTGTTGACTGCAATGTGGAATATGCAGCCACGAAATGGATTCGTGGGTCAGTACTATTAAGTACTGGCAAGTGGATAAACCATACTCACAAGATACCAGCGTAACCAATCATCACAAGATACAAATAATTTGGGTAGAACGGAAGGAAGGGATTATTGCAAAGAAGCGGCAGCGGGCAGCACTAACAACTAAAGAGACGCGCTACGACTTCCAGCTAATAGAAAGGGATAAGAGAGCCTATCAGAACCAACTACAACTACTCACCAAACAATACCCATCCAATGTTACCCCCTACTAAGGAAGCAACCCAAGGAAACTCACACTGTTGATCAAGGTGACATTCATTTTTATGGTGGAGGTAATCTATATTACTAGTCAAGTTATCATCGTTAAGTGTAAGTTGTCTGAGTACTTGTTAGCCAGCACTTTCACCAAGTCATCCATAACCGCGGACAACACGGCTTCTCGAGAAGATTAACCCTGCAGGGATGCACCAATTTGGCCGTACACGTAAGAATAACCCGCCAGGCGGGGATCCAACCCACCAAGCAGGCCACTCAACACAACCCAACTCTTCTTCGCATCAAGCCCAAAGAACCACGTGTTGTGCGTGCGCGGCTAATCGAGCCCCCACGAAGAAAAGGGGGACCCTCATAGCACTCTAAGACCACGCCGCCCTAAATGCCGACTACAAAAGTTCCACCCTGGCGCCAAGGGTTCGCACCTGCATATGCATGCATCAAATGGAAAGCCCGAACTAAGTGCGGCGATTTGGACGAGATGCGAATCGAATCAGAATTGCGGGGGGCGCCCATACTCGCTTCCCACATGCGGTTAGCACGCTCATCATGGATCAGTAGAGAAGACTCTTTTCCTAAGTTCGACACTATCAGGCTCCAAAACCACGCCGGGCCTCCTACCGGTGCCTTATCATCAAATTATTATTACCCAAAACATTAACATGTTGTTGATTAAGTTGAAACCCAACTATCAAATTAAACAGGTGATACGACAAAGGACAACAAGACTCGGGCGCAAACAAACTTAGGCATGCTAGTACGACACAGGCCAACAAACAACAGGGTTATAGGTGTGGAGGTAAGGCAATATCGTGGCAGCAGGGTAAACATGTGATGGGATCGGAACACAAGCATCAAAAATACTAGGCTAGCATAAAGACAACGGAAAGAATCGGTAACAAGTGAGGAAAGGCAACATAGGTAGCAAGTGAGTATACTTGCCTGGAATCCAGCAAGTAGAGGTAGCAGAACTTGTCGTTGCTCACATCATCTCAACGTCCTATCCGCGAAGAAGCAACAAACTAGAACAAACACCGGATGCAACAATTACTACTACGGCAAAAGATCCAGCATGATCCTATTTTATATGCATGACATGCGAGATGCAACGCAAAATGCAATTTAGACAATTTAATCGGAACCGGAGTCCGGACAATAATTTTAGGTTCAAGTTGTTTATCTAACCATCATATTAAATGTTGATTAACATGCAAAACAGTAAGTAGGTGAGCTAAACAATATTAAATGGAGTAGGGCAATATTTAGTTAATACCCCAACACATTCCATATGTTGTTATTTAGTTGGCATGCATAACACAGGCTAAAATGCAAGATGCAGAATGCAAACAGGTGTAAGGTTGGTATGAACAGATTAGTTGCATTTTTCTGATTGGAAAACATATTTTATATGTTGAATTTGGGTTTGAAATGAGCAAGTAATTAAATTGGCAATTTTAAATGCATTAAACAAAGAATTATTGTTTTCAGCAATTTACATTATTCAAACAGAAAACAAAGTTTATATTTAGAAAGTTTATTTAATTCTGCATGGAAAACATATTTTACTTTGTGAAATTGGAGTTAGTATGAATTTGTTATTCAATTTTGAAAACCAGGGATCCATCTCTAATTCTAGGGACCAAAACGTGAAAGAAACAGATTGCAGAGAGGGCCCTGGGAGCTTGTTACTCAGCGCACAGGCCACATGGGTCACTGGCCAGTGGGGCCAGGCCCTGCTGGCGCCTGCGTGGCAGATGAGTGGGTGCTTGCGTGGCCTCCACTGTCTATGACAGGTGGGGCCCGCGCCCGCGGAGAAATCCCGAAAAGAATTGCGCGAGGGGAGGGGTCGAACCCACGCCCTCACGGCTACTCCGATGGATCAGAACCACTGGACCAGATTCGCTATTGCGCTTATCAATTATTTATAGACGTCGAGTGTGCAGTTGGCTAGAAAGAAACTTTTAATATTGTGTGCCAATGTATTTTGATATGTGTATATTAATAGGAGTCTATTTTCATCTTTTCCCTAAGACAGGGGCGGAGGACCCAATAGGGCAAGGTAGGGCACGCCCTACCTTGATTTTTGGCGAAAAAATATATATGTGTAGGTTTTTCTGTTTAAGTATACAAAAAAACTTCGTGCTCATCTCGTTTGTGAGGGGAAAAGGAAAAAACAGCAAAATAGGTTGTTTTCTTTTTTCGATAGGAGCAAAATAGGCTATTTCCTTGGCCGGAATGGGCTTTATGGCCGTTTGTGGAGATAACTTGGATCGAACCTGGGCCCCACACGAGCAGAGGAGAAGAGGAAGTATGGCTCTGATTTTCATTTGTGGGAACTGATCCATCGATTATTCTACAGTAAAAAAACGGATCCATCTATTGCATTGTGCGTGCCTTTTTGCCTTTCTTCCCGTAAACGATGGTGCGATCTTCCTTCGGCCTCCGTTCCTCATGCCCTCTTGCCGTCCGATGGCAGCAGACCAGGCCTACAACAAGAGGAGATAGGAGCGGTGCCAGCAAAGGTGCGGCACAGGCGCCCGATGGCAGCCAGCAGGTTATTGCTGGCACCGACGACTTCTAGGGCGTTACAAACTTACCGCGTTACGCGTTCCAGTTCTCCGCTTATACGTTCTTCGAGAGAGTGGCTCCGAGGGCGCCCCAACCATAGAACCAGGAACAACCACGGATTGAAGGCCTCTGCCGCCGCTGCTGCCAGTCCCGGTGGCGGTGGCGGTGGCGGTGCCCCAACCGTTGAAGATGGCAGGTCGGGGACGTGCCCCGCGGTGGCGGATCATGGGGTCGATGGGGCGCTGAAGGCAGACACGGGGCGACGCGGTCTGAGGCTGGCATCTGAGTACTCCCGACGGCGTGGTGGTGAGGATGGGGTGGGTGCCACGTCGGAGGGAAGGGTTCGGGGCGCTATGCCTCCCAGATCCCATCTGGATTTTGGCCGGGGGTTGCCAGCCCCTTCACAACCCACCATCAAGATCGCCGGGAGCCGGCCAGCAGTGTGGGGGCTGCAGGCTCGGAGCTTAATAAAGGAGTTTGATCCTGCAATTCCTCGAAAGCCATGTCGTTGATCTACCTCATACGAGCCTCCTTGATTAAGATGCCGACATGTTCCGGTCTTCTTCTCAGTGATTCCATCATTTGGAGCACGGAGCCAATGTATATCTAGATTGGAATCGATCCGGTCGTGCGCCCCCTATTTTTTGGCCAATTACATCATGTGGTAGTGGCGCGAAGCTTCGCTTTCTTGGCGGTGTCATGTGACATATCTTATTTAGATTCATGACATTGTCGGAGATGAAGTAAGTTATGGTGGACTCGATCGGAGGGTTGTGTTGGTGGAGATCTGTATTGGCGGTTTGAGGAAAGGCGACACGGGGTTCTTCCTGTGTGTCGAGTGTTGGGCACTTGCAGCAGCGGCCTTGGCAAGAGAGGGTGACAACACAAGTGGATTGCTTTTCGGATGATGCTTATCGAGTACTGAGTCGCGATTTCAAGAATGAAAGCCCAAAGTATGGACTTAATTGGTTGTGCCTGGCAATGGTCTCCTTGAAGACATTGTTTTCTGAACTCAGACTTTCTTCAGGGTGAAAACTCAAGATCTTTGATCAGGCGACGACAACGCTTGTGCTTTGTTTCCTTCTTGAAGGCGTCGTGTTTGAAGAATCCCATATGTAGTCCGGGTCTTGTCTTCGGTGGTGGTTAGAGTGTTGTTGTTGTGTGTGTTTCATCACTTCGACGGGTCTTTTTTATACTTCTCTCTTTTTTATTTATTTTCTTGGTTGTGTGCATCCGGGTTATCTTTCTGTCAACTTGTTTTTGTAGAGGCTGGGTGTAGTTGGTTTCTTCGATATTAATATATTCTATTTATCAAAAAAAAATGGACAGAAAATGAAGCCACTGGCAGCTCCTAGTGGGAGGTACAAGCTAGATAAATTGGTAAAATCTCCATATCTTTTAGTTTTAATGTTTGTCGATTGCAGATTTGAAAAAGTATTCTATGCCACTTACTAGTGGTAATATCTCTACACCAACTATCCATGAAACCGACAGAAAATTAATGGAACAAGTGGAAGATTCCGTTGAAGACAAAGTAGAAGAAAAAATTGAAGGTTCCGCTGAAGCCGAAGTGGAAGAAAATGTTAAGATTTTAAGAGTTGAAGGTATAATTTACATCATACATAAAGTTTGACCTTAAGAGTTTGCCCAACCATAAATTATTTTTGTCCTCCACCACTGCCCTAGGACCACAAAACATAGAGCCGGGGTGCGATTACGGAAAGGTCGGCCTCTCATAACCTACTGAGAGCGAAAGGAGAGCCACTGCATGCGTGACAAGTGTCACGCCCAGAGAATTTTGGTTAGTTTTCCCTTTCCCACCCGAACGGAGGATGCCACGCATTTCTTTTTAGATCCGATTTTTTCAAAACAAAATATCTCCAGAACCGTATTTTGGTAGCACGAGCGTGTGTGTACACCATGTATCAGCGATGCTCAGCTTCGTCTCGCTATTTTTTTACGGCTCGGCTTCGCATCGATAACAATTTATAAACATCTAGAAGGGGGTACATAGGTCATTGTGCGCATTGGTCGCAGTGCGTGATACGGCTCGGCGTTGCCTCGTACTACCACTCGGCTTCGCCTCTAACAAAACGCCTACGGTGTTTCATCTAAAAAGTACACACGTGTTGTATCTAAAAAGTATTAAAAAGTAGTTACTAAAAGTATACATGTTGTATGTGAAAGTATAAAAAAAATGCTACTGAAAAATATACAAACGTTGTTCTAAAAGTATACATGTTACATGTGAAAGTATAAAAAACTGTTATGAAAAGTATACGCACGGTGTACCTGGGTGTACACCCGCCTGGGTGTACACATCCGCCTGGGCGTATATCCGCTTGGGTGTACGCCGGCCCTTCACTGGGTATACACCCGTCTGAGTGTACAAAGCGAGTGGGTGTACAAGCTCCTGGGTGTACATTCGTCTGCACCTGGGTGTACAAATGTCTAGGCGTACACCTGTGGTGCACGTGGGTGTATGTCACCACTGCATTTAGGGACGTACTTCGGTCAGTGTGACTAGGCGTACATCTGTGTGTAACTAGGCGTACATCCGTGTTGGTTCTAAGTGTAAAAAAAAAGTTTATCAAAACCTATCAACATTGGATCTAGTTTTGAAAATCTCGACGCGAGGATCTCAAATATGAAAACGGTTCGTAATTTCGAAATACGGTTCTCGAGATATTTTATTTCTAAAAAACAGATCTCGAAATAAATGCGTGCCACCCGTCTACGTCCGTTCGTGTGGGAAAGGGAAAATCCCACCAGAACTCTCTCGTGTTGACACT
The DNA here is from genome assembly GCA_028641055.1 of Alopecurus myosuroides. Taxonomy (NCBI): domain Eukaryota; kingdom Viridiplantae; phylum Streptophyta; class Magnoliopsida; order Poales; family Poaceae; genus Alopecurus; species Alopecurus myosuroides. The sequence goes on along the minus strand of CM054060.1, from coordinate 342,381,320 downwards.
TGGCGCACATGCAAGCATCTGTGGGGGGCACGAGGAAGTAGAAGCTGACACTTGTCGCGAGGGGAGTGCATGAGAAGGGAAAATTCGACCAGTGTCGTCACGACAGCGAACGCGGGTGACCTTCCGGAAGGGGGCTTTTTTAGTGATTTCGTCACTATTCATGTCTGGCTATCACGTGGATTTCCTTTTTTTTGTAGCGAATCACGTGGTCTCCTACAGCAGCATTCAAGATCCGATGGCGGTCCAAAACTCCATGTTGGCCCAGTTGAGGAAGCCTAGAAGATGCAAGGGCGCTTGTTTTTTCTTCTTTTTTTTGTGTGTGTGTGGGGGGGGTGGCGGTTGGGGGTTCTTTAGTTACCTCTACGTGTAAAAAAGCAATCAGACATGGTATATTACTTCCATAAAGGTTGGAGGCCTTGTCTGTCTGCGCCGAGCGGCCACGCAGCGTCTTCCGCCGCGCGCATTGCTCCTGGAGGCGCCATGTGTCTGCGCTGGATTGGCCCGCTGAGAGTTGGTCGAGTTGGTGTCCTCCCGTGCGGGAATCACACGCTGCTCCTCCCCAGATCCCCAATCCCCTCCCACGCCTCTTCCCCAATCACTGCCGCGGTGAACCCTCGAACCACAAGGCGAGTGGCGCGATAGGGCGGGTGGCGGTGGTAGATGACGACAGCTCTCCGGAGGCCGCAGCCGGCCGTCGCCTCGACGGGAGGAGGAGAGCGAAGGGTGGTTGTGCCGGTAGGGGAGGTGGCGTGCAGGTGAAACCTAGATCGAGGCCACCATCGCCCCCGCCCAATCCGCTCCGCCGCCTCCTCGGTCTCCCCCAAATCCCTGCGTCCTCCCCCACCCCAATCCCCGCCTTCCCCTTCCCAGTCACCACCTCTCTTCTCGTGGTGGCCGCGCCCACGCCCGCCGCCACCCCTCCCCCAAATCCGCAGTCTCCTCTCGTCCACCCTCTATGCAGACTTCTTTCCCCCATTCTAGCACCACCCGAGGCCATGCAGGGGAAGCGGGTGGAGGCAGCACGACGCCCACGTCCGGCCTCTTGTGCCTCGTCGGCGCCTGCGTCAACCATGGAGGAGAGGACCCGCGCGGGGTGGCCGAGCAACAGCCATTTGCGGCGGCCTCTTCTGCCCTATCCTAGACCCCCAATGCAGCGGCGGCGTGGTGCGCAACCCCGAGCGCGACGGGAAGCTCCTCCCCGACAACGGGCGCACGACGATAGTGGTTGTCTTCTCCGCCGTAACTCACGCCACCCCATCTTCTGGCTGGATCCATCTCCTCTACCAGCAAGGTAGCTGGATCCATCTCCGCTACCAGCAAGGTAATGACCCTCTCCACTTTTTATTTTTTAGGTATGCGAGATTGGAAAGAAAGGATCTGAGAGGGAGAGCGAGTGAGTACGATGTTGGCTTTTCTTCTTGATTTGCTCATACAAGGGGGCCTGGTATCTTGGTACAGATTTTATAGGCTGAGTTGTTTGCATTTTGTATTCTATTGTAGGTTCCATTGAGGGATATGAAGGCTCGCGGCCAGAAGCTCCATGAAGATTGAAGGTATACTTTTAGCGTTCTTTTTCGATTTTGTTATGAAGATTCATGTAGTTACACATGTTAAATGTAAACCTGGTTATACTCTGTTGACTCTTCGTTTTTTAATCAATAAAAAACATGACTGTCATATTCTCTTTCAATAATTGAATACAATATTATTCTTGTTTTGCTTGTTATGGAGAAAATAATATTGTGTGTTTAAGTGATTTGCCTCCTTGTTTTTTGTAGGCCGGTGTACCTCTTTTTTCGCATGTCCCTTTTTTGTATAAAAACATGGAGTCTGTTTCAATATGGTTCTCTGAGATAGATCAGCAGGTATATTTAGCCTAAAGGATATAGCTTATTTTCCTCTTTAGGTTATGTGATAAATTAAATCTACATGTACTAATTATTAAAAACTGATATATTCTTATTTGGGTGATACTTGATGATGATCGGAGAATAAGTGGACGCATACAGTCAATGAACGCTGGAGATGTACTTTGATGTGAGAAGAATCCAGCGAACTGCCCTGTTTTGCTGCATAGCTAGGTCTGCGCTTGGATTTTTTTCTATGAAAATCTTAGAGATTGTCTCAAATAAATTGAACGTTTCATTCTTCAACAAATTAAGATTCCACTTGCCAATTATTTTCTGCATTGGTACTAAAAGTTTATATTGAATGCTAACATTTCCAGCGTGTCTTCAATTCTTCCTTTTGTGGCTACAACAAAAGAATTTGACCATGTTTCAACAAGATTGCAGGTAATGTAGAGAATTCTCAACCTGCTGAGCGTCTAACGTGTACCATGATTTGTGTGTGCTGATTGGTTAATTTAACATATATATAAGGTCCATCAAGACTTGCTCAAGGAATGCTTTGAGGATTCTGTAGATGTTATTGCAGGAATGGAAAGAGAATGATACATCTAAGATGTCCTGACTGTATGTGGTTCTGTAGATTTTATAAGAGAATCCAGTTCTGTAATTACAACTGCTAAGAGATTTCTGGATACAAACTTTCTATATTCATCAATATTGACGTATTTTCCCAATCATTGCCCTTTCATTTCGATGTTCTAAAAACAAAATTATCTGGTATAACTTTTAAGATCAATTTTCATGCTTTCTTTTGATTTTCTTATTAGAGAAGAAATTCTTGAAGACAAGCCTCGCACATTAGTGTTGGCAAAGATGTAGCTAGCTAGCAAGCGTTCGGCGGAATACTCTGCCTCCGTTCATATCAAGTTTGTATGTGCTTACTCAATATTCTCCTTGCAGGTACCACCCAGTCAAGTGCAAGGGAGTGAAGAAAATCTGTAGACATATCGAGATGGAACCTGTGCGTACGTCTCGCATAGTTCCATGAACACGATCCAGACGAGATGTTGCATTCTCTTCCGATTGCTCTTCTCTTGGTGTTGCGGTCTGCCGGAAACAATTTAAACTCAGCAGAGAAGTTTCTAAATATTCACGCGGTCTTGCTCCAGATCCGTAGACATGGGAACAAATTTGATCATGTCTTTCGCTGAGGCCGGCCAAATGTCCTGAAGCCAACCAGGCTTTGGATACCACCTTTTTTTTTGAGGAAAACAACAGGTCCCTGCTGCATATTGGAGATCTCCTACTGGTGATACCCTATCACCTGTAGTTCAAAGGCAGCGGAATTTTTTTTTGCCTTAGATTCCCTGCATCATTCCTTACCTCAGTTTTTGTTCTTTTTAGTGTACGTGTTCCTGTTATTTATTTTTGAACATGATCACATTATACATAATGAGGTAGTTTTGTTGCTCCACAGTACTTCCATTCGGGTGTACTTGGGTTGATTTTCTTTAAAAACATAAATTACTTTTATGAATGTTCAAATGGCTAACATAATGAACACCTTAAAGATTATTTTTGTTCTAAGTAGGCCACTTCATGTAGGTACCCTTATAATTAATTAACTAATTTTGATCATGTAGGTTCAATTTGTGGTCTTTATGCTGCGTATTCTCAATATCTCAATGTTAAATATAGATTATTGTGTAGAGCCTAGCCAAGCAATCTTGTATATCTCTCTGTTCATAGTAATATTGTATAGATCCAGACATGCTTCTTCTTTGTAGGTCAAGTTTAGCCATTTATTTTATTTCCTGTATGTGCCATGTGAAGCTCCATGCTATTTATCTAGACTGGAAGCTTGGATTAATTCTAACATTAATCATTTCAAGGTTTGAACCATTCCTGATGCTGGGCTTCTTTAATTTTGAAAATATGGAGACTGATCAATTGGCTGCTTCAGATGCATGTGTTGCAAACTCTCTATTTGTGGTGAATCATTTCTGAGAGACTAATTATGACCTTAACAACTCCAGGACTTTACTACTTTTTGCTAAACAACTCCATCTTGACCTCATATAGTCGTCTACCACAATCTACAATTTTGTGCTCCACTTGATATCATGTATCATATGAATGTGCGTAGGGGGATAACTTAGGTCATGCTAATTCTTGTTGGCATTGCCATGCTCCTGTTGTTCCTGGACTCCTGCTTGTTTTGTAATAAAAAAGCCAGTATATTGAGAAGACCACTAATGGTTATTGGAGTTAAGGAGTCTTCCTGATATAGTTAGAATTGCAGCTCTCCTCCATTTCTTTATTTCTGTTAACTGGAATGTCCTCTTAAGATGCACTAGCCTTTTCTTATATTGCTTCTATTTTTTAAATATATTTGAATGTAAATATGTAATTAGTTTAATGACTCAGTCTATTGAGCTTTTGTCATTGCACAATTGACGTTTTCTAGGTGGTACATATTTGACCAAGCAATTTTAGCTGGTTGGACTGTTGCTCTCTACATCCAGTTTTTACATATGGATATGATCGAATCCTGGTATACATTTTTTTAATTTCTAGATGTACTTTCATGTGTTTAGTCTTCAATATTGTTTGTCACGCATTTTATTTGTCTTTTTTCTTACAGGATAAAGGGTTTGACTGGTTTGATACTGTTGGTGCCGTTGATAATAGTAGCAATAGCTACTGACCTTAAATTTTCTTTGGGATTTTTTCCCCCGACAACATTGGCAGCTTAAGATGACCACTGCAAAATTTGCACCAAAATAGTGGAAGAGTTGAATATTTTACGTGTTGTAATGTCATAGATTAACAGTGTTCTTTTTCAATGGTGATTGTTGTATTCACAAGCTTGTATATATCTGCAGTTATCTTGCTCTTACAAACCAAACAACATATGAAATTGCCAGAAGGAAACGAATTTTTTACCTAAGGTATTAATAACATTGCTGAAGACAGTCATTTCTGTTTTTGTATTTGCTTGTCCTTAGAAGCAGTAACGGATCAATGAAGCGCCACTTTTTTCAGGGGACTTCCTGCTAAGGTTTATACGATCAGCAAAGGTATTTGCAGGAACCTCTATGACCTCTGCATCTCTAGACACAAGGGATATGTTCTGGAAGCAGTGCCTCCATTGGACGAACTAGAAGCCCGAGCTGGACCGTACACGTGCCGAGATGTAATCTGCTGCCCGTGCTGTTAGTATAAGCCATATGCACACCAATATGATTGATAATTTATATCCAAATATAGACAAGCCAATAGGAAGGTTGAGGTACACATCAGCTAGATTCCTCCATCCACGACCTGCACCAGTCCAATGGCCCATGTTAATTTTTGCTCTCCTTTTATTTGTTATCTACAATTTGGAATCGTAGGTATTTGGCACAAGGAACATTGCAGACCAACGTGAAAGGGAATGTAACTCAGCCCAGCCGTGACCATGGTGCACCTCTCTTTCAAATTTACAGAAGAACTCTATTTTTTAAGTGCATTTAATTAATTTGCTCTCTTAGTGGATATTTAATTTCATTATCAATACATATGGTTGATAATTTATATCCAAATATAGACAAGCCTCAGGATTTCTATGCATCACATTTTGCTCAACTGTGTTTGCAGCTTAAAATTTAGATAACTATGTCATGACTACACATGGGCATAATTTTGCAGCTTAAAATTTATATAACTCATGAGCATAATCTTTCCCAAATATCGTTTCTTCTAATGTTTCCAAAGAACTTGCTGCTGCATAATATCTTCCCGTGTCCTCATGTATTGTGACGGATGTTGGTGGTGTTCTTTGCATCATGCTTGTGTGATATAACTAAATTGGTCTTATATATGTTACTAAGATCTGATTTTGTTAATACAGATGAAAATAGTATCCTTACATTTGTGAAAGTGTGCTTTAGAAGTATGAGAACATCACAACAATACATGTAACCATCTCTTCCACTTCTCTCCTTTTCATGTTTGTTTGCAGAGATTATTTTTTATCGGTGCCTACAAGTTTTTTGATGAAAATCCTAGCAAACTTTGAGCGACCAATCATTCGTACTATTGAAAAAACATTGAGCCCACATATTTACTTTCTTTTGTCAGCAATTGATGTATGTTCTAGGTAGTAATTTTGGCAATCGCATTATTCTAGATCTGATAGGTAGTCTTCTTGAAGTCCTGCTTATTCTTCTTTCCCACTTGGAACTATTTTGTTTTCTAATATCAATATGCTGCCAGCCTGGACTACTCAGTTATGTTCTCATGTCATAATCAATTATTGAAAATTTAGTTGAAGCTGTGTTGCCAGCCCGGACTATTCAAGGAGTAATCAATTATTGGAAATTTAGTTGAAGCTGTGTTGCCAGCCTGGACTATTCAAGGAGTAATCCGTCTACTTACTCATTTCATATATGCATTATAGGATCTTTTAGTGGAGCCGTCTGTGACGCCCCGAGATCGGGCACTATGCAGATTTCAGCATTCCCGCCAAATCCGCATAATAACCGATTGCAGGTTGCCATTTATGATAACATTACAATAGTTCACGAATAATCCACAATTACAACAGAAACGGATAGATACAAGATGACTCAAACGAGCCAGGGTTACAACTGATACAATACAAAGATCCACATAACAGCGGAAGAAACAAACGTCCGGCTACAGACAAGATACAACTTGGACTAAGAGTCCTGAAGATAACCGAGAGCGTCCAATCCCTGCCCAGGCCAAGCCGGAGGGATTCCCAAGCTAACGTCGTCAGACTTCAAACCTGTTGACTGCAATTTGGAATTTGCAGCCACGAAAGAGATTCGTGGGTCAGTACGGTTAAGTACTGGCAAGGGGGATAAAACCCATACTCACAAGTTACCGGCGTAGCCAGTCATCACAAGATACAAATACTTTAGGATCAACGGAAAGGAAGGGGTTATTGCAAGTATGTGACAGCAGGCTGCACTATCCAACTACAGAGAGAAAACTACCACTCCCAACTAACAGAAAGGGGATAAGATCGAGGATTGTAACCAACTGAAAGTAAATCCAAACAAACCCATCCTGGACCTCGCCCCTTTAGCCAAAGAAGAAATCCGAGGATAACTCACACAGTTGTATTAAAGGTGAATCAAGTTATTGTGTGATTAAACCTATTACTAGTCAAGTTGTTAATCATGGGGTGTAACATGGTTGATCATTATGTTTAAGTTGTCCTGAGTACTTGTTAGCCAGTACTTTCACCAAGTAATCCATAACCGCGGAAAACACGGCTTCTCGAGAAGATTATCCCTGCAGGGTTGCACCAATTTGGCCGTACACGCAAGAATAACCCGCCAGATGGGATGCCTCCCACCAAGCGGGGTACTCTACACAACTCGACTCTTCTTCGCATCAAGCCCAAAGAACCTTGGGCGCACGGCTAATCGAGCCCAGAAGAAAATGGACCCTCATAGCACTCTAAGAACGTGTCCCCCTATATGCCGACTACGAAAGTTCCACCCGGGTACCAAGGGCTCGCAAGATCATGCATGCAGCAAATGGAAAACCCGAACTAAATGAGGCGATTTGGACGAGATGCGAATCGAGTCAAATTGAGGAGGGCGCCCATACTCGCTTCCCACATGCGGGTAGTGCGCTCATCATGGATCAGTAGACAAGACCCTTTTCCTATTAGGGTCGACACTAGCAGGCCTCAAAACCACAATGGGCCTCCTGCCGGTGCCTTATCATCAAATTATTATTAACAGCAACATTAGCATGATTGATTGATTGATTAACATCGAGCCCGCAGAACATAATGAAGTAATAACAGAAAGTAACGGGTAACAGACTCGAGCAAAGCAACCTAAGCATGCTAGTAAGACACGGGCAACAAGCAATGGTTATAGGTTTGGAGGTGAGGCAATATCAAGGTTAAGGGATTCATGGGATGGGTTCGTAACAGAAACAACTACTACTAAGGATAGCGGAAAAGAATCAACGGAAAGAATCGGTAACAAGTGATGAAAGGCAGCCATATGGCAGCAAGTGAGTATACTTGCCTGAGATCCCGCAAGGTAGCAGAACTTGTCGTTGCTCACATCATCTCAACGTCCTATCCGGGAAGAAGCAACGAACCTCGAACAAACACCGGATGCAACAATTACTACTACGGCAAAAGATCCAGCATGATCAAGGTATGGATGCATGACAAGTTTAAGGATGCATCAAAGTAAACTAGTTGACAAGATAAACAAATTTAAAGGGACCCATATGCAATTTGAGTTGCATATGAACAGCCCATGAATTATGGTTGAAACAATTGTTTTCCAACTAACCAATAGGTGAAAGTGGATTAGCATGATGCATGGATGAGGAAAACAGCAAAATAACAACATTAGAATCAAGTTAAAATAGGGTGTAGCAATTTAGAATTTTATTATTAACTTAGGGAAATTTTGGGTGCTTTAAAGGGAACACACAAGTATTTGTTGTTTTCAACCATTTAAAATGTTCAAAACAAATAACAAAGTTGATATTTGAAAAGAACATCAAATTTTAGTTGGATGACATGTTTCACATTTTGAAATTGGACTTAGGATTATTTAATTATGAATTAAACAATTTTTAATTGCATTAAACAAGATTTAAATTGTTTAGGCAAATTAAATTATTCAAACCAGAAAACAAAAATTATATTTGAATAGGGTATTCAAAAAGGTGTGAAAAACATATTTTATTTGACTTATTTGGAAAAGGTATGAATTAGTTATGAATTATTACAAATTACATTTGAATTATTCAAATTTGAAAGTTAAATGCATTTTGAAAACTCAAAACAGAACACAAATTGGATATTTGGAAAGATCAGAAAATTTGGATCAGAATTCATATATAACTTGCATTAAAAGGAATTACAGAATAAAAGTTATTAACTTTTGAAGTTTTTCTTTTAATTCTGTTTATTAAAAAGATTTAGGGATTTTTAGGAAATTCGCAGAAATCCTTTTGTTACTCAGTTGGACTCTACCCTAGCCACTGTCCAGTGGACCCTCTAGCCAGCGTGGCGCGCGCGCGCACGCGTGGCAGAGATGGACAATGACGGGTGGGCCCCGTCCGTCAGCCACGCGCGAAAAAAGGTTGGCTTTTAATCGCATAGCCAGGGATCGAACTGGGGCCGCTGCGCTCGCGTGAACGGCACCGTGCCACTGCGCTACTGACTGAACTCTTGTCAGTTAGGAGCACGCAGACAAGGTGAGGTTCAGAAAAACGTTAACTGAATTTAGCTGACGCTCGCTGTCTGAAACATGACTGACAGGAACATGAACGCCGGCGAGGAGAACGCCGTGGTGCTGTGCTCGGGCTTGATGCGTGGTGGCGACGATGACATGCACGGATGCGATGCAGAGCAGACAGAGGACAGGGAGTAGGAGGGTAAGGTGGCGGCTCACCGGCGAACGTCGGGGTGCAGAGGCTCGATGACGACCCTGTGACGGAGGCGACGGCGGAGGTGCCTTGGACGGCGGCGCGCATCCAGGTGATCACCGGGCTCCCTCGGGTGTGCAAACGGAAGAAGACGTCGAGGCGGTGCGGTTCCCGTCGCTGGATCACGACGAGGAACCCGACAGCGACGGCGGCGAGCACTTCTTCAGAGAAGAGGCCACGGTGGCCGGCGGCGATGTTTGCGATGGCGGCGGCGAAACAGTGGGGCGCCGTGCTCGTTATGGTGTCGAGAAGGAAGCAGAGGTGACGGAGGTTCTGTTTCTGGGCTTAGCTAGGATAGTGGAGGCGCGAGGTGGCGGTGGCTCACCGGAATTCAGAGAAGATCGCCGGTTAGGGAGGTAGCGGGCTGGGCTGGGCGGTGGATAGGTTAGTTGTTGCGCTGCGTTTCCTTTTATTTATTTTTCTCTTCTGTTTTTTTTTTTTTGCTGAAAAGGTTTTGGAAGGAAATTGTTTAGGGTTTGGTTATTAAAAATTTCAGAAAAATTAGTTTAAGCTAATTAGGTAAAGAGGAACCAAATTGCAAGATTGGATTTCAAAAATTTGATATTTAAAAGATGTTTGCATTTGAAACCAATTTGGGATATTTCAATATTAATAAACCCTTAAGAAAAACATGCACTTGAATAAGGTTACCCCTAGGGTTTTTAGAATGATTTAAAGAGGGCATTTGTGTGGTGAATTTTATGGTTTAAAAAGGTACTGAATTTTTTAAGGGTTGGTTTGAATTTTAGAAATGATTTAGGAATAATTGCTTGAATTAATGGTTTGATTAAACCAACAATTTAATGAGTGATTTGGTTTAAGTTTTGGAGTTAGTCATTAGGGTTTTAACAAGAGGGGGAAAATTATTAACAGCCAATTTGATTAAAACAATCTTCAAACTATTGAAAACAATGAGTGGTTTAGTTTGCAATTTTGAAATTGCAAATTTTTGAGCAAGGGTGAAAGTTTAAATTGTGTTGAAATTTTCAGTTGTGATGCAAACATGGTGCAATGCAATGTGATGCATATGATGCAAGCAAACAAACAAGTAACACCCCAGGTGTTACAGACGACACCACTAACAAGGGATTGCGCCCTCGCAATCCACCTGCTAACCCGGGAGGGGAAAGAAGTTCGACTATCGATTCTTCGTGCTTCCAGTTGATCTCCTCGACACCACTAACAAGGGTTTCTCGACACCACTAACAAGGGATTCTTGCTGGGAGTGATGACGATATTCATCCACCAGGAATCTTCCGATGATCGAACCTATTAGGTTAAGGGCTCAGAAAACGTCCACCCACGTAGGATCCTAATACTTTGAAAGATAGACAAAGGGGAAAAGAATCCAAAACAAATGAGATGGGAGGGGAAACAGAATAGGGATAAGGAGAAAACAAGAATCCTATTGAGATGTTTTCCAAAATAGTTTAGCAGAAATAGATTTTGACATTCTAGAAACAACGACTGTTAGCTAGGTTATCCTACAGGCTTTGTGGACCCGTTGCTTCGATAACCATTCGTATCGAAACAATCTCGGGAATCGGAACCAAGGCTCTGATACCATTTGTGAGCACCGAGATCGGGCACTATGCAGATTTCAGCATTCCCGCCAAATCCGCATAATAACCGATTGCAGGTTGCCATTTATGATAACATTACAATAGTTCACGAATAATCCACAATTACAACAGAAACGGATAGATACAAGATGACTCAAACGAGCCAGGGTTACAACTGATACAATACAAAGATCCACATAACAGCGGAAGAAACAAACGTCCGGCTACGGACAAGATACAACTTGGACTAAGAGTCCTGAAGATAACCGAGAGCGTCCAATCCCTGCCCAGGCCAAGCCGGAGGGATTCCCAAGCTAACGTCGTCAGACTTCAAACCTGTTGACTGCAATTTGGAATTTGCAGCCACGAAAGAGATTCGTGGGTCAGTACGGTTAAGTACTGGCAAGGGGGATAAAACCCATACTCACAAGTTACCGGCGTAGCCAGTCATCACAAGATACAAATACTTTAGGATCAACGGAAAGGAAGGGGTTATTGCAAGTATGTGACAGCAGGCTGCACTATCCAACTACAGAGAGAAAACTACCACTCCCAACTAACAGAAAGGGGATAAGATCGAGGATTGTAACCAACTGAAAGTAAATCCAAACAAACCCATCCTGGACCTCGCCCCTTTAGCCAAAGAAGCAATCCGAGGATAACTCACACAGTTGTATTAAAGGTGAATCAAGTTATTGTGTGATTAAACCTATTACTAGTCAAGTTGTTAATCATGGGGTGTAACATGGTTGATCATTATGTTTAAGTTGTCCTGAGTACTTGTTAGCCAGTACTTTCACCAAGTAATCCATAACCGCGGAAAACACGGCTTCTCGAGAAGATTATCCCTGCAGGGTTGCACCAATTTGGCCGTACACGCAAGAATAACCCGCCAGATGGGATGCCTCCCACCAAGCGGGGTACTCTACACAACTCGACTCTTCTTCGCATCAAGCCCAAAGAACCTTGGGCGCACGGCTAATCGAGCCCAGAAGAAAATGGACCCTCATAGCACTCTAAGAACGTGTCCCCCTATATGCCGACTACGAAAGTTCCACCCGGGTACCAAGGGCTCGCAAGATCATGCATGCAGCAAATGGAAAACCCGAACTAAATGAGGCGATTTGGACGAGATGCGAATCGAGTCAAATTGAGGGGGGCGCCCATACTCGCTTCCCACATGCGGGTAGTGCGCTCATCATGGATCAGTAGACAAGACTCTTTTCCTATTAGGGTCGACACTAGCAGGCCTCAAAACCACAATGGGCCTCCTGCCGGTGCCTTATCATCAAATTATTATTAACAACAACATTAGCATGATTGATTGATTGATTAACATCGAGCCCCCAGAACATAATGAAGTAATAACAGAAAGTAACGGGTAACAGACTCGAGCAAAGCAACCTAAGCATGCTAGTAAGACACGGGCAACAAGCAATGGTTATAGGTTTGGAGGTGAGGCAATATCAAGGTTAAGGGATTCATGTGATGGGTTCATAACAGAAACAACTACTACTAAGGATAGCGGAAAAGAATCAACGGAAAGAATCGGTAACAAGTGATGAAAGGCAGCCATATGGCAGCAAGTGAGTATACTTGCCTGAGATCACGCAAGGTAGCAGAACTTGTCGTTGCTCACATCATCTCAACGTCCTATCCGGGAAGAAGCAACGAACCTCGAACAAACACCGGATGCAACAATTACTACTACGGCAAAAGATCCAGCATGATCAAGGTATGGATGCATGACAAGTTTAAGGATGCATCAAAGTAAACTAGTTGACAAGATAAACAAATTTAAAGGGACCCATATGCAATTTGAGTTGCATATGAACAGCCCATGAATTATGGTTGAAACAATTGTTTTCCAACTAACCAATAGGTGAAAGTGGATTAGCATGATGCATGGATGAGGAAAACAGCAAAATAACAACATTAGAATCAAGTTAAAATAGGGTGTAGCAATTTAGAATTTTATTATTAACTTAGGGAAATTTTGGGTGCTTTAAAGGGAACACACAAGTATTTGTTGTTTTCAACCATTTAAAATGTTCAAAACAAATAACAAAGTTGATATTTGAAAAGAACATCAAATTTTAGTTGGATGACATGTTTCACATTTTGAAATTGGACTTAGGATTATTTAATTATGAATTAAAAAATATTAAACAATTTTTAATTGCATTAAACAAGATTTAAATTGTTTAGGCAAATTAAATTATTCAAACCAGAAAACAAAAATTATATTTGAATAGGGTATTCAAAAAGGTGTGAAAAACATATTTTATTTGACTTATTTGGAAAAGGTATGAATTAGTTATGAATTATTACAAATTACATTTGAATTATTCAAATTTGAAAGTTAAATGCATTTTGAAAACTCAAAACAGAACACAAATTGGATATTTGGAAAGATCAGAAAATTTGGATCAGAATTCATATATAACTTGCATTAAAAGGAATTACAGAATAAAAGTTATTAACTTTTGAAGTTTTTCTTTTAATTGTGTTTATTAAAAAGATTTAGGGATTTTTAGGAAATTCGCAGAAATCCTTTTGTTACTCAGTTGGACTCTACCCTAGCCACTGTCCAGTGGACCCTCTAGCCAGCGTGGCGCGCGCGCGCACGCGTGGCAGAGATGGACAATGACGGGTGGGCCCCGTCCGTCAGCCACGCGCGAAAAAAGGTTGGCTTTTAATCGCATAGCCAGGGATCGAACTGGGGCCGCTGCGCTCGCGTGAACGGCACCGTGCCACTGCGCTACTGACTGAACTCTTGTCAGTTAGGAGCACGCAGACAAGGTGAGGTTCAGAAAAACGTTAACTGAATTTAGCTGACGCTCGTTGTCTGAAACATGACTGACAGGAACATGAACGCCGGCGAGGAGAACGCCGTGGTGCTGTGCTCGGGCTTGATGCGTGGTGGCGACGATGACATGCACGGATGCGATGCAGAGCAGACAGAGGACAGGGAGTAGGAGGGTAAGGTGGCGGCTCACCGGCGAACGTCGGGGTGCAGAGGCTCGATGACGACCCTGTGACGGAGGCGACGGCGGAGGTGCCTTGGACGGCGGCGCGCATCCAGGTGATCACCGGGCTCCCTCGGGTGTGCAAACAGAAGAGGACGTCGAGGCGGTGCGGTTCCCGTCGCTGGATCACGACGAGGAACCCGACAGCGACGGCGGCGAGCACTTCTTCAGAGAAGAGGCCACGGTGGCCGGCGGCGATGTTTGCGATGGCGGCGACGAAACAGTGGGGCGCCGTGCTCGTTATGGTGTCGAGAAGGAAGCAGAGGTGACGGAGGTTCTGTTTCTGGGCTTAGCTAGGATAGTGGAGGCGCGAGGTGGCGGTGGCTCACCGGAATTCAGAGAAGATCGCCGGTTGGGGTAGTGACAGAGGTGGAGGGAAGCATCGGGGGAGAGAGAGAGGGACGGCGGCGCGAGGGGACAGAAGAGTAGCTAGGTTTAGGTCTAGGCTTGCGAGGGGATCGAGGGGGATCTTATAGGGCGCGCAGGCCTCGGATCGGCCGTCGCTGCCGCCGTACTGCCGCCGTGGCAGCTCTGGATGAGCTGCCGTACGGGGAGGGGACGACGTGCGATCTGATCGAAGCGTTACGCGAGCGACTGGGCTGGGCTGCGCTTAGTTAGGGAGGTAGCGGGCTGGGCTGGGCGGTGGATAGGTTAGTTGTTGCGCTGCGTTTCCTTTTATTTATTTTTATCTTCTGTTTTTTTTCTTGCTGAAAAGGTTTTGGAAGGAAATTGTTTAGGGTTTGGTTATTAAAAATTTCAGAAAAATTAGTTTAAGCTAATTAGGTAAAGAGGAACCAAATTGCAAGATTGGATTTCAAAAATTTGATATTTAAAAGATGTTTGCATTTGAAACCAATTTGGGATATTTCAATATTAATAAACCCTTAAGAAAAACATGCACTTGAATAAGGTTACCCCTAGGGTTTTTAGAATGATTTGAAGAGGGCATTTGTGTGGTGAATTTTATGGTTTAAAAAGGTACTGAATTTTTTAAGGGTTGGTTTGAATTTTAGAAATGATTTAGGAATAATTGCTTGAATTAATGGTTTGATTAAACCAACAATTTAATGAGTGATTTGGTTTAAGTTTTGGAGTTAGTCATTAGGGTTTTAACAAGAGGGGGAAAATTATTAACAGCCAATTTGATTAAAACAATCTTCAAACTATTGAAAACAATGAGTGGTTTAGTTTGCAATTTTGAAATTGCAAATTTTTGAGCAAGGGTGAAAGTTTAAATTGTGTTGAAATTTTCAGTTGTGATGCAAACATGGTGCAATGCAATGTGATGCATATGATGCAAGCAAACAAACAAGTAACACCCCAGGTGTTACACCGTCTGAACAGTGAGCAGCAGGTATCTAGCCTAACCCACTACACGATGGCGCAGCGCAGCGCGACACCCGCAGCTCCTAGCGAATGCTCACCACAGGCTCAAGGAGAATATGAGCGTGCATCCAGTTTTGCGAAATTTGTTATAGAACTGGTATTGCGTACCATGGAGATTTTTAATCATTTTTCCTTCTAGAGATTTGAGATTGAGAAACGGTTTTAGCCGTTTGACTGTTTCTTTATTCCATATGTTAACCTAATGTCTGTCTCGCCATTCTTATTCAGGTTTTATGACTGGCTTGTGTACTGTGCCCCCATTTCAGAAAAAAAAAACTATGCCCCCATGGATCAAGAATCCTGGTTGTTGTTCTGAATATTCCTCCATGGATGGTCCTTAGCTCATGGTCGTCCTAGATACCTGGAGTTTGTAGTATTGAAGAGGCAAAGAGAAGGTAATCAAACCTGGACTAGCTTCTTTATACGTTTTAGTCTAATTTAGTTAGCTAAAATCGTAGGAAAGATACACATGTGTAGCTTATTCAACTTAGTTTCAGTGCACCTTAAAAATACTTAGTTTTAGTGCCATAGTTGTAAAATGGTTTGTTTGGTGATGTTCAATGCGCTTTTTTACAATGATTTCAACTTACACCATCTTAAATGTTTAATCTAGATATATTTGAATTTCAAGTTACTTTTTAAAATGTTAGATCATGCAAAGAGATCCTAATAAAGTAATGTGTTCTTACAATTCTCAAGATCTTCTACTATTCTTTGCTTAAACTATCTTCTCATGTATACTAGATACCTATTTATATTGTGATATACCTTTTCTGTGCTCAGTTAAAGTAGATGGTTTGCATTTACACCTAGAAAGGAAGAACTGAGATCGGTTTGAGGTAAAAGCTGGGTTGGAAGGGATACCACTTATACAAATATTAAATAATGTATTTTTGGTCTTGCTCTTATACAGTGTAAATGTATGTATGTTATTTCAGATCAAAGAGTGGCTAATGATTTATGTATCTGCTACACCTCATCTTTGCACCCCGTAGACAAAATGTACGATATCCTCCAGCGGACGCTGGTTGTCATCCCTGAAAAAAATGTTTGGTATTCTCTTTGTCCTCATTCAGATGGACGATTACGATGATATGCTTAGTTATTTGAACAATAAGGGTATCTTGGTAACATTTCTCTTAATGAGAGATACATTATCCAAGCTTATCTTCCTGTGAAATTTAAAATAAGAAATAACCAAAAGAAAAATTGAGATTGTGTGGTGTTTAGGCCTTGATTTGGTGTCCAGTTCTGCATTCCATGTTTCGGGTTTGAGTTTCGGGTACTTGTCTCTGTTTGCATTCGTCGGTATAACATGTATGATGGGTCATATGTGTTCAGGATAGAGGATGGGTGTGTTATTGACACTACAAGAGCAGGAAGCGTAGCCCATTTGATCAAGCACTCTTGCGAGGAGAGAAAAATACTTATCTATCATGCTGGTGCTTTCCAGTTTTTTTAGCAGCTCAGGTCGTCTCTTTTATGTGCTTAGGAGGACTACAAAATATTTTCTCATTAATTGTTCTATAACCTTGGCATGGTCTTTCCTTGAATTCTTAGCTGTTACATACCGCACGTATCAGTATTAGGGACACTGGGAAATATTGTGAGGAAACTCTTGTTGAACATCAGCAGTGTACCTACCTGGCTTCATTTAACATTGTTTATCAAAACAAGAAATCAAGTGAAAAAGGAATTACACTCAGCCTGAGTATGTATCTTATGAAGTAAACAAGTCTTAATATTGTTTATTGGCACATTACTCCCATTTATTGTTGTTCTTAATGTTCTTAGCTAACGGTTCTGTTTTTTTTCCAGTCTGTTGATCAACCTGGAGTAGTACTCTAAATCGTTCACCGGTGGCTGCTCCTTTTTCTCAAAATATCTACATGATTCCCCTTTATACATTTATATAATTTAGATTGTCTGTGAGGATGATTTTGTTACTAGGGTCGATTATGTATAAATTAAGGGGCATTCTATATATGAGTCAATTAGGATGTCTTGGTTTAGCTTTTGCCGGTTGTGATGGGTTTTATATTCTCGAGTAGTCGTTTAATCTTTCATTGCCGCTTAAAAATGTTTGTATGTTGCTAGCCCCTAAAAGTGAGTTCTTGTATTTCTGTCGTGGCATGCCTTTGTAATTAGTGTTTTGTTTTGCTTGACCGAGCCTTTGTAATCCAAAGAGATATATTAGGTACATTGCGCTTTGTTGATATTTAACTTGGAGTATGCTGCTCATGTCTCTAGATTGGAGACCCACAATTTATAGTCCGATTGAAGCTAGCCTTTGTAATCCGAACAGAAAGCAACAAATCTAAATGTTTAGATCTACATGACCATCAACATAAGTTGTACCTTTTTATTTTCTTCTGAATTCTGATCTAATAAGATTGGATGCTTTTGTGACTTCAAACAACGACAAGGATGGAAAGCCACTTGGTTAGGGAAGTGGATGTACAACCCAGCACCTAGGTAGATTTGAGTTCTTATTATTTCAAAAAACAAATCGTTGTACGGGTTTCCCTACCGTACTCCTTTCAAAAAAGAAAACAAAGCATGGAAAGCCCAGAACCACACCCACCCTGCCTTTCCAAATGTGCATGCCAAAGCAAGTACCTATATGCCTGCTGCTACGACAATTCGACAAGAAGACCTCGAAGATCCTACAAGGTGCTCGCGCAGCTGAAGTGCCGAGACCACTCGGGCCTCGGGCCTTGACACGTCTAAATCCGCTAGGGTGGGGCTGCAGAGGGAGGGGGAGAGTTTAACCACGATGATGAGCCGTAGAGGCGCAGTGACATGATATCATATGCCTTCACTGCCTATCCAAAATGTGTTTGTGGGGTGGTCGGTGATCTCTGCCACCATCGTCACCCACAACCGCCACCATATGCCGAGGTACCTCATCTATGACACTTACAGTGATGGCAGGTTGGGGACCGGGAGGAGGACGCCTACCAAAGAAATAACATGAAACCATTCATCGCCTAAAAACCCTTTCAATTAAATTTGCATTACTTATAATTATTAATAATTCTAATGTTACTACATATCAATCATAGACAATAAACGACATACAAAGCATGTAACAATTATGACTACAATAATATGGCCTTCCAATTTTGCGTCAGTGGAATAACGAATCATGCTTCTCTTACGGAACAAAATTCGGGTATAAATCCATTATTTGCGCCAGTGGCACAACGGGTGTGACGCCCCGAGATCGGGCACTATGCAGATTTCAGCATTTCCGCCAAATCCGCATAATAACCGATTCCAGGTTGCCATTTATGATAACATTACAATAGTTCACGAATATTCCACAATTACAACAGACACAGATAGATACAAGATGACTCAAACGAGTCAAGGATACAACTGATACAAATACAAAGATCCAAATAACAGCGGAAGAAACAACGTAGTGTCCGACTACGGACAAGATACAAATTGGACTAAGAGTCCTGAAGATAACCGAGAGCGTCCAATCCCTGCCCAGGCCAAGCCGGAGGGATTCCCAAGCTAACGTCGTCAGACTTCAAACCTGTTGACTGCAATGTTGAATATGCAGCCACGAAAATGAATTCGTGGGTCAGTACGGTTAAGTACTGGCAAGGGGATAAAACCCATACTCACAAGATACCGGCGTAACCAGTCATCACAAGATACAAATACTTTGGGTACAACGAAAGGAAGGGATTAATGCAAAGAAGCGGCAGCGGGCTGCACTAACCAACTACAGAAACAACTACAACTTCCGGCTAACAGAAAGAAGTTAAGATCGAGTATTGTAACCAACTGAAAGATAACTTCAAACAAACCCATCCTGGATCTCGCCCCTTATCCGAAGAAGCAATCCGAGGATAACTCACACAGTTGTATTAAAGATGAATCAAGTTATTGTGTGAATAAACCTATTCCTAGTCAAGTTGTTAATCATTGGGTGTAACATGGTTGATCATTAGGTTTAAGTTGTCCTGAGTACTTGTTAGCCAGTACTTTCACCAAGTAATCCATAACCGCGGAAAACACGGCTTCTCGAGAAGATTATCCCTGCAGGGTTGCACCAATTTAGCCGTACACGCAAGAATAACCCGCCAGATGGGAGATCACCCCACCAAGCGAGGTACTCTACACAATCCAACCCTTCTTCGCATCAAGCCCAAAGCACCTTGGGCGCACGGCTAATCGAGCCCAGAAGAAAATGGACCCTCATAGCACTCTAAGAACGTGTCCCCCTATATGCCGACTACGAAAGTTCCACCCGGGTACCAAGGGCTCGCAAGATCATGCATGCAGCAAATGGAAAACCCGAACTAAATGAGGCGATTTGGACGAGATGCGAATCGAGTCAAATTGAGGAGGCGCCCATACTCGCTTCCCACATGCGGGTAGTGCGCTCATCATGGATCAGTAGACAAGACCCTTTTCCTATTAGGGTCGACACTAGCAGGCCTCAAAACCACTTAGGGCCTCCTACCGGTGCCTTATCATCAAATTATTATTACCATTAGCATTAACAGGATTGATTGATTAACATCGAGCCCCCCCGGTACAATAATAATAGTAAAAGGAGTAACCGACAACAGACTCGAGCAAAAGCAACCCTAAGCATGCAACTACGAGATGAGGGCCAACAGGGTAAACAAACACAGTTATTAGGAAGTGGAAGAAAAAGGCTATATCATGGCTGCAAGGTAACATACGATAGGATCGAGACACAAGCATCGTATCAAAAGGCTAGAATAAGAACGGCGGAAAGAATCGGTAACAAATGATGAAAGGCAACACGGATAGCAAGTGAGTATACTTGCCTGAGATCCCGCAAGGTAGCAGAACTTGTCGTTGCTCACATCATCTCAACGTCCTATCCGCGAAGAAGCAACGAACTAAAAGAAACACCGGATGCAACAATTACTACTATGGCAAAAGATCCAGCATGATCCTATTTTATATGCATGACATGGCAAGATGCAACAGGGGAAGCAACTTAAGCAATTTAATCGGAACCGGAGTCCGGACAAATAATTATTGGTTCAAGTTGTTTAGCTAACCATCAATATTAAATGTTGATTAACAGGTTTAAACAAGGTAGAGGTGATCTATCCAATATTAAATGGAATAGGGCATGATTTGAATTTAATACCCCAACACATTCCATATTTATTTAATAGGTGAACATGCATAACACAAACTAAGATGCAACATACAAAATGCAAACATGAGCATGGATGGCATGAACAGATTAAGTGCATTTTTCTGGTATGAAAACATATTTTATTTGTTGGATTTGGAATTAAAATGAATTAGTTATGAATTTTGGCAATTTAAATTGCATTAAATAAGAAACAGTTGTTTTCAGCAATTTAAATTATTCAAAAACAGAAAACAAAGTTGATATTTGCAAAGTTTAGAGAATTTTGATTGGAAAACATATTTTACTTTTGAAATTTGGAGTTAAAATGAATTAGTTATGGTTTATGCAATTAAATCAATTTAAATTGAGCCGGAAGCCCAACATTTAATTTAGGAGGTTCGAGTTATTTATCTACCCACAAAAAATGCAATGCAACACATGAATGAGATGACATTATAATTATAGTTGATATGTGTCGCACCCAAGGTTTCTAGAGGATACTCCCCGCACGAACTGGAAGTCAGGTGCTTGGATTATGGGGCATAACTGCTCCCACGTCCCAGCTTCCTGGTAGGCCTGCGCTTATGCGCGACAACACAAGCCCTGCTTCCACCGTCGAGGTAAACTATCCGCTAGGAACCTAAGGCACTACTGTCGACGTACTTCATATTCAAACACGCACGGTACGTCAACAGCTTTGAACGAAATGATAACACAAACTGTCTCTAAGACACAAAAGAATGAAATAAGTGCAACTGGCCTTCACTAAGGCAGAAAATATCGAATACAGTCATCCAGAGGACACATGTCCCAACATATCATCCATTACAACAGCGGAAGCAATCAAAGGGTCTGAGTACAGACAAATCCATGGCTTAAGAAGCCGGGGAAAATAAAGAAAAGCGAAGCCCATCCACGTAGGTCTGGATCCTGCCCTGGTCCAGCTAACTACTCGTCTGCAGACTCGTCGAACTCCACAAAGTAGCCATCCTGGGAAGCATCGTAGTCGTAGTAGTACTCTGCGTAAACCACGGCCCCAACGGGGTCAGTACATCCAAGTACTGGCAAGCAAGACTCACAGTTCATCAAGGAGTTACCCGTCAACACAAGCATTGATGCATTGGGATCAACGGAAGAAAGGGGTAATATAAAAGTTGCTGCTGGCTGCTCTAACCAACTACAGAAGATAACTACAAGTTCCGGCTAACAGAAAAGATAAGATCGAGGATTGTAACCAACTGAAAGATAACTTCAACCAAACCCATCCTGGATCTCGCCCCTTATCCAAAGAAGCAATCCGAGGATAACTCACACAGTTGTAATAAGGTGAATCAAGTTATTGTGTGAATAACCTATTACTAGTCAGGTTATTAAGCATTGGGTGAAACATGATTGATCATTATGTTGAAGTTGTCCTGAGTACTTGTTAGCCAGTACTTTCACCAAGTAATCCATAACCGCGGAAAACACGGCTTCTCGAGAAGATTATCCCTGCAGGGTTGCACCAATTTGGCCGTACACTCAAGAATAACCCGCCAGATGGAAATGCACTTCCACCAAGCGGGGTACTCTACACAACCAACCATTCTTCGCATCAAGCCCAAAGCACCTTGGGCGCACGGCTAATCGAGCCCAGAAGAAAATGGACCCTCATAGCACTCTAAGAACGTGTCCCCCTATATGCCGACTACAAAAGTTCCACCCTGCGCTGGGCTCGCAAAAACATGCATGCGGCAAATGGAAAACACGAACTAAATGAGGCGATTTGGACGAGATGCGAATCAGGTCAAGTTGAGGGGGGCGCCCATACTCGCTTCCCAAATGCGGGTAGTGCGCTCATCATGGATCAGTAGACAAGACCCTTTTCCTATTAGGGTCGACACTAGCAGGCTCCAAAACCACTCATGGGCCTCCTGCCGGTGCCTTATCATCAAATTATTATTACCATTAGCAATTAACAGGATTGATTGATTAACAACGAGCCCCGGTACAAGATAATAAGATAGTAAAAGTAGTAACCGACAACAGACTCGAGTAAAAGCAACCCTAAGCATGCTAGATAATACTAAGGCACAAGCAAAGGCTGTAGGTATGGAGGTGAGGCAATATCATTGGTTCAGGGTATCATGTGATAGGTTCGGAGAACAAGCAACGATACATAGAGCTAGCAGTATTAGACAAAAGGATAGTATCGACAACAAGTGTGGAAAGGAACTCGATGATTCATGTGAGTGATAACTTGCCTGGCAGCTCAGCCTCGTACTGGGCTAGGTCCTGAGTAGTGGTGTCGTAAGGCTCGTCGGTACCAACGTCGTCGTCTAATCGAGAAGAAGCAAAAACAACAACGAAGGAAGACGGGCAATCAATACATGGCATAGGTGCACAAACATTGGATGATGCATGTCATGTTTAATAGATGCACCAAACTAAAATAGTTGATATGAGACACAGGTTTAAATGGATTCCATATGCAAAGGTTGCATATGGAAGCCCATGCTTTAGAGTTGAATTAATTGTTCTATCACTAAGCATCATGTGTAAGTGACTTAGTATGATGCATGCATGATGAGGAACAATAAGATAACAAAATTAAATGCAATTGGAATGATAGTTAACAATTTAGAAAAGCATTTATTAAGTTTGGAATTTTGTTACTTAAACATGGCACACAAATAAATGTTGTTTTCACCCATTTAAAGTGTGCAAAACAATTTACAAATTTTATATTTGAAAAGTTTATCAAATTTTAGTTGGATTACATGTTTCACAATTTGAAATTGGACTTTGGATTAATTATTTATGAATTAGGCAATATTAAACAATTTTTAATTGAATTAAACAAGAATTAAATTGTTTAGGCAATTTAAATTGTTCAAACCAGAAAACAAATTTTATATTTGAATAGAACATTCAAAAAGGTGTGAAAAACATATTTTATTTGAATTATTTGAAAACAGTATGAGTTAGTTATGAATTATTTCAATTTGCATTTGAATTATTCAAATTTGCAATTTAAATGAATTTTGAAAACTCAAAGCAGAACACAAATGGAATATTTGGAAAGTTTATAAAATTTGGATCAGAATAGACATCAAGTTTGTGTTTATTGGATTTATAAAATAAAAGATATGGAATTACAAAGTTTCTATTCAAATCTGCTATTTAAAAAAAGGAATTTGTAATTTTAAAAATTGCGCAGAAAACTTTTGTTACTCAGGTGGCAGCTAGCCACTGCCTCTGCCCGTGGGCCTAGCCAGCGTGGCGCTGAGCAAGCGCTTGCGTGGCCACAGCGGTCACTGACAGTGGGCCAGCCACGCTGCGGAAGAAATCCACAAAAAAGGTGGGGGTTTTGCGGCTCGAACCCGCGCCCTGCGCAACGCACACGAGGTTCAGAACCACTGCGGTGCGATTCAGTCTTTGACAGTATAGCGCGCACAGTGAGGTTAACATGTTCTTCGTAGCGTTAACTGAAACTGACTGACGAACGAAAGTTTCAGCGTCTGTCAGCTAGCCGCGGAGCTCGCCGGAGTAATCCACGGTTGCGCTCGAGGCCAACGACTGCGTGGATGCGTGCACGGACGTGTTGCGGGTGTGTGCGTGTACTCGCTAGACAGAGAGGGCAGGGAGGAGGGAGACGGTGGCGAGCTCACCGGGATGCTGCCGTGGTTGCAGAGGAGAACAGCGCTCGACGGCGGCGATGTCGTGGATGGCGTGGTCGATCTCGTGCTTCTCCGCGAGCGATCAGGTGTCCAACGTGAAGCAGGGATGGAGGCGGTGCGGTTCCAGCGCTCAAACGGCGTCGAGGGGATCTGCAACGGCGACGAGGTGGTCGGATTCAGAAAACGCGGCACGGTGGCCGGAGAGGAAAGAACGGATCGCGGCGTAGATCTGGGGCTTACCAGCGGCTGCTTCGGTGTCGAACAGATAGAAGGGAGGGTGGCGAGCTCGTTCCCGGAAACAATTGGCTAAGAGGGGGTTGGAGGTGGTGGCGCCATGGCGATCTTCAGAGACTCGCCGGCGGGAAGCGTTGCAGAGAGGTGGATCTTGGCGATAGAGGTGGCGATCGGCGGCGCTGCGAGGTGGAGGCGGAAACCCTAGAGGCTAGGGCACAGCTAGGGGGGTAGGGCTCCCTTTTATAGGCCCGCGGTGCCCTCCTGGCCGCCGGAGTCGCCGCGGTGTCGAGGTGGCTCCGCTGGATGGCCGCCGTACGGGAGGGAGAAGGGCGATTAGAAGGTGCGCACGAATCTCAGCGCGGCGAACCGGTAAGTTGCGCTGCGCGGGCTGGGTTGCTGCGCGCTAGGCTTAGGTGGGCTTGGGCCAAGCGGTAGATTAGGTGCTGCTGCTCGTTTCTCCTTTTATTTTATTTTTTTTGTACTGTTTTTTTTTGTAGCTAGCTTTTGGATAAAATAGATAGGTTTTTGATTAGATAAAATTTTGGAAAAATTTGTATAAGCTTCTTAGATGAAAAGAAACCATTTGGTAGTTTTGGTTTTCAAAATTTCAAAAGTTTGCTTGCTGTTTTGAAATTGAACCCAATTAATTGAAAATTACACTAATACTTAATATTGGAAAATAATGCCATTCCCACTAGGGTTTCCCCTAGGGTTTTGGAAGGGTTTAAATAGGAAAAAATTTGGTGAGTTGTTATGGTTTCAAATAGGTACTGATTTGAAACTTGGAAAAGATTTGAATTTAATTGGTGGAATTAAGTGAATGATTTGAGGCAACAAATTAATAGTTGAACATTAATGAATTTATTTGGAAAACAAGGGAGGTTTTGTTTTGCAATTCTTTGTTTGAAAGATTGTAACAGACAAGTGTGAAAACAAGGTTGAATCATTGTGAAAACAATGCAAACATAATTAAAACAATGCAATGAGATGATGACATGATGCATTGCTTGAAAATAAACAAGAAATTGAACCACTAAGGGATGTTTTCATACTTGGATGTTACAAAACGCCCCCCCTTGAAGGAATCGCGCCCCGAGATTCCTACGGAGAAGTGAAAAGGTCCGGATACTTCTTGCGAAGATCCTCTTCGGTCTCCCACGTTGCCTCTTTATCAGAATGATGCGACCATTGGACTTTCAAGAACTTGGTGCTCTTGTTGCGAGTCTTACGCTCGGTCTCATCGAGAATACGAATAGGGTGCTCCTCATAAGATAGATCATCTTGCAGCTCAATGGAATCATGATCAACTGCACGATCTGGATCTTTGAAACACTTCTTGAGTTGTGACACGTGGAACACATCGTGCACTTTGGAAAGTTTTTCTGGGAGCTCGAGACGATAGGCATTCTCTGCACGTCTTGAGAGGATGTTGAAAGGGCCAATGTATCTTGGTGCAAGCTTTCCTTTCACACCAAAACGATGAGTGCCTCTGAGGGGAGTTACACGGAGATATGCCTTATCACCAGGTGCATAGACCATATCCCTGTGCTTGCTATCATAATAGCTCTTCTGTCGAGACTGAGCAATCCTGAGGTTGTCACGAATGATACGAACTTTCTCCTCGGCTTCCTTAACAATGTCAGGGCCTAAAAGTGAACGTTCACCAACTCCAGACCAATTGATTGGACTCCTGCATCTGCGACCATACAGTGCCTCAAATGGTGCCATGCCTAGGCTTGCCTGGTAGCTGTTGTTGTAGGAGAATTCAGCATATGGAAGGCAATCCTCCCATTTCATGCCAAAGGAGAGACCACATGCTCTGAGCATATCCTCGAGAATCTGATTGACTCTTTCGACTTGCCCTTGAGACTGAGGGTGATAAGCTGTGCTGAACAGAAGTTTGGTGCCCAATGCTTCTTGAAAGCTTTTCCAGAAATGAGAAGTGAAGATACTTCCACGGTCTGAGCTTATTTCCAATGGAACACCATGAAGGGGAACAACCTTTGCTGTGTAGAGCTCTGCTAACTGGCTAGCTGAGATAGTTTCCTTTACAGCATAGAAGTGAGCAACCTTAGTGAGACGATCAATAACAACGAAGATTGCATCGTTGCCCTTTTTGGACTTTGGAAACCCAGTAACGAAGTCCATTTCAATCATGTCCCACTTCCACTCAGGAATTTTCAGAGGTTGGAGTAGACCTGCTGTCTTCTGATGGACTGCCTTAACACGTTGACAAACGTCGCATTCAGAAACGTATTGAGCAATTTCACGTTTCATGCCAGACCACCAATACAGAGTCTTGAGATCCTGGTACATCTTTGTACTTCCAGGGTGAATGGATAGAGGAGTTTCATGAGCCTCCTTGAGAATGATATCCTTGAGACTTTGAATCTGAGGGACTGCAATGCGTCCTTCGAAGAACACAGTTCCCTTGTCATCAATTGAGAAGGACTTGAACTTATCATTGCCCTCCTTGATGTGATCCACAATCTTCTTGATTTCATTATCACGAAGTTGTTCAGAACGAATCTTGTCCTCGAGAGTTGGGCTGGCTGTCAAGCTAGCAAGGTATCCTTCAGGAACAAGACCAAGGTTCAGCTTCTGGAATTCTTCATGAAGTGGAGGTTGGCTTTCCATGATCATGAGATTATTGCAATAGGATTTGCGACTGAGAGCATCGGCCATAACATTAGCCTTGCCTGGAGTGTAAGAAATGGTGAGATCAAAGTCTTTAATCTTCTCAATCCATCTCCTTTGCCTGAGGTTCAGATCTGGCTGAGTGAAGATGTATTTCAGACTCTTATGATCGGAAAAGATTTCTGTTTTGTTACCCAACAAGTATTGTCTCCATTTCTTGAGGGCAAACACAACTGCTGCAAGTTCAAGATCATGAGTGGGATAGTTTTGCTCATGTGGGTTCAACTGACGTGAAGCATAGGCCACAACTTGACGTTCTTGCATAAGAACTGCTCCTAGTCCTTGGAGAGATGCATCACAGAATATCTGGAAAGGTTTGGTAGTGTCGGGGCCAACTAGAACAGGTGTGGAAGTGAGTTTAGTCTTCAGGAGGTTGAAACTCTCATCACATTGTGGAGTCCAAACGAACTTTTTGTCCTTCTTTGTGAGATCAGTGAGAGGTTTAGCAATCTTGGAAAAGTTTTGGACGAAACGACGGCAATAGCTAGCCAAGCCAAGAAAACTTCTGACTTGCTTCACCGTCTTAGGGGGTTTCCAATCAACAATTGCCCTAACCTTTTCCGGGTCAATGGCAATGCCTTTGGCAGAGATGATATGACCAAGATATGCAACTTCTGGAATCCAGAACTCACATTTGGAAAACTTGGCATATAGACGATGCTCGCGAAGTTTCATGAGAGTGAGACGAAGGTGTTCTCCATGCTCTTCCTCGGATTTTGAGTAGACTAGAATGTCATCAAGATATACCACAACGAACTTGTCGAGGTATTCATGGAAGACAGAATTCATGAGTCTTGAGAACGTTGCCGGTGCATTTGTGAGACCAAAGGACATGACGGTGTATTCATATAGACCGTACCGAGTGGTGAAAGCTGTCTTAGGAATATCTTCCTTTCTGATCTTTATCTGATGGTAACCCATCCTCAAGTCCAACTTTGAGAATATTGAGGCTCCAGCAAGTTGATCAAAAAGATCATCGATACGAGGAAGTGGATACTTGTTCTTGATGGTTTTCTCGTTGAGAGGACGATAGTCAACCACGAGTCTTTTTGTTTGATCCTTCTTGGCAACAAACAGAGTTGGGCAACCCCAAGCGGAGGAACTAGGCTGAATGAAACCTTTGTCCATATACATATCGATTTGCTCCTTCAACAATTTCAGTTCAGGAGGAGCTATCTTATATGGATGCTTAGAGATTGGAGCAGTACCTGGCTCAAGCTCGATCACGAACTCAACTGCTCTGTCCGGAGGCATCCCTGGCAACTCTTCTGGAAAGACGTCAGGGAATTCACAAACCACCGGAACATTTTCAATTGCAGGAAGGGGTTTGGCATCGAGGCTGAACAGCTGAACAGAAGTTGATCCATATGGAGAATAGACTATCTGGCCTGAAGTGTGGGAGAGAGTTATTGACTTTTGAGCACAGTCAATTTTAGCTTTGTGGGTCTTCAACCAATCCATACCCAGAATGACATCAATGTCAGAATTTCCCAGCAACATGAGTGAAGCAAGGAATACACGACCTCCAATTAGGATCTCATTGTCCATGCTTATCTTGGAAGTCAACATTTGTGGTCCCGGAGAGTGAACAGTCATTTGATTGCTTAGCGGAACCAGAACTAGGTTGTATGCTTTTGCAAAAATCTTTGACACAAAGGAATGCGATGCTCCAGTATCAAACAACACTTTAGCTGGAATAGAGTTTACGGGTAATATACCGAGAACGACGTCAGTAGCCTCCTCAGCTTTGTCGGCCTTGATATGGTTCACCCTCGCGTTCCTCCCGACAGGCCTATTGTTGGAGTTGAAGGCTTTAGCCGGGGGAGCACGAACCATAGCCTGGTTGGTGTTGGGGCGAGGAGGTAGGGGTAGCTGCTTCTGAGTGCACTTATCAGCATAATGTCCAGTATCCTTGCACTTGTAGCAAGTGACGATACGAGAAGGACCTGGCCTTGGCTGCCCCATCGGGAACCTCTGACCCTGCATCTGAGATGGGTTGGGTGGGCGGGGTCCAAAGCCTGGAGAAGCTTGGGCATTTGGAGCCCGAGTGACAGCACCATTTGGCACCCAGATGCGGCGCTTCTGCGGAGGGGTGGTCATGTTGGAGGAGGAACCACCCTCACGCGAGTGCTTGCGCGACTCCTCGAACGCCTTGCGCCCATTCTCCTCATTGAGCGCGGTGTTCACGAGCTCCACGAAGTCCTTGCACCTGATGTTTGTGAGAGCGTACTTCAGTTCCGGGTTAAAACCTCGGCGGAACCTTGCCATCTTCTTGGCTTCGGTGGACACTTCGTCACCAGCGTACCGAGCGAGACGATTGAACTCGTTCTGGTAGCCGAGAACGTCCAGCTTGCCCTGTCTGAGAGAGCAGAATTCCTCACGCATCCTTTCCATGAGACCATCCGGGATGTGGTGCTTCAGGAAGGCATCTCTGAAACATCCCCAGTTGATAGGAAAGCCAGCCCTCATGGCCTGGTAGTTCTCCCACCAAGTAGCTGCCTGACCCTTCAGTAGGTAGGTGGCGTACTTGACCTTATCCTCTTCAGCAACATGAGCTATCTCCAGAGCTCTTGCTACGTCACGGATCCAGTCATCAGCATCCAGGGGCTCACGTGTTGCCACGAAAGCTTTTGGGCCCAAGCTGAGGAAGTCCTTGATGGTGACCCTTGGAGCATTCTGGTTGTGTTGCTGGTTAGCCTGGATCTGGGCCATCTGTGTCACCACTTGGGTCATCTGAGCCAACAGCTCCCCCATTGGTGGTGGCGGAGGCGGGTTGTTCCTGGTTGGGGGCATCCTGAACAGAAATTCATTTTAGCACAACAACAGAAAAGGATAGACTTGGTAACCGAAAGATAGATTATTCCGACGCATGAATAGATAACCAACAGGTACATCATCACATGTTCAAATACATCAGAATATCCAACAGACCAATACATGGTTCGAAAACGAAAGGATAGACTAGACACAGCTAGTAATGGATACAACGGTACTCCCATGCTCATCACGCAGGACGGCGGTGAGTAGTACGACGAGAGATACGGTGAGGAGGAATCCCACGGAAGTAGGTATCACGACGATCCATGTAGATAGGAACTGCTCTGAGAGCAACTCTCGGTGTGGTGAAGTAGAAAGCGTCCTCTCCCTGTGCTCCATAGCGGGGAATCCCTGTGTAACCAGCTCCGAGGTCGAGAAGTGGGCCTCTGATCGGCTCGTAACCTCCAGCATCTGGCAACGGAAGACCAGCTGGCTGAACGACACGTGCGAAGCGCTCGTCTCCAACAAAGTCTGTGGTGTACGTCGCCAGACGAGTGAGAGCAAGGTGGAGCTGCTCCCTGACTGAGGCTAACTCCTGAGAAAGTGCGGAAGCAACGGCATCACTGTGACTAGCGAACTGGGCAGTGATCTGGAGCCTGGAGCTATCAGTCTCGTAGGTATCCATGTCGCGGTGGACAGTGAAGTGAACTCCCGCTGCCGTGATGTAACCACGGGGGATGTGACGAAAACTGGACTTATCAAACCCCCAGTAGTCAGCACGGAGAACGGTGATACTCACGTACGCTGCCTGCTGCACTGCCATATCCACTGTGGACCCTACTGCCTCGTACTGGTGTGCAATGCTCCTGCCATCATCCGACAGAATGTAGACGATAGCCCGGTAGCAAGTCTGGTCAAACTCTCGCTGGTGCTCGTAGACCTGGTACTCTGGTGCCCAACGGAACCCCAGATAGGTAACCATGTCTCTCAGCAACTCCGGAAAACCGGCGGTGCTCTCACAGCGAGTCATGCGAACCACCTGCGGGTAGTAGCTGAGACCCATCTGCAGATTATTTGGAAGGTTTTGATTAGACTCCGGTAGATGAAAAAGGATGTGGAAGAACAACAACAAGGTTCAACGGACGAAAAGGATGTTGAGAAGAACATGATATCGAAGCAACATCGGGAAAACGAGACCAAAAGTCCTGAGGTACTACAGATAACCCAAAACACGTGAAATCCTAACTTGAAAGTTTAGGTGAGAACAGAAAACAACGTTGCACTTCCTTACCAGAAAAGGGTGGGTGGGTGGGGAAAGAAGAAAAATGGCAGAATTCCTACTCTCACGTTTCATTTTTCCTATATAGCTACAAAATAGTTTCTAGACTCAACTGCGACCAGTAAAAAGGGATCCTACAGGCAGACAGGCTCTGATACCATTTGTCGCACCCAAGGTTTCTAGAGGATACTCCCCGCACGAACTGGAAGTCAGGTGCTTGGATTATGGGGCATAACTGCTCCCACGTCCCAGCTTCCTGGTAGGCCTGCGCTTATGCGCGACAACACAAGCCCTGCTTCCACCGTCGAGGTAAACTATCCGCTAGGAACCTAAGGCACTACTGTCGACGTACTTCATATTCAAACACGCACGGTACGTCAACAGCTTTGAACGAAATGATAACACAAACTGTCTCTAAGACACAAAAGAATGAAATAAGTGCAACTGGCCTTCACTAAGGCAGAAAATATCGAATACAGTCATCCAGAGGACACATGTCCCAACATATCATCCATTACAACAGCGGAAGCAATCAAAGGGTCTGAGTACAGACAAATCCATGGCTTAAGAAGCCGGGGAAAATAAAGAAAAGCGAAGCCCATCCACGTAGGTCTGGATCCTGCCCTGGTCCAGCTAACTACTCGTCTGCAGACTCGTCGAACTCCACAAAGTAGCCATCCTGGGAAGCATCGTAGTCGTAGTAGTACTCTGCGTAAACCACAGCCCCAACGGGGTCAGTACATCCAAGTACTGGCAAGCAAGACTCACAGTTCATCAAGGAGTTACCCGTCAACACAAGCATTGATGCATTGGGATCAACGGAAGAAAGGGGTAATATAAAAGTTGCTGCTGGCTGCTCTAACCAACTACAAAAGATAACTACAAGTTCCGGCTAACAGAAAAGATAAGATCGAGGATTGTAACCAACTGAAAGATAACTTCAACCAAACCCATCCTGGATCTCGCCCCTTATCCAAAGAAGCAATCCGAGGATAACTCACACAGTTGTAATAAGGTGAATCAAGTTATTGTGTGAATAACCTATTACTAGTCAGGTTATTAAGCATTGGGTGAAACATGATTGATCATTATGTTGAAGTTGTCCTGAGTACTTGTTAGCCAGTACTTTCACCAAGTAATCCATAACCGCGGAAAACACGGCTTCTCGAGAAGATTATCCCTGCAGGGTTGCACCAATTTGGCCGTACACTCAAGAATAACCCGCCAGATGGAAATGCACTTCCACCAAGCGGGGTACTCTACACAACCAACCATTCTTCGCATCAAGCCCAAAGCACCTTGGGCGCACGGCTAATCGAGCCCAGAAGAAAATGGACCCTCATAGCACTCTAAGAACGTGTCCCCCTATATGCCGACTACAAAAGTTCCACCCTGCGCTGGGCTCGCAAAAACATGCATGCGGCAAATGGAAAACACGAACTAAATGAGGCGATTTGGACGAGATGCGAATCAGGTCAAGTTGAGGGGGGCGCCCATACTCGCTTCCCAAATGCGGGTAGTGCGCTCATCATGGATCAGTAGACAAGACCCTTTTCCTATTAGGGTCGACACTAGCAGGCTCCAAAACCACTCATGGGCCTCCTGCCGGTGCCTTATCATCAAATTATTATTACCATTAGCAATTAACAGGATTGATTGATTAACAACGAGCCCCGGTACAAGATAATAAGATAGTAAAAGTAGTAACCGACAACAGACTCGAGTAAAAGCAACCCTAAGCATGCTAGATAATACTAAGGCACAAGCAAAGGCTGTAGGTATGGAGGTGAGGCAATATCATTGGTTCAGGGTATCATGTGATAGGTTCGGAGAACAAGCAACGATACATAGAGCTAGCAGTATTAGACAAAAGGATAGTATCGACAACAAGTGTGGAAAGGAACTCGATGATTCATGTGAGTGATAACTTGCCTGGCAGCTCAGCCTCGTACTGGGCTAGGTCCTGAGTAGTGGTGTCGTAAGGCTCGTCGGTACCAACGTCGTCGTCTAATCGAGAAGAAGCAAAAACAACAACGAAGGAAGACGGGCAATCAATACATGGCATAGGTGCACAAACATTGGATGATGCATGTCATGTTTAATAGATGCACCAAACTAAAATAGTTGATATGAGACACAGGTTTAAATGGATTCCATATGCAAAGGTTGCATATGGAAGCCCATGCTTTAGAGTTGAATTAATTGTTCTATCACTAAGCATCATGTGTAAGTGACTTAGTATGATGCATGCATGATGAGGAACAATAAGATAACAAATTAAATGCAATTGGAATGATAGTTAACAATTTAGAAAAGCATTTATTAAGTTTGGAATTTTGTTACTTAAACATGGCACACAAATAATGTTGTTTTCACCCATTTAAAGTGTGCAAAACAATTTACAAATTTTATATTTGAAAAGTTTATCAAATTTTAGTTGGATTACATGTTTCACAATTTGAAATTGGACTTTGGATTAATTATTTATGAATTAGGCAATATTAAACAATTTTTAATTGAATTAAACAAGAATTAAATTGTTTAGGCAATTTAAATTGTTCAAACCAGAAAACAAATTTTATATTTGAATAGAACATTCAAAAAGGTGTGAAAAACATATTTTATTTGAATTATTTGAAAACAGTATGAGTTAGTTATGAATTATTTCAATTTGCATTTGAATTATTCAAATTTGCAATTTAAATGAATTTTGAAAACTCAACGCAGAACACAAATGGAATATTTGGAAAGTTTATAAAATTTGGATCAGAATAGACATCAAGTTTGTGTTTATTGGATTTATAAAATAAAAGATATGGAATTACAAAGTTTCTATTCAAATCTGCTATTTAAAAAAAGGAATTTGTAATTTTAAAAATTGCGCAGAAAACTTTTGTTACTCAGGTGGCAGCTAGCCACTGCCTCTGCACGTGGGCCTAGCCAGCGTGGCGCTGAGCAAGCGCTTGC
Source organism: Alopecurus myosuroides (assembly GCA_028641055.1). NCBI lineage: Eukaryota > Viridiplantae > Streptophyta > Magnoliopsida > Poales > Poaceae > Alopecurus > Alopecurus myosuroides. The sequence continues at coordinate 342,347,281 of CM054060.1, read as the reverse complement.
GTGGCCACAGCGGTCACTGACAGTGGGCCAGCCACGCTGCGGAAGAAATCCACAAAAAAGGTGGGGGTTTTGCGGCTCGAACCCGCGCCCTGCGCAACGCACACGAGGTTCAGAACCACTGCGGTGCGATTCAGTCTTTGACAGTATAGCGCGCGCAGTGAGGTTAACATGTTCTTCGTAGAGTTAACTGAAACTGACTGACGAACGAAAGTTTCAGCGTCTGTCAGCTAGCCGCGGAGCTCGCCGGAGTAATCCACGGTTGCGCTCGAGGCCAACGACTGCGTGGATGCGTGCACGGACGTGTTGCGGGTGTGTGCGTGTACTCGCTAGACAGAGAGGGCAGGGAGGAGGGAGACGGTGGCGAGCTCACCGGGATGCTGCCGTGGTTGCAGAGGAGAACAGCGCTCGACGGCGGCGATGTCGTGGATGGCGTGGTCGATCTCGTGCTTCTCCGCGAGCGATCAGGTGTCCAACGTGAAGCAGGGATGGAGGCGGTGCGGTTCCAGCGCTCAAACGGCGTCGAGGGGATCTGCAACGGCGACGAGGTGGTCGGATTCAGAAAACGCGGCACGGTGGCCGGAGAGGAAAGAACGGATCGCGGCGTAGATCTGGGGCTTACCAGCGGCTGCTTCGGTGTCGAACAGATAGAAGGGAGGGTGGCGAGCTCGTTCCCGGAAACAATTGGCTAAGAGGGGGTTGGAGGTGGTGGCGCCATGGCGATCTTCAGAGACTCGCCGGCGGGAAGCGTTGCAGAGAGGTGGATCTTGGCGATAGAGGTGGTGATCGGCGGCGCTGCGAGGTGGAGGCGGAAACCCTAGAGGCTAGGGCACAGCTAGGGGGCTAGGGCTCCCTTTTATAGGCCCGCGGTGCCCTCCTGGCCGCCGGAGTCGCCGCGGTGTCGAGGTGGCTCCGCTGGATGGCCGCCGTACGGGAGGGAGAAGGGCGATTAGAAGGTGCGCACGAATCTCAGCGCGGCGAACCGGTAAGTTGCGCTGCGCGGGCTGGGTTGCTGCGCGCTAGGCTTAGGTGGGCTTGGGCCAAGCGGTAGATTAGGTGCTGCTGCTCGTTTCTCCTTTTATTTTATTTTTTTTGTACTGTTTTTTTTTGTAGCTAGCTTTTGGATAAAATAGATAGGTTTTTGATTAGATAAAATTTTGGAAAAATTTGTATAAGCTTCTTAGATGAAAAGAAACCATTTGGTAGTTTTGGTTTTCAAAATTTCAAAAGTTTGCTTGCTGTTTTGAAATTGAACCCAATTAATTGAAAATTACCCTAATACTTAATATTGGAAAATAATGCCATTCCCACTAGGGTTTCCCCTAGGGTTTTGGAAGGGTTTAAATAGGAAAAAATTTGGTGAGTTGTTATGGTTTCAAATAGGTACTGATTTGAAACTTGGAAAAGATTTGAATTTAATTGGTGGAATTAAGTGAATGATTTGAGGCAACAAATTAATAGTTGAACATTAATGAATTTATTTGGAAAACAAGGGAGGTTTTGTTTTGCAATTCTTTGTTTGAAAGATTGTAACAGACAAGTGTGAAAACAAGGTTGAATCATTGTGAAAACAATGCAAACATAATTAAAACAATGCAATGAGATGATGACATGATGCATTGCTTGAAAATAAACAAGAAATTGAACCACTAAGGGATGTTTTCATACTTGGATGTTACAATATGTTATAGAAAATAGGGCATAGGTATAGGGGTTTTAGGGTTTGGGTTCACACGTTGGAAAGAGGATCGTCGGGGTCAACGCCGGGAACTTCGGAACGTGGAGGAAGTAGACGAAGAAGAGGAAGTAGACGAAGTCGTCGATGTCGTGGAAGTAGTCGACGTAGTCATAGTAGAGGAAGTAGTCGATGTCGAGGAAGTAGTCGAAGTAGTCGTTCTCGTTCCGGTGGTCGTTGTCGATCTTTTCATCGGGGTCCGAAGAGGAAGTAGGCGTTCGTTCTCAAACCACACGATCATCGTCGTCGACGTAGTCGTTCAACGTCCGGAGCCGGTGTAGTCGTAGTAGTCGTGGGCGAACCGTAACAACACCGTCTTCGGGGTCGAAGGCGAACCTGACGGTCCCGGTCTTCGGGCGCGCACGAAGGCGGCCAACGCAAAACGGACACGGGCGAAAGATGGCGAGTGGGTCGAGGTTCTCGGCGTAGTGGAAGTAGTCGTAGCCGAATTGCAACATCATCACCTTTCACAGTCAGTCACAAACTTGACAGTCCCGGTCATCGAGGTTCATGGCAGGCACGGAGGCGTGAAGATCTTGTCGGCAGACGTTCATGTCGACGGTTCGTAGAACTTGGCAACAAACCGGGTTCGTGGACGAGGACGACGTCGTGGAGGCACTCGCCCGCGGGACTCGTGGCAAACCAGAGGAGGCCGGACGGAGAGCTGCCCGCAGCCTAGGTCGAGGACGGGCCCGAGGCGTTGCTGCTGCGGCGGAGGGCGGCGGATCCCTCGGTCACCGGCGCCAGCAAGGAAGCGGCGGCATCCTGGGGCACCGTGGCGACACCATGGTCTGCTCCCGACGAGCACGGAGGAGGCGCTGGAGTAGGGCTCGTCGGCGAGCTGCAGGGGACGGCGAGGTGGGGGCGGAGCTCCGGCGGGGCGTCGGCCGTCCGCGGGGATGCAGCAGCGGCGAGGCGTCGTCGGCGACGGGAAGAGGAGAGCGGAGATGGCGACGGCCGGCGGCGGGGTCGGTGACGAGGAGGCGAGGGACAGGGAGAGGGAAGGCGGAGAGGAGCGGCCGGCGGCAGTGCTCGGAAGGAGGTCTTGGGAGGCGGAGCTCCGGGCCCCCGGCCGAGGAGAGGCGTCGGTGGCGGGGCGGGGGAGCAGCGGCGCAGGCTGCCGGCGGGAGAGGAGGCGAGGGCGTCGGGAGGTGGTGGTGCAACGGAGGAAGGAGGAGGCGACGGGAGGATGGCGGCGAGGGAAAGGGGCGACGGGAAGGAGGGAGGAGGCGCTGCGAGCGAGAGGAGAACGAGGGGATCGAGCGATCCCCTCCTCCCGTGCGTGCGTGCGTGAGTTCCCTGGCAGGGAGGTGGGAGGACCTGAACGAAAAAAAAGGGAAACGGCGGGGGGGTTTTTGCGAGGGGAAAATTTTATTTAGGGTTTGAGGGGCTGGGATTTCGGTGGGGGGTGCTGGGCTGCCGGTTGGGCCTAGTTGGGCCGAAAAAGATGGGCAGGCTGTGCTCCCTCTCTTCCTTCTCTTGATTTTTTTTTGTTTGCTTACGTTTTTTTCCAGAAATTGTTCAGGCTCCATTAAAAAAAAGATTTAAGCACCAAATAAATTCCAACAAATTTTAGAAAACATGTTTTGATTAATTTACATTAGTTTGTAAGTTTTAAATGAAGATGATGCGGTATGCCATGCGATGCAAAAAGAAAAACACCGATCAACTCTAATTGGGAAAAACCCGGACGTTACAACGGGTCATCTAGTAGAGTATATATAACTGGAAGGATACTTCGCGCACTGTTGCGGGGTCGCTCTAGAAAGTACACTTGATCATAGTATATATATTTTAAATTATTAATATAAATATTTGGATGGTTTAAGAAATAGATCATGTGTAAACACAAATTTATAAGAGACGTGATACATAATTTTTTCCAAATGAATATGCAAAATTAAAATTATCATAGTTTATACATGTTTTAAATTATTAATGTACATAATTGGATGGTTTAAGAAATGGATGATGTGTACATTAATAAATATTATTGAAGATGACATGTACAATTTAGTGGCTAGGAGAATGAATGATGTGGATAGCTTGCATGTTGAGATAGAAAAATAACTAATGCATGTTAGTGGGGTTTTACTTTATAAGAAGTATATATATGAAATGATCTTTTGGGGGAGGGGGGGAGGAAATCATACCCTTGAATTAATCTAGCTCCACTGTTGTCTCCCTCTTTCTTTCCTCTTTTGAATTGAATGCATAACATATTTGGTGTGCTTAACGGTACTTTCTTAACAGAACTTGCCATGCCTCCCTCTTTGTTGCCTCATAAACCAACAATCTTTCTAAAACAAGCTTTGGTAGATGATACAAGATGTCCACCTTGACAATGATGCCACGGATTCCATGTCTTGGAAGCTTGCTAAGAGTGGTTGCTACTCGGCCAAATCAGCCTACAAGATGCAATTCTTGGGCCTCACATCCTCCACTTTGCCTTCTTTGGTTTGGAAACCTTGGGCAACCCCGAAGTGCAAGACCTTCACTTGATTGATTCTTCAAAATCGTGTATGGACGAAGGATAGGCTAGAGAGAAGAGGGTGGCCTAATTGCGGCCTTAGTAAGCTTTGTAGTCAAGTTCAAGAGTCGGCCGCTCATATTTTGTTCAAATGCCAGTTTACAATTAGAGTGTGGTCCTCCTTGAAAACTTGGCTAGGCCTCCACGCCATTGAGCCACGGGATTGGCATATGGCGGGCACCGTCAAGGAGTGGTGGGACGAAAACATCCACAAGAGAGGGGAGAATAGGAGGGCAATGGCTTCGCTTGCGATGATGGTTTCTTGGGAGGTTTGGAAGGAAAGGAATGTCCGTGTATTTCGCAACCATTCGCTAACCTCGTCTTTGCTCATTAGCTAAACTAAAGAGGAGGTGGGCCTCTGGTGCCTCGCCGGGCTAAATCGTTGTGTAATATTATCCCGCGAGAGTAGTCTTTTGGTTTTGTCGGCTACACGCCGGGTTGTTTGAACTCTAAAAACTTCTTCTTATTGAACGAAATGGCAAATCTTTTGCCTCGTTAAAAAAAAAAAAACGTGTGAGACGTTTGTCCACACCGATGCAGGAAAGTTGCAACCGAAACAGTAGCCCTTCCCAGCCCAGCTGCGAACAAGAGCAGCGGAGGAACAACACATTCAAACGAGCAATGTACATCCTGCAAAGCCAATAATATTCTACTTAAATGCAAATTCAACTTTTAAATATCAAAACCTAATCCAAGTTTAACTAAGAAAAAATCTATGAAATCAAAATAACGTCTTTAGAATCAAATAAAAATAATGTAGAACTCATAATTTCAATTACTTAAACTTGGTGTCTTATTAACACTTGTCTTTTCTCAAACATCTACCTTTCCATTCAGTTCAAACCAAAATCAGATAAAGATAGGATGACTCCGCAACATCTTAAATTCATTAACTTATAAATTGGTACTCGCTCCGATCCATAAAAAAAGTGTCGCTCAATTGTTACAAAATTTCAGTGGGCGACATTGAAAGTTTTGTAACAGGTGAGCGACACTTTTTAGGAATAGGAGGAAGTATTTCGGATACTAATTATTTTTCAGCTTAATTAATAGGTTGTGTCATTTCTGTCCTTTTGAAATAAAATCCAGGCTGTGGCCCTGATTCTCCTCCACGGACCTAAACAGAGCACTAGACACCACTTACTAGCAAAAACCTTGGCAACGGAAACAGTAGTCCCGGACCGGCTGCACCGTCCATCCATCGCAATCATGCATGCAAAACAACAAGAGAGAGGAACAGCACATTCAATCCAGCCACGGCCAGCGACACATCCTGCAGAGGATTCCCCAAACGGGCAGAGAATTTACAGCGCCGGCCGGACGGCCGGTGCGACCATCGGTGCAGAGGGGACCATGGCTGGCGATCGAGCATCTCACACTTTTCTCATGTGGCCTGGCCGGAGCCTGGACCTGGACCTGGCTGGAACAGGCGCGAATCAAACCGGCCGGCCACCACCGCCGGCCGCCGGAGCCCACCATGTGGATTCCGTCTCGCGGATTACTCAAGTACCGCGCGTCCTCGTCTTGCTATTCCTGGTCCCCCCGCCAGATCTGGGAGTTCATTCATATTCCATCCACCAACATGCATGTGCTTGCCCAGCAGCCACACATTTGAATTTTCGAAATTGGCCAACCCGCTCCCGCCGCCGCGATCGATCTCCCGGAGTACCGGTCATAGATATTCTGATATACCTAGTGCACATGAGTTAGATGCAAGCCCATGTATAATGAACTAACATGGGCTATCAAGTTGGTTTCCATCATTCTAGGAATATTTAGTCATGGTTGGACTTGGACACAGAAAACTGTGCCACGGGCCAGCTATTCACAATATTGTTTACGTGCTCCCTCCATCTCGAATTAAGTGTCTTTAATTTTGACAAAAGTGGATGTATCCAATATTGAATTATGTCTAGATATATCCACTTTTGTCAAAGTTTAAGACAATTCATTTGAGACGGAGTGAGTATAAAACCCTTTCAAAAATATAAATAAAACACCACGTGCTAATTATCAGTCAAGGATTAAAGCAAAAGAGGGCATGGAGCTTTCACTCGGTAACTCCACGTGTCACAAAGAGGGCCGAAGGGCGACCATGGCAAAAGGAGACATCCAGCTCCAGGTCTAGGCACCATTGGAAGACCGCGCCCGAGCCAACCTCCGTTGCATCCGTTGCCGCCCACACAACCAAAGGATGCATCAACCACTGCCTCCATGGTGCCCGCCGGAGAGCCATCCATGCAGCCCGTCACCCTGGAGCCGTCGCCCTGGCATCCGCGAACTCGAGCCCGTGGCGTGAGGTAGCAAAGCGTGAAGCCAACAGATCAGACGAGGAGGACTAACACACAAAAGCCAAGCAGAGGGGACTGCTGCCGGCCGGACACGACAGCGGGATCACACCAGGCCTAGCTCAGGTCCGGTCGGTCCCAGATCGGGTCCGTAAAGCTCATGTTGCAACATCCAGGCCGCTGCCTTCACCATCCTACTACGTCGCCACCGCCGGCGCCGCCATGAGGCACGCTACACGTCGTCGGGGTGGAGCTCATCAAACCCTGACCGACGCATAGGAAGAAGAAGAGGACACCGCGCCGAGTCGTCATCCTTGTCCTTGCCGCACGCATTCCGCCGCCACTAGCCAGACGCCACCAAAGCAGCGCCGAACCACCATCTCCCCGCGACACCGCCGCCGGAGACCACCACTGATCCCATGTCCCTGACATGGAGAGCCACCTGCGCCGCCCTTGGTCCACGTGGGAGGGAGGACGGCGAGGGGAGGGTGGGAAGGAGGAGACTTGGAAGGAGGCGGCGCTAGGGCTTTCCCGTTAAGCTTGCGAGAGCGTCGCGGGGATATTTTGGGAGACGAGGGTGTCTCGAGCTTTTGATGGTCTGCAAACTCCAAAGCAAAATATTTTACCATCCCACTAAATAGAGGATGAATTAAAATCTTTTACCACCACCGGCGATATATCGCCAACCAGACTCGAGCTGGAACTCCACCACCATGCTCTGCCTGCCTCATCCATTCAACGCCCACACGTCAGGCAATTGATATTCCTTGGCAGCTTTGCAGGATCATGTTCTCATCCCATCAAGGCTGCCACGATATTCTAACCGCTAAAGACCAAACCTCATCGCTGTTGATGATGATCGGCTCCAGCTCAATACGTAGGGAGGGAATCCACTTTACCTTGAAAAACGCCAGCCAGTGCCAATCGGCAGCTTTGTCTCTTCTCCCCCTTGCCGATCGAGCAAAAGAATCTTGATCCGGGAGAATATGTTCCTGGACACCTACTGACCACCACTGGCCAGTCGTTGGTGCGCAAACGAACAAAAAAAGAAGAGGAGGAGGAACCTAATGCCCGCTTTAGCTCTTACTGTGAGTGTAGTCACCAAATGTAGTTCAGGGTCAAATCATGGCGACGGTGAATGGCTCTACAATGACGGAAACAACACCATGTTACTCTGCCAAATGGTCGATTTGGTATGTAAACTTTGCAGATTGTAGGGTAAAAATGTTTATTATCTTGCCAAGACTCTCGTAAGTTTGTTACCAAAAAGAGAAAAGATCTCTAGTCATGACACATTTCTTCTTTCTTTTTTTAACTTTTGAAATGACAGGTATATGATAGAAATAGCGTTCAGTGAGGATGCAAATAGTCATGCGATAAAAAAGGCTTCCAGATAATACTACCTCACTATGAAAAATCTCTGTAGATGACAGCACAAGATGCCATCCAATCCCCAGATTAGGGGGGACGGGTATCTATGAGTTAACTATACAAACTGATCAATCAATTGTCCAAAAGAATGACTGAAAATAGGGATTTGCTTGTCTTTTAATGATTCGTGCTAGATTTACTGTACTATATATATATATAGCAACTCGCATTCACTATTACATGAAAAGACAACATAACACAGCAAGGCATTCACTATTATTAGATATAAAGACAACATACATTTTGAAAAGCTCACGTCCCAACCTCTGATCTGACAAGCCATGTAAAATACTCCCTCCGTCGTCCGGGATTACTAGCCTCCTAGTGAAAAAATATTTTTCCAACAATTAGCCCTCCACAAGGCCTCTAAGAATTAATTCTCCTAAAAACCTATAGCCTAATTATTGCTTAATCCCATAATCCCACCCGCAGCTCCGTTTTCCTCTCTCTTTCTTTTAAGAGACTAATGCATGCTAGCATGCACACGGTTTGCCTGGCAACTTTGATTAGGCTTTAATTGAAAAAATTTGAACTCTCGCACTGATTGGCTCCTGGACAACGCTGCATGACAGTACAAGCCCAGTAACCCCGAACGGCGGGAGTACATTTTGAAGAACTATTGACAAGCCATGTAAAATACTAATTCAACCTCTGATCTGATCTTGGCATAGAGAGAAGAGTCACCTTGTCTTCAAGGTTAAATGACAGTGAAGTTTACACAGGTTGACAGCTCACATTGGCCAGCTACCTACAGCTAATCATATTAGCGATGGATATGTTAATCTAGACTGTAGGCCCATTCACCCAATGATCCTAGATTATCCATTGAAATTTGCTCTTCAAGAGTAACTCTGGGTACAGCACAGCTAGTAATTTGGCGCAGCAGTCTTTAATTGTACGATACAAGATCATGAAGCAATATGTTGCTGTGCGAGGACAGTACTTGTTAATGAAACATCCATCAAGCAATGTACACAATTGTGAAATTTGAACAGTTTCGAGCAAAGGGTAAATTGATTGATTATACAAGACCTTTCTCTATGACGATCCACAGATCACGCACTTATACAAAATCAAGCCAGCTCTAATCATCATATGATTGTCTGTGGAAGGAGCTTCGGAGAAAGCAACCGAACCCTGTATCTGGATCGCAAGTTATCCCCAAATCAGACCTCACTGCGATCATATGTGCGCAAAGAACAGATACATCATACCAGCAACAGAACAAGACCACACCTTGTTGGTTACAAATTTCTCAAATTAGCAACTCTCTGATGACCATTCAGGGCAGGCTACAGCAGACTGCTGAATAGAGCATATGCAGACATCAAGGCGTGCACCTGCAGCCCATTCACCCTACCAAAACCAGTCTACCGGAGTAATTCCGCGGTATCCTGCAGACTGCTTCAGAGCTGCTGCTGCTAGGAATAGCAATTTGACACATCAATAAATATTATCCGCAGTTCAATCAGAGCAGATATAATGAATGAATGAATCTATAACAGTATATTACCCAGGTGATGCCCGTGGTTTAAGAACAAAACCCGCATCATAATTTAATCCTAGCTAATTAATCCAGCCGCCTCCCCTGGCGCCATACAGACACAATCTCCGAGGCCAATTTGATCAATAAAAAGGGATGAATTCTACCAGAAGGGGATTAGATCTTACAGTATGTACTAATAAGACTGCGTCAGCACAGACAAAGCAACGGGACAAGGCTCCGGATCTATCCAGATCTAACGAATTCCCTAAAAATCCGAGAGAGGGATCAGCGAAAGAACAAACAACCATACATACAGAATCGGGACTACAAATCGCCGGCCGCCGGAGCGATCGATCGAAGCAAGCAAAGGAAATAACAGCAATAACAGAGAGTCAATTCGACGCGTGGACAGCCAAACCGGGGTGGGCGGGGAGATCGCTGCGCCGGCTCCGATTCACTTGGTGCAACGCGGGATCCGGCCCGTCGGGGCGGGCGGAGGGTCCCGATCTGCACCAAGCGAGCCCGAGGCGGCGGCGGCGTGAAGGACGAGCAGATCCCGATGTGGCGGTGGACTTTGGGAGGAGGAGGAAAGAGCGTACAGCTACGGCGACCGGTCGCTGCGTGGAAGGGGGAGAGGAGGAGGGGCCGGCTTTTATAGCTGGAGGGTGGGGATTCGGGAGAGAGCATATTAGGGCGAGGCTGTGGCCCCGCGCGCACAGAAAAAGCATGTGCCGCTCTCTCCTCTCCTCTCGGCCGCTCGTCCGGTCAGTAGAGTCCCCTTGACGCCAGTCCTCTCGCCGCCGCTCTTGCAAGAGGAGTGGAAGGGGAATTTTCCTTTTTTTTTTCCAAGGGTCTCATTGTATGGTAGTATTGTGTTGTCTCCTTGTCTTTTATGATTCCTTCTTTACCATGGTGGGTGGAATGGATTTGATTCCCTTCAATCAACATTTTCTTTCTTTCTTGAAACTATTTCTTGTTATTAATTTCATCAACGAATACAGTGAACTAGGAATACGTGACCATATCTATATTTGCGCCATGATGGGTGAATTTGATAGAAGGTGGAAATTGCCGGACAGTGCGTAGATTGGGTGAAACAAAAGAAAGAATCCGTCGGGTGATCTTCATGGTTCACCGACCGACAATCTTTCAAACATTCGAAATCAGAATTTAGGAAGGAGGTGTGTACATATGCCCGTCAGGGTTTACTAACTTCTCAAAGGAGTTTGGATCTAGATCCAGTAAAACCGGATCATAGATTAGTATTGTGTTGTATCCTTGTCTTTTACGATTCTTTCTTTTGTTTCACGGTGGGTAGAATGGATTCATTCCCTTCAATTAACAACTTATTTCTTTTCTAAAACTATTATTTTTCTTAATCTCATCAATGAATAAGGAAAATAACGAATATAGCGAACATACAGTACTGGACCATATCTATTTTTGCGCCATGATGGAGGAATCCAATAGATGGTGGAAATTGACGGACACTCCGTAGACGTTGGCTCATCGGAAATAGGCAGGCAGAACTACTACACTCGTTTGTGGCTTCTCCTTTTGATTGAATCTTGGGCTACCTCTATTAAGATGAAATGAAATATTCAAAAATTGTGTTCCCGAACGACAAAAAAGGGGATTTCGTGTGTACCTTGTCGGCATGGTAGAATCACAAACATCCTTTCGTCGAGCAATCTTCAAGGTTCGCCGATCAATGACCTCTCAAGCACACGAAATCGGAGTTTTGGAGGCGAAGAGCGTCGTATGCCCATATAATTTATCAACTTCTCATAGGAGTTTGAATCTAGATCTAGATCTAGTCAAACGATAGGAGAAATTATGGTCAACCATGAAAAGGGGATGGGGTAAAACTGCAAAGTAGTTCATGGAAAGGTATGGTTTTATTGGTAGCATTGGCGCTAACACGCCTAAGAATGTTTAGCTAGAGGAAGCACCGGGCGGCGGCGGGGAAATTTTGTAGTATGGGACGAGGGATCGGCGGGTATTTATAAGATATTAAAGATCAAGAGAACCGTTGGATTTGATCTGAGGGTTTGTGTGTGCTCTCATCTACGTGGTTAGGGTTTTGTAAGTGGGAAAGGGGTTAGTGGCGGTGAGCCATTCATTATTTTTTACTGAGGCTGGACGTGGAGAGAAAACCAATAGATCTTATTGAGTGGTTTCATGACTTTACCTCACATGTTAGGGTAAATTAGAGGAATATGACAACATTTTTTTGAATAATTATACAATTTATCATTTGATATCCTTGTGAGAGAAAAAGAGCACCCAAAATCAATGCGCAAAATCCGATAGGATATATCATGAAAAGAAAGTCCTTCAGAAAGAAATTGAAATACAAATTCTATACTTAAAACGATTATGAGTGGTTATCTACTTGAAAGCGGGGTTTTTTTTTATCTATATCAAATCAAATGGCAGTTAAGATTTGACTCTAAACTATCAATCCCCTATTTTCTAGCTAATCAAGTTTTGGAGACAAAACATATATAATGTACCTTGAGGTGGAGACTTTTTCATGCACGAAGCGCTAACCTTTTATTCACATTGTTTTCCTACCACTTCGTTCAATCATGCATTACAAGCACATTTTCGCATACGAATTCCAAAAATAAAAATGCCGGTTACAGTTTTATAAATCTTCCAAATAGAGTGTTTCTACCTCAAAGGAACCCTACAAATTTTGTAAATAGGAGTGAGGAGCTCAAAATGTCCTTTTATTGCCTAGGTTCCAGGAAGCCTTTTGAAGAGAAAAAATGAAAACCACATTTGGAAAGCTCAAAAATATCAAAATATATATGGGTACTGAAGGGAATATGCCCGAGAGGCAATAATAAAATGGTTATTATCTTATTCCTTGTTTATGATGAATGTTTATTTCTCATGCTAGAATTGTATTAACCGGAAACGTTGATACATGTGTGCTTAATAAACAAACAATGGTTCCTAGTAAAGCCTCTCTTTTAACTAGCTCGTTGATTAATAGATGATCAAGGTTTCCTGATCATGAACATTGGATGTTATTAATAACGGGATCATGTCATTAGAATAATGATGTGATGAACATATACCCAAAGAGAATATAGCAATGCGATCAAGTAATTTAGTTTACATTGTTATATCAAACATACGAAGTAACTTATTCCTTAGACCATGAGATCATGTCAATCGCTGATACCGGAAGGGTGCTTTGATGGCATCAAACGTCACACCGTAACAGGGTGACTATAAAGGTGTCGTTAAGTATTCGGAAAGTATTAGTTGAGGATCATGGATCAAGAGTGGGATTTGTCCATCCAAATGACGGAGAGATATACTCTGGGCCCTCTCGGTGATATCACATCGAAACCGCTTGCAAGCACGTGATATGATCACAAAGGATGTTATATCACGGGAACGAGAAAAGAGTACTTGTCGGTAACGAGATTGAACAAGGTATGTTTGATACCAATGATCGAATCTCGGACAAGTAAAATATCGCGAGACAAAGGGAATAGTTCACGGCGTTGTTGGTTCACACGATCACGAGAGTCATCGTTGAATATATAGGAGTCATCACGGATCTCCAGATCCCGCTGTTGATTATTGATCGGAGAGGAGTCTCGATCATGTCTATCTTTTTCGCGAACCGTAGGGTGACACACTTAAGGTTCGATGACGCATTTGAGAGGATACGGAATATCGGAGAAAAGTTTGGACAGCACCGAAATTGTTTCGGGGAATATTGAAATAGTCACCGAAATTGTTTCGAGTAATTTTGAAATAGTTCAAGTGGATTCTTATCAAATGGTTGTTAATAGATTTAACAACTAACTCAAGGGGTTATATGTTAATGTTTGTTAATGGAATTAACAAATATTAAAATAAAGAAATAAAATTGTTTTATTTATTTATTAAAGAAAACCCTTGGGATTTTGAGTGGGAATTCATGGAAGAATGAGTGGGTTGAGTGGAGACTCCACTCACATGATGAGGGAGAGGTGGAGGCAGCCAAAAATTCGTGGCTGCCATCCCCTCCTATAAAAGGAGGGGTGAGAGCTCCCTCTCCCCCACACACACACTTGTGTCATCTCTTCCTCCCTCCTGCCGCTGCTCCACCACTTGTTCGTGCGCTTGGCGAAGCCCTGAGCAATGTTTTTCTAAACCACACCACGACGTCGTGATGCTGGAGTTCCGAGGGATCCTCTACTTCCGCTCCTCGCTGGAACGAGGGAACGGAGGTCGTCATCAACCGTACGTGTGACCGATCACGGATGCACCGCCGGATTGCGGTGCCCATCTTCTCGCTATCGGGATCGGTGTGAGTACGACTACGCCAACAACGAGATTTGATCTCGTACCACTTTGAGTCTTCGAGGGTATGTGTTCTCCTTAACCCTCTCGTTGCCCGTTGCACTTCGTCTTCTAGATTAGATTTTGGCCTTTCGGGTGTCTCTCGCGTAGGAAAATTTTTGTTTTCTATGCAACGAACCCTTCAGTGGTATCAGAGCCGGATCTATGCGTAGATGTTTTGTACGGGTAGAACACATAGGTGTATGTGGGCGTTGATGATCATGTTATTACCTCCTTGATTATTTTATGATCTTAGTGGCATAGTGGGATGAAGCGGCCCGGACTAACCTTACATGTCCAAGTACATGAGACCTGTTCCACAACTGACATGCAACTTGTATTGCATAAGTGGCTTGCGGGTGTCTGTTTCTCCTACTATAGTTAAGATCTAATCTATGAAGGGTTGTTAAAAATGTGTTTATCAACGTTGTGGTTGATGTTCGTAGGTATGAACGGTTCTATCATCGAAAGCCCTAAGCCACGTAAAATATGCAAAAATAAATTAGAGGCGTCTAACTAGTTTTTTGCTGGGCATGTGATGTGACATGGTCAATATTACAAATTTGATTATGAGATGATCTATTTTGTAAATTATTGATATACTGGAAGGTATCCATATGATTGTCTTCTTCTTGATGGACAATCAAAATTGGGTGCCATGGTACTTGGTACCACGCCGGTGGAATGATTGAGATCATACCATAATGCACATGATGGAGATCAAGTGCAAGGAGGACCATATCATATCACGTTATCCTTACATGTGATGTATGTGATGTTAATCCTTTTATGCATCTTGTTTTGCTTAGATAGCGACGTTAGCATTATAAGATGATCCCTCTCACTTAATATCAAGATAATAATGTGTTCTTCCTTAAGTATGCACCGTTAAGAAAGTTCGTCGTTTCGAGACACCACGTGATGATCGGGTGTGACAGACTCAACGTTCGCATACAACGGGTGTTTTCAAGCCTAGCATGTACAGACATGGCCTTGAAACACACGCAATACTACGGTTCTACTTGGCGAGCCTAGCATGTACAGACATGGCCTCGGAACACGTAACCGAAAGGTAAAGCATGAGTCATATGGATGATATGATGAACATGTCAATGTTCGCCTTTGAAGCTACATCATCTCACGTGATGATCGGTTTTGGTGTAGTGAATTTGGTTCGTGTAATCACTAAAGACGACTAAGAGGGATGTTGTTTTTGAGTGGGAGTTCATGGCTTAATTTGAATTAACTTGAACTTATTTATCATGAACAACAAATCAAAGTGAATTTGCACAACCTGTAGTAGTCATTGGCATCCTCATAACTACCTTACACTTAGATTGTTAATTGAGATATAACTGTTATGATCTGGTAAATACCATTTAAGATTGGTACCGTATTAGTGAAATTTAAAATTGAGTCCTATTGTAGATTTTTGGTATTTCCTACCTAGCTCCATGTGGTTAATGATTGATTAATCTAGAGAGCAAATAATTCCTACTTAGAATCCGGAGTCATGGTTGCTTCCGTATTACTTTATCTTCAAAAGAATGTTTTGTTGATCAAGGTGATTTAGGGACTGAAAAGAGTTGTTTTCAGAAACAATCAAGTGAAAGATATATTGATATCTAGAAACTTATTTGTGGCAACATGACTGAGTATAATTTAGCGTGACAATGTTTGCTTATATTATCTGAATATATGCAATGATTGAAGACGCTAGGCGTTTGAATATTCCAAGAAATTGGATACTAAAAATTATCCTCTAAATTCCTTCCTTCGAGCTATAGTAGCTTAATCATAAAATTGTTATGATGGGATGGATTAGAAGTATGGGTAAAGTAGTTTACCTTACTTGGAAATTGCTAAGAGTGGAATCTAGAAGAATGCTATTAATATGGTGATATTAGTAGAACAATCAAACTCAAAGTATGACTCAATGGGTGATAGTATATGACTAACACGCCAAAGAAAATGAGCTAGTAAGACTAGCATTGTTTGATGTTGAATGATTCTTCTATAAAGGAAAGGGAATATTGAAAATAGAATTACATATAGATATATGGCAGAAAAGAAGATAACTGGAAAAGTCCAGCTCAGGAGTATATACTTGATATACAAGATATAGATGTATTACTAGTTAACAAAGTATTTTTGGTATTTTGATACCACATTGGTTGGTATGAGTTGTCATACAAAGCAACACAATGAAAGAAATACAAGGGCCTAAAAGGAACTAGTAATAGATGTGGAATCGATTATGACAAGAACATAAATAAAGTGTTATTGTGTTCGTTGTCGTATCGAACCAACCAGTCGAGATTTATTTGAAGAACTTAATAATTTGTTATTTTGTTCTAGTCTTTTGTGAGAACAAATGAGATTGTTCAAACTATGATCATATTCCATAATTGATGGATATGTTAATATAAATCATGTTGGTAAAGTAAACATCTATAAGACTAAATGCTAAACGTTGCAAGACGTTGAAGAGTTTCACTTAAATTGTGACACCACCATTTTAGTTCATATCGGAAAGGAAAACATGAAGGAACTCCATATTGATGGACTTCCGGAGTCATTTTATTGACGTTTGTGAGACCTCTTCCAAAAGATGACTAGAATTCCGTTCTTAGGCC
The DNA here is from genome assembly GCA_028641055.1 of Alopecurus myosuroides. Classification (NCBI taxonomy): domain Eukaryota; kingdom Viridiplantae; phylum Streptophyta; class Magnoliopsida; order Poales; family Poaceae; genus Alopecurus; species Alopecurus myosuroides. The sequence goes on along the minus strand of CM054060.1, from coordinate 342,330,828 downwards.
AAAGTAGAATGGACGACTAATTTAGTGGAGATTATACATATTGATGTATATAGTCCATTATGTGTAGTCATGTATGGTGGATTAATTTTTCCTTCATAAAATTCTGTCAATGATTTAATTAGATATGTGAGTATATCTATTTAAAGGGAACAGAGTTTGACATTTTGAATTGGTTCAAAAGGTTGTTAATATGAAGTTAAAATCAATGTAACAAGATAATCAAGTATTTATGATTGGATCATAAAGGATAAAGTTTGAGTTACAAGTTTAGCAAAACATCTGAGAAGTTGCAAAATTGTTCTACAACTTATACTTCTCGAATACCCCACATTAGATTGGAGTATTCAAAAGACAAAATCAAACCCTGTTTGACATGGTAAGATTAATAAAATTGCCATTATATTTTTGTAGTTTATACATTAAGGACAACCGCTTTTACACTGAAAAGAGCACCATCATGATCCGTTGAAATTGACAACATATAAGATATGGTTTGGGTAATGACCTGAATTGTCATTTTTCTTAAGTTTTGGTATGCATAGCATGTGTAAAATGTTTACAACCAAAATAAGATAAATATATGTTTATAAGGTTATCCCAAATAAAATATTGGGTATTTATCCTATCACCGAACCAAAAGACAAATGTTGTTTGTCAGAAAGGGTTGATTTCTCGAGAAAGTAGTTCTTGCGAAACAAGTGAGTGGGAGCACGCTACAAACTCAACAAGATTACAGAATCTCCGTTATCATGTCAAGAGTAGCGCAGCACTGGAAGTTGGTTCGGGGTTTACTATTTTGACTAAGTAGAAGACACTACAAATGTTGTAGATACTTCAAATGAGTTTGCGAACTGTACCAGAAAAGTCCAAAAACTTTGTACTTTGAACAACTTGTGGTTTAAGTATAAAGTGTTGTTTTGACAACAAAGGACCTGGACCTTATAAAGGAAGCAAATGATGGGCACTGACTTCGTAAAATTGACTATGAGTCATTATATCCGCAATAGTATCCTTGTATGAATATCAAGTATGTGACTTGGTAGTCCTTTCAATAGGCATGATGCCTAACGATAGCAAAAGGGTCTATATAGCGACAAAGACATGGTTACTTATCGGAAAGTTGTTTTCGACGAAGTTCAAAGAGTTCACTACTACAAGATTTTGATCTTCCGTAGTGATGCTTAGTCTTTGCAGATAGTTCTAGCAAAGTTACATATTATGATATGGATGTTGAATAACAAAACCAATTCTCCTCTCGAGGAAGTTTATTCAAGGATGTGTACTTGACACAGTCTGAGAGTTTTGTAAAATTCAAAAGGTTGCTAGAAAGGCATGCGCACTTCAATGATTGAAGTGAGCATAACGAAGTTGAAATCTTTACCTTAATGAAGTTATCAAAAGAGTTTGATTCCATCATGAATGATAAAGATGCTTGTAGAGTTACAAGAAATTAAGTGGGAGCGTTATGACATATTTCCAATACTTTATGTAGATGACATATGGTTGATTGGAAAATATGTATTTTAAATTAACACGGTTAAGATTTCATATTGATGAAAGGCTTAGAAGATATTGGGCATCGATATCTATAAAAGATGGATTGAAGCGCCTGATATGATTGAAGCCAAATTACATAGATGAAATATTGAAGTAAGTCAATATAAAATTGATAAGAAGGAGTTCTTGTCACATGGAAAATAATTGAGCAAGATTCATGTGTTTTGACACATGATGAGCATCATTGAAATTGAGATTTCTAAGTCATGTTTCCATGCTATGTACACAACCAGATGAGTCCTATGCTATAAAATGTTATAGTAGGATAATTCATATGATGATTAGACAACAGTGGGAGAGATCCTTGTGTCATTTTAGAAATGCTAAGGATATGTTTTCCTATATAGTAATGACAAAATAATAGTTGTAATATGTTACACTAATAGTCTTGTCATTTATTAAAGTAATTTTATCTCAATTAAAATATGTGATGAAGGGTAGCACAATAGGATGGAAGAAAGTTCCATGCTGGATTTGAAAGAGTTTCAAAATTAAAATATTGTGACAGAAACTACAACAAAGGCTAAAGTATATCGTTGTGTTGACAACTAATTATAAGCGTATTTTGTGTCAAGGAGTTCTTTATTGAACTTGGTGAATTTCCAAGAATGCTGAAACTATGAAGCTACATTTTCACAATGTTAGTAACAGCAGTTTAAGCTGAGGAATTAAGGTATCACCGGAACTTGGTGAGTTTCCAAGAATGCTAACACTATGAAGCTACATTTTCACAATGTTAGTGACATCAGTTTAAGCTGAGGAATTAAGTTTTCACGAATTGACTATATATATACAAAGCCATCTCATTAGAGAATGAGTGATGCGTGTAGACGCAAAGAACATGCAAATACAATAGGACCTGAACAGTTCAGATCTTTTTTATGATGTTCACCGCATGCGAAACATGGTAATAACACTGGTACGCCATATGTGTTAAAGTGCTTACAGACTAGATTATTGACTCTAGTGCAAGTGGGAGACTGAAGGGAATATGCCCGAGAGGCAATAATAAAATGGTTATTATCTTATTCCTTGTTTATGATGAATGTTTATTTCTCATGCTAGAATTGTATTAACCGGAAACGTTGATACATGTGTGCTTAATAAACAAACAATGGTTCCTAGTAAAGCCTCTCTTTTAACTAGCTCGTTGATTAATAGATGATCAAGGTTTCCTGATCATGAACATTGGATGTTATTAATAACGGGATCATGTCATTAGAATAATGATGTGATGAACATATACCCAAAGAGAATATAGCAATGCGATCAAGTAATTTAGTTTACATTGTTATATCAAACATACGAAGTAACTTATTCCTTAGACCATGAGATCATGTCAATCGCTGATACCGGAAGGGTGCTTTGATGGCATCAAACGTCACACCGTAACAGGGTGACTATAAAGGTGTCGTTAAGTATTCGGAAAGTATTAGTTGAGGATCATGGATCAAGAGTGGGATTTGTCCATCCAAATGACGGAGAGATATACTCTGGGCCCTCTCGGTGATATCACATCGAAACCGCTTGCAAGCACGTGATATGATCACAAAGGATGTTATATCACGGGAACGAGAAAAGAGTACTTGTCGGTAACGAGATTGAACAAGGTATGTTTGATACCAATGATCGAATCTCGGACAAGTAAAATATCGCGAGACAAAGGGAATAGTTCACGGCGTTGTTGGTTCACACGATCACGAGAGTCATCGTTGAATATATAGGAGTCATCACGGATCTCCAGATCCCGCTGTTGATTATTGATCGGAGAGGAGTCTCGATCATGTCTATCTTTTTCGCGAACCGTAGGGTGACACACTTAAGGTTCGATGACGCATTTGAGAGGATACGGAATATCGGAGAAAAGTTTGGACAGCACCGAAATTGTTTCGGGGAATATTGAAATAGTCACCGAAATTGTTTCGAGTAATTTTGAAATAGTTCAAGTGGATTCTTATCAAATGGTTGTTAATAGATTTAACAACTAACTCAAGGGGTTATATGTTAATGTTTGTTAATGGAATTAACAAATATTAAAATAAAGAAATAAAATTGTTTTATTTATTTATTAAAGAAAACCCTTGGGATTTTGAGTGGGAATTCATGGAAGAATGAGTGGGTTGAGTGGAGACTCCACTCACATGATGAGGGAGAGGTGGAGGCAGCCAAAAATTCGTGGCTGCCATCCCCTCCTATAAAAGGAGGGGTGAGAGCTCCCTCTCCCCCACACACACACTTGTGTCATCTCTTCCTCCCTCCTGCCGCTGCTCCACCACTTGTTCGTGCGCTTGGCGAAGCCCTGAGCAATGTTTTTCTAAACCACACCACGACGTCGTGATGCTGGAGTTCCGAGGGATCCTCTACTTCCGCTCCTCGCTGGAACGAGGGAACGGAGGTCGTCATCAACCGTACGTGTGACCGATCACGGATGCACCGCCGGATTGCGGTGCCCATCTTCTCGCTATCGGGATCGGTGTGAGTACGACTACGCCAACAACGAGATTTGATCTCGTACCACTTTGAGTCTTCGAGGGTATGTGTTCTCCTTAACCCTCTCGTTGCCCGTTGCACTTCGTCTTCTAGATTAGATTTTGGCCTTTCGGGTGTCTCTCGCGTAGGAAAATTTTTGTTTTCTATGCAACGAACCCTTCAGTACATATACATGTCTAGTAAATACAAACCAAGTTTCATTAACATATAGTATCATCTACAATCTATAAAAAAACAGATATTCTGGGATAAAATACTAGTTTTATCCTTTTTAGAACCACAAATTTATCATTTTGTGTAGCCCAAAATTCTCAATATTTTATCGTAAAACTATGTAGATATGTAGATCATTAAAGATGTGTCCATGTACCTAAAACCATAAGTTTTTGAAACATTCCACAAGTTTTCAAAAACATCGGGCTCCATGGAGCTTAGGCTTGAAAACGACGTTGTAGAAGGAGCTACGCTTTGTTCCAACAAAAAATTAAATCAAGTAGCACCCAGCTTTTTAGAAAGTGTTTTGGCTCGCGAGTTCTAGTGCTCCTGCCATTTTAAAATATTCAATAATTATATTTACACGTTTAAAAAAAATCTAGACATAGCCATCAAGCATGGAAAATTAGTGTGTAAAAATTATTTGTATTTTGCACTGCACAAAATTGATAAATACGATATATTAAAGATTTGAAAATATGCATACTCAGATTTATACTTTTGACATTTTTGTGTAGCTCTGAATACAAAATATTTGAAAAAAAAATTGTACGTTTGTTGGATACACCATTGACTACTTCTCGATTTTTTATTTTTTAAAACTGGTAAACATGACTTTTTTTTTCATAAAAGGATCACTATAACTTGGGATCCAAAAATCTCCACACCCCCCCCCCCCCCCAACTTTTAAAGTTTCTCATGTGTGGCCTAACCTTAGAGCAATTTTGTCAAAGTCCGAAAAACAAACTAACAAGACTTCTAGAATCTTCTCCCCGTATATTTCTGTAACAACACCTTGATTAATAAACTCTCTATGTTACCGATATTTTTTCTGGAAATGTTCTTATCAGAAGAAGAGGAAAGGGATGGTCCATGGGGGAGAACAGTGAACTAGATGCAGAGAATATAAATTTGTGTGGAGAGAAATATTTTTGGGAGAATCTTGTTCACATGGGGATCACATTCAGAATGGACAAAGAATAAAAGATGGGCGCGTGCGTGATGCTTACAGCTGCTTGCCTTTCTGCCATCCGTGGACTCATCTGCCGCTCACATGGATGGATGGTGGAAATGAAAGCTTAATTAAATTGGAACGGTTTGGAGTTTGGACTGATGCGACACAGGAAAATCAGGAGAAGAAACTTTATGTTGGAAGAAAAGTGCCTTTGCGTGTCTTTATGAATTTATGTCATGGTGACTCATACCGTAACAAAAACAATACGTATGTAAAATACGATTTGTGGACTAGCGATAGAGAACGGTGTTTGGTGGTTATTGTTTATTGTTATTTATAAGTGGGTATAGTGAGGATCGATGACTCATCCTGGCTGAGTGAGTATTGCTAATCTTAGGCTGGTGCCAACGCCGGCGGTAGAGGGAGCGATATCGGCCGGCCTGGGGCGATAGCGGGGCGAGAGGCAGGCGATAGCGCGGCGGCGGGCGATGGTTCCACCGCCCGTCGCCCGCGTTGGGGGCGAGAGCGGGGCGAGAGCCGGGCGGCGCGTTGGCGAGGTGGGGCGAGAGCGGGGCGGTAGCGACGCGGGCCAACGGCTAGTTGACGTGGTGAGCTCTGATTCGTCCATGTCAGCTAGTCGTTGAAGTATCCGTTGCAGCCTCGAAAAATTCAAAAAAAATTGCAAAAAATTCCAAATTTCATCCACAACCCCCTATAAATACCCCCACCCGGTTTCACTCGTTTCACACCCCACTTCATCTCCTCCACTCTCCATTTCCACTCCTCTCGACACCATGTCTTCGTCCAGCAGCAGTTCGAGCGAAGGAATGGAGAATGATATGATCGGTGCATTCGAGGCGGAGTATGAGGAGGCGATGCTCAACCTCGAGACGGAGACAAGACGGCCGCGACGCCATCGAGAGTACATCAGGCGTGATCGTCTGGGTGCCCACGAACGGCTCTACGACGACTATTTCGCCGACAACAGTGCTTATCCTCCGAACTTCTTTCGGCGAAGGTATCGGATGAGGCGACACCTTTTTCTACGCATTGTGGATAGATTGGGTGAATACTCTCCGTATTTCACCCAAAGAGTTGATGCTCTCAACCGTCCTGATTTTTCTCCCCTACAAAAGTGTACTGCGGCTTTGCGTTTATTAGCTTATGGAGCCGCTGCAGATACGATAGATGAGTGGCTTAAACTAGCTAGACAAACTTCATCAGAATGTCCAGAGAGATTCTGTGAAGGCATCATTCACTGTTACGGGGATGAGTTTTGCCGTCGACCAAATGTCGCGGATACTCAGCGTCTACTAGCGAAAGCCGAGGATCGTGGCTTTCCGGGCATGCTAGGGAGCATCGATTGCATGCATTGGCAGTGGAGGAACTGCCCAGTTGCGCATGCCGGTCAATTCACAAGGGGAGACATCAAACACTCTACCATAATCTTAGAAGCCGTTGTGTCGTATGATCGTTGTATCTGGCATGCCTTTTTTGGAGTGGCCGGGTGATGCATGTCAAATGCATAGATGAATTTTGCATATTTTCACATGGTTTTCTATTACATATTGCATCATATAAGGGTATAATTCAATGTTTTATAGTATTTTAGGGTTAAATTACAAAGTCCCCCAACTTTTATGGAATTAACCCTGCCTGTCAGAAACCCTCCTTTCTATATTTTTGACGTTTCAGGGGGCAAACTTCCGCGAAATCAACTGAAAATCTGCGGGGGTCGTTATCTTGGAAGGAGAAGACTTGCGGGCGAAGGATCCACGAGAATTGGGCAAGGAGGCCCAAAAGAGGACCCTCCACGCGGCCAGATTCCTTGGCCGCGTGAGAGGCCCCCTTTTGGCCCCTGTGGCCCCAATTCCTTCCATCTTCGACTTACCGACTCCGTCTTGACCTAAAACCGACTATAAAAAGGGTTCTCCGTACCCTTACGGAGAAGAGCGCCGCCGAAACACCGAAACAGAGACCTGGAGTTCCAGATTGGAGGGGGAAAACTCTGGCGGGGCGGCGCCGGTGTGATCTCCTACCCCTCCAACGTCATCTCCATCGACATCTCCATAAAGAGGGAGTAGTCCACCCCAGGGCTATGGGTTTGTGGAAGTAGCACTTGTATCTCTCTCTCTCTATGTGCTTCACTAATTAGATCTGTATGAGCTTCCTCACATGATTACGGGCACCGTTGTAATTCCTATGTGGTGGATCTTTTCTATGAGTTATTGAATCTGAGATTGCAATTGTTTCTCTTGAGTTATTTGAGTAGATGTATCTTATGTACCCCGTTCTTATTTGCTAGATTTGATCAATCTAGTTCTTGAGAACGTGTGTGGGGTGATGGGTACATCAGTTGGAGTAACGGGAGGTGGCTAGTGTTGTGCAAGTGACAGAAGTTCAGCGATCCACTTAGGTTTTGTTAAACCTTTCTTAGTTACCTCACTAGGGATAAAAAGGAGTACCTTGTTACCGGGGATTTGAAGTGACACTAATCAATCTCCATGACTAGATCTAGCAAGTTCTTACTTCAACTTCATGTCACATTGCTTAAAGCTATACTCTGGTTTTTCCTTAATTATCGAGGTGTTATGATTTATTTCGCATCTTGGTGGCGTATAAGAGGGATCAATATGACCGTAGAGATCTCTATGCTTGGACGTGATGCCCATATGAAAGTACTCAATGTTAAACATGTTATTGTAATCTCACATGTAATTCTTTATGTCCACCGTCTACCACTTTATTTGAGAGAATGCAAGTGTGAAACCATGAACCCCGGTCCTATTTTAATTATAAGAAAACACTCTAGTTACTTTGCTGCAATTTACTTTACTTGCACTTTACTTTACTTGCATCTCCAATTCGAATTTACATTATCTCCATCACCACTTGCATCACAAAAATACAAAAACAATCCATTGCATATTTATTTTCTCATTTGCATTTAGTAGTAGATTTAATTATTGCACATTTACTTTCAGTTTTGCATTGCAATTTAGAAGTCTCACACCTTTTGCTTGACAACCACTTGATGAGGTTGAGGGCACAAAATTATCTACTTGTTTGCAGGATCCTGGAGGAAGCTTGGAAGACAACTGCTGAAATATTGGCTCCCCAAGAGTTCGATATAAACCCTCGAGTCACCCTAGTGGGGAAGAAAGCTTGCCACTAGCTACACACTCTGCCCTTGGAGTCTCAACCTAGCCATCAAGCGTTTTTCTGGCGCCGTTGCCGGGGAGCCATAGGTGAAGGAGTTGTCCAAGGGAGCTCACAAGAAGTCTTCATCACCAACAAGGTGTGCAAACACCTAAGCTTGGGGAGGTTGCACCTACGTGAGTACCGTCCTTTCTATCTCCACCTTCTTTCAAGTAGATTGTTTTGTTTCTTGTCTTGTTTTTGTTTTTGTTCTTGTTTTTGTTTTGTCTTGCATATTTTATTTTAGTTTGCATTTTAGTTTGCATTTAGTTATCTAGTTTATTTTAGTATTTCAAATTTGCCTAGTTACTTTACTTTTCAGTTTGGCATAAAAAATTAAAAACTACATAAAAACTGTTAAAATAGGTGATAGAACTAAATTAAGTGACTACACAAATACACTCAATGACCAATTCATTGCTAGGCCAATTACTACACCTGAAATACAAGCTGAAAGCTATGAAGTAAGTCCTAGTTTATTGAATTTAATTACTAGAGAGCAATTTTGTGGTAGTGCTATGGAGGATGCCTCTATGCATCTTCATGATTTCATGGAAATATGTGATATGCAAAAATTTAAAAATGTGGAAAGTAGTGTTTTAAAACTGAAATTATTTCCTTTTTCAATTAGAGTAAAGGCTAAAGAATGGTTACTTTCACTACCCACAGCTAGTATAAAGTCTTGGGATGATTTAAAAGAAGCTTTCGTTAAGAAATATTATCCTCCCGTTAAAATTTTGCAAAATAGGAATAATATCCTCTCATTTCGGCAAAATGATAATGAACATGTAGCCATGTGATGCATGTAAAATGCATACATGAACTTTGCATGTTATTACTTGTTTTTCCTACATATTAGAAACTTATATTCATGTTTTATAATGATTTGAGGGATTTTCTGAACAATCCCCCTTCTTTTGGTTCTAACCCTGTTTTTCCAGAAAACGTACTTTTTAGTGTTTCAGACTTTCCGGGAGCTTCGGGACTCCAAAAATGGCAAGGCCAAAGAGCACGGTTCAGAATTTTCGAGACGAAGACCATGGGAAAAAGTAGAGGGACAAAAGGCCAACCAGGTGGCAAAGAGGACCCTCCACGCGGCCAGATTCCTTCCGCGTGAGAGGCCTCCTTTTTGCCCCCGTGGCTCTGATATCGTCGATCTTTCTTCTCCCGAGTGTCTCGTGACCTAAAAACGACTATATAAAGGGTCCCCTGGACTTTTCGAGGGGGAGGCGGCGCCGAGAGACGAAACCACGAAACAGAGAGACAGAAGGCTGCCGCCGGAGAAGATCGGAGGGGGGAAACGCCGCCGGAGAAGATCGAAGGGGGGAAACGCCGCCAGGAACACCCCCGGAGGGCTCCACCCCCCTCCGGTGTGTTCATCATCAACATCTACAGCAAGATCAGCTCCATCTCTCCACTGTAATCTCTTGGAAAACACGATGTATGATGCAATACTATATTCCCTTGATGTATTGTGTCTCCCCGTCTATGTTTGAGTAGTGAATTGTTCTTGGCAATGGTGAAATAGTTCGTTGATTGGTTGCATACAAGTTTATGTACATTATATGAGTGCACGCATATGTTGGGGAATGCATGTAAGGTGATCACCGGTAGCATAATGGAGTGGTGGTGACTTGGGAGTGACAGTAACCTGAGACCGACCACAAAGTTAAGTTATTGGGGGATATATATAGGGGACCTTAGAACGTAAGGCTATGGTGGGACTTTATGTCTTAATCAATCTTGTGCAGTCATTTACTTGGCCACATGATCCATCATAAGGGGTTGTAGATCATTTACTTGACTATACCTATTCTTGGCTCCTTCCTAGAAGAAACAACTAAGACTAAAACATGTGCTTCACTAATTGTGACAACTACACGAACAAAACACCTATTGCTAGAACACTTGCTGCCTTGAGATACTTGAGATATTTGCTGCTTGCTACTTGTGAAACTTTCTTAGAAACTTGCTCTAGGATTACTTGCATTTTAAACTTGCTTCACTAGTTACTAGACAAACCACACTCCACGTCACTTGCTTTTAATTAGTTAGTTCCTTTTAGTCAAACTTATTGCTTTGCATAAACAGCCATATAAGAGGGTTATAGGGCTTTAGAGAATAGATAGCTTACCTTCAGCTCCTCAAATACTTATCGAAAGGTACTACAATTGATCTCCTGCACTTGGGAGTCATCAAGCACGTTTTGTAACACCCGGGGGATTTTCCCCCAAGTAGATTTTTTTTCTTGTCTTCTTTTGTTGGCATTGCATTGCATCATGTGCTTGCATTTGTTTTCAAACAATTTAAAATTCCAACATGTGCCAATGTTTTCAAAACAAACCACCACCAATAACAATTCATCTGTGTCGCACCCTGACTTCTAGGGGATACTCACCGGGCCGAACTGGCTAGCAGATACTTGGATTACGGGGCCTATCTGCTCCCGCATCCTCTTACGAGTAGGCCAGCACTTATGTGCGACAACCAAACTCTGCTTTTCCATCATCGATGTAAACTATCCCATAGAGATCAAGATACTACCATCGACGTACTTCATACCATTCACACATGGTACGTCGACGGCGTTAAACGGAATGATACCACAACATATCTCTAAGACACTAAAGATTGAAATAAGTTGCAACTGGCCCTCACTAGGGCAGAGAATAGCAAATACAATCATCCAGAGGACACATGTCCCAACATAACATCATTACATCACAGCGGAAGCATTCAAGGGTCTGAGTACAGACAAATCCAAATAGGCTTAAGAAGCCGGCAATGAAAGAAAGACGGAGCCCATCCACGTAGTCTCGGATCCTGCCCGGGTCCGCTGTCTACTCGTCAACAGCCTCGTCGTACTCCACGTAGTAGCCACCATAGGGATCCTCGTAGTCGTAGTCTGCGTAAACCACAGCCCCAAAGGGGTCAGTATATCCAAGTACTGGCAAGCAAGACTCACAGTTCACCAAAGTGTAACCCGTCAACACCAAGCACAGATGCTTTGGGTTCAACGGAAGGAAGGGGTGACATAAAAGATGCTGCAGCGGGCTGCTCTAACCAACTACAGAAATACTACAACTTCCGGCTAACAGAAAGAAGATAAGATAGCGTATAGTAACCAACTATTGTTAACCACCAAACAAACCCATCCTGGATCTCACCTCTTATCCAAAGAAGCAGTCCGAGGATAACTCACACAATTGGATTAATGAATAATGGATCAAGTTGTTGTGTCAATAAGCCTATTACTAGTCAAGTTATTCAATAGTTAGGTGTAAGTTGTTCTGAGTACTTGTTAGCCAGTACTTTCACCAAGTTAACCATAACCGCGGAAAACACGGCTTCTCGAGAAGATTTATCCCTGCAGGGGTGCACCAATTTAGCCGTGCACGTAAGAATAACCCGCCAGATGGGATGCCTCCCACCAAGCGGGGCACTCAACACAACCCAACTGTTCTTCGCATCAAGCCCAAAGCACCTTGGGCGCACGGCTAATCGAGCCCCGAAGAAAAGGGACCCTCATAGCACTCTAAGAACGTGTCCCCCTATATGCCGACTACAAAAGTTCCACCCCGCGCTGGGCTCGCAAAAACATGCATGCGGCAAATGGAAAACACGAACTAAATGAGGCGATTTGGACGAGATGCGAATCGAGTCAAATTGAGGGGGGCGCCCATACACGCTTCCCACATGCGGGTAGTGCACTCATCATGGATCAGTAGACAAGACCCTTTTCCTATTAGGGTCGACACTAGCAGGCCTCAAAACCACACAGGGCCTCCTGCCGGTGCCTTATCAGCATATTATTATTAACAGGTTGATTGATTAACATCGAGCCCCCAGAACATAAAAGAATAATAATAACAGAAAGTAACGGGCAGCAGACTCGAGCAAAAACAACCTAAGCATGCTAGTAAGACACGGGCTCAAACAAAGGCTTATAGGAGTGGAGGTGAGGCAATATCAGGGTTAAGGATACATGCAATGGGTTCGGAGAACAAGCAACGATACATAGGGCTAGCAAAATAGACAATGGAGAAGTATCGGTATCCAATGTTGAAAGGAACACAATGGTTCATGTGAGTGATAACTTGCCTGCAAGCTCAGACGCCTGGTACTGAGCTAACTCCTCAGAAGGGGTGTCGTAAAGCCCGTCTGTCTCAACGTCGTCGTCTATTCGAGAAGAAGCAAACAAACAACGCAAGGAGAAAAACAATCAATAACATGGCATAATGCACAATCATGGGATGATGCATGTCAATTTATTGGTTGCATCAAAATAAACTAGTTGACATGGTAACAGAATTTAAATGGACCCATATGCAATTTGATTGCATATGGAAAGACCATGAGTTAAGGTTGAAACAAATGATCTACAATTAATTAACATGTGGAAGTTGGTTAGCATGATGCATGCATGATGAAAACAATAAGATAACAACAATAGATGCAAGTGAAAATGGAATTAAACAAGTTTCGAAATTAGTTGTTAAGTTAGGAAATTTTGGGTTCTTAAAGGTGTCACACAAGCATTTGTTGTTTTCATCAAGTTAAATTGTTCAAAACAAATAGCCAAGTTTATATTTGAAAAGAGCACAAAATTTTAGGTGGATTACATGTTTCAATTATTGAAAAAGGAATTACAATAATTTATTTATGAATTAAACAAGTTAAACAAGATTTAAATGAATTTAAAGCAAGTTTGAATTTAATTGAATTTTTATTTGTTCAAAACATAAATTCAAATTCACATTTGAAAAGTTTATTCTTTGATGGTTTGAAAACATATTTTGCATGTTCAAAAATAATTTATTTTGAGCAAGTTATGAATTTAGCAAATTTAAATGATTTAAACAAGGTTTAAATTATTTAAGCAATTTTAATTATTCAAACCATGAAACAAAATTAATATTTGAATAGGTGGTTTGAAATAGCATGGAAAACATATTTTATTTGCATTAATTGGAGTAAGTATGAATTACTTATGGATTTTAGCAATTTTCAAATGAATTGTTTGAATTCAAATTTGGAATGCATTTAAATTATTCAAAACAGAAAACAAATAGTTTAGATAGATAGATAATTTAATTTAGAGCATTGCACATATTTTATTTTTATTATTTGGGTTTATAAAACAAAAGTTATTAGCAAATTAGTTTCAGGGACCAATCTGTAAAGTTTAGGACTTAAACAGAAAAAGAAAAAGGGCTGAAAACATTTTATACCGCGCAGCTATCTAGCCCAAGGCACTGCCAATGGGCCCTGGGCCAGCGTGGCACTGCGGGCGCACACAGCAGCTGACAGGGGGGCCACAGTGCAAAAAAGTTGGGGTTTTTTCCCGCGGGAGGGGGACTCGATCCCTGGATCTCTCGCACGCGCGCACTGCCTACTACCACTGCGGTAGCGATCAAGTGTTTGACAGTATACGGCGCGCAGGTAAGGTAACATTCAGCTAGCGCGTGTTTTCTGAATTTTTAACTGACGACCAAACGCTTCTGAAACTTGGACAGAAACGGTGGACGACGACCGGCGGCGAGCTAAGCATGGCTGCGGTGCTTGTGCTGCTGCTGGTGGATGCTGGATGCGTGCAACGCGTGCTTGCGGACAGAGAGGTAGGAGGAGAGGCACAGTGGCGTGCTCACCGGCGGCGTAGGGGAGGCAGACGGCTCGGGGCAGACGGTGGCCGGAGAGGTTCAAGACGGCGGCGGCGATCCAGACGACGTCGAGCTCAACGAAGATGTCCAGAAGGTCGAGGAAGAAGAGGTGATGCGATTCCCGCGGTCAGCTCACGCCGGGAGTCATCGGAGACGGCGATCGTCGGAGATGTTCAGAGGTGGGATTTTTCGGGTGCGGTGGCAGAGAGAACTGCGCCGGGGAGAGAGAGGAAAACGGCGGCGCGAGTGGGTAGCTAGGTACGCCTAGGGTTAGGGCCTCGAGGGGGGAACCCTAGGGGTTTTTATAGGACGCAGGGAGCGAGGATGGCCGTCGCTCTGCTACTGTGCTGCCGTGGCATCGCTGGATGCGCGGCCGTACAGGTTGAAGACGATGGCCGAACCGGTACGGGCCGCGCGGAGGGTAAGTTGGGCTGGGCCTGCGTGGCTCCACCCCCTTTGGCCGTTTTTCCTTTCTTTTATTAATTGTTTTGTTTCTTTTTTTTTTGCAGAAAAAGGATTAGGAAGAAAAAGATGAGTTTTGAGTTAGCAAAAATCTTAGAAAAATTTGTGTCAACTCCTTAATGGAATAGTAACCAAATGCAAGTTTGGAATTTCAAAAATATTTGAATTATGGTGCTGTTTGAACTTGGAGTGAATTTGATTGAATTTTGTGGTTAATTGGTTCATTGAAAACAATATTTTAATAGGGTGATCATATGATTTTAATTGGAAACAAATGAGCACAATTGTTTTGGTTATTTTCATAATTTCAAGAGTGGGTACTGTGTGCAATTGAATTTGAAATAACATTTGGATTAAGTTTGTATTAATGAAATTATTAAAAGCCATAATTTTAATGGTTTGAACCTTATGGTTTAATGGAAACAAAATGGTTGTTTTGATTGAACTTTTTAGTTGGAAAAATTGTAACAGAGCAAGTATGAAACAAAGCATTTGAAATTGTTTGAAATTCAATTATGAAAACAAATGAAAACAGATGCAAACAAATAGGAAACAAATGCAATGAGTATGATGACATGATGCAAAACTTTAATTAAAGCAAGAAACAAACATTCTAGGGGTGTTTATCATACTTGGGATGTTACAAAACGCCCCCCCTTGAAGGAATCGCGCCCCGAGATTCCTTACGGAGAAGAGAAAAGGTCTGGATACTTCTTGCGAAGATCCTCTTCGGTCTCCCACGTTGCCTCTTTATCGGAATGATGCGACCATTACACTTTCAAGAACTTGGTGCTCTTGTTGCTAGTCTTACGCTCGGTCTCATCGAGAATTCGAATAGGGTGCTCCTCATAAGAGAGATCATCTTGCAGTTCAATGGAATCATGATCAACTGCACGATCTGGATCTTTGAAACACTTCTTGAGCTGTGACACGTGAAACACATCGTGCACCTTGGATAGTTTTTCTGGAAGTTCAAGGCGATAGGCATTTTCCACACGCCTTGAGAGAATGTTGAAAGGACCAATGTATCTTGGTGCCAGCTTTCCTTTCACACCAAAACGATGAGTGCCTCTGAGGGGAGTTACATGGAGATATGCCTTGTCACCAGGTGCATAGACCATATCCCGGTGCTTGCTGTCATAGTAGCTCTTCTGACGAGACTGAGCAATCTTGAGATTGTCACGAATGATTCGAACTTTCTCTTCGGCTTCCTTAACAATGTCAGGGCCTAAGAGTGAACGTTCACCAGCTCCAGACCAATTGATTGGACTCCTGCATCTGCGGCCATAGAGTGCTTCAAATGGTGCCATGCCTAGGCTTGCCTGGAAGCTGTTGTTGTACGAGAATTCAGCATATGGAAGGCAATCCTCCCATTTCATGCCAAAGGATAGACCACATGCTCTGAGCATATCCTCGAGAATCTGATTGACTCTTTCGACTTGCCCTTGAGACTGAGGATGATAGGCTGTGCTGAACAGAAGTTTAGTGCCCAATGCTTCTTGAAAACTCTTCCAGAAATGAGAAGTGAAGATACTTCCACGGTCTGAGCTTATTTCCAATGGAACACCATGAAGAGGAACAATCTTTGCGGTGTAGAGCTCAGCTAACTGGCTTGCTGAGATAGACTCTTTGACAGCAAAGAAGTGAGCTACTTTAGTGAGACGATCAATGACAACGAAGATTGCATCGTTGCCCTTCTTGGACTTTGGAAAACCAGTGACGAAGTCCATTTCAATCATGTCCCACTTCCACTCAGGAATTTTGAGAGGTTGGAGAAGACCGGCTGTTTTCTGATGAACTGCCTTAACACGTTGACAAACGTCGCATTCAGAAACGTATTGAGCAATTTCACGTTTCATGCCAGGCCACCAGTACAGTGTCTTAAGATCCTGGTACATCTTTGTACTTCCAGGGTGGATGGAGAGAGGAGTTTCATGAGCCTCCTTGAGAATAACATCTTTGAGACTTTGAACTTTAGGAACTGCAATGCGTCCTTCGAAGAACACAGTTCCCTTGTCATCAATTGAGAAGGACTTGAATTTTCTCCTGGCCTTCTTTGATGTGCTCTACCATCTTCTTGATTCAGCATCACGAAGTTGTTCAAAACGAATCTTGTCCTCGAGAGTTGGACTAGCTGTCAAGCTTGCAAGATAACCTTGAGGAACAAGACCAAGGTTTAGCTTCTGGAATTCTTCATGAAGTGGAGGTTGGCTTTCCATGATCATGAGATTATTGCAATACGACTTGCGACTGAGGGCATCGGCCATAACTTTAGCCTTGCCTGGAGTGTAAGAAATGGTGAGATCAAAGTCTTTAATCTTTTCAATCCATCTCCTTTGCCTGAGGTTTAGATCTGGTTGAGTGAAGATGTATTTCAGACTTATGATCGGAAAAGATTTCAGTGCGATTACCCAACAAGTATTGCCTCCATTTCTTGAGGGCAAACACAACTGCTGCAAGTTCTAGGTCATGAGTGGGATAATTTTGCTCATGTGCATTCAGCTGACGTGAAGCATAAGCCACAACTTGACGTTCTTGCATAAGAACTGCACCTAGACCTTGGAGAGATGCATCGCAGAATATCTGGAAAGGTTTGGTAGTATCTGGGCCAACCAGAACTGGGGTAGAAGTGAGTTTAGTCTTCAGGAGATTGAAACTTTCATCACATTGTGGAGACCAAACGAACTTCTTGTCCTTCTTTGTGAGATCAGTGAGAGGTTTAGCAATCTTGGAGAAGTTTTGGACGAAACGACGGCAATAGCTAGCCAAGCCAAGAAAACTTCTGACTTGCTTCACCGTCTTAGGAGGTTTCCAGTCAACAATTGCCTTAACCTTTTCTGGGTCAATGGCTATGCCCTTGGCAGAGATGATATGACCAAGATACGCAACTTCTGAAATCCAGAACTCACATTTGGAGAACTTGGCATACAGACGATGCTCGCGAAGTTTCATGAGAGTGAGACGAAGATGTTCTCCATGCTCTTCCTCGGATTTTGAGTAGACAAGAATGTCATCAAGATATACCACAACGAACTTGTCGAGGTATTCATGGAAGACAGAATTCATGAGTCGAGAGAAGGTCGCCGATGCATTGGTGAGGCCAAAGGACATGACGGTGTATTCATACAGACCGTAGCGAGTGGTGAAGGCTGTCTTTGGAATATCTTCCTTTCTGATATTTATTTGATGGTAACCCATCCTCAAGTCCAACTTTGAGAATATTGAGGCTCCAGCAAGTTGATCAAAAAGATCATCGATACGAGGAATTGGATACTTGATTTTGATGGTTTTCTCGTTAAGAGGACGATAGTCAACAACGAGTCTCTTTGTTTGATCCTTCTTTGCAACGAACAGAGTTGGGCAACCCCAAGCCGAGGAACTAGGCTGAATGTAACCCTTCTGCATGTACATATCGATTTGCTCCTTCAACAACTTCAGTTCAGGAGGAGCTATCTTGTATGGATGCTTAGAGATTGAAGCAGTACCTGGTTCAAGCTCGATCACGAACTCAACTGCTCTGTCCGGAGGCATTCCTGGAAATTCTTCTGGAAAGACGTCAGGGAAATCACAAACCACCGGAACATTCTCAAGTAGAGGTAGAGGTTTTGCATCGAGTGTGTAGAGCTGAGTGGAACTTGATTCATTTGGAGAATAGACTATCTGGCCAGAAGGGTGGAAGAGAGTTATTGACTTCTGAGCACAGTCAATTTTAGCTTTATTGGCCTTCAACCAATCCATGCCCAGAATGACATCAATGTCAGAATTTCCCAGCAACATGAGTGAAGCAAGGAATGTGCGACCTCCAATTAGGATTTGATTGTCCTTACTTATCTTGGAAGTCAACATTTGTGATCCCGGGGAGTGAACGGTGATTTGATTGCTTAGTGGAACCACAATTAGATTGTTTGTTGCGGCAAAGATCTTTGACACAAAAGAATGCGATGCTCCGGTATCAAACAACACCTTAGCTGGAATAAAGTTTACGGGGAATATACCGAGAACGACGTCAGGAGCTTCCTCAGCTTTGTCGACCTTGATGTGATTCACCCTTGCGGTCCTCCCGACAGGCCTGTTGTTGGAGTTGAAGGCTTTAGCCGGGGGAGCACGGACCATTGCCTGGTTGGTGTTGGGACGAGGTGGTGGAGGTAGCTGCCTCTGCGTGCACTTGTCTGCGTAGTGTCCAGTCTCCTTGCACTTGTAGCAAGTGACGACACGAGGACGACCTGGCCTTGGCTGCCCCATTGGAACCCTCTGACCATGCATCTGAGATGGGTTGGGTGGGCGGGGAGCAAAGCCTGGAGAAGCTTGGGCATATGGAGCCCTAGTGACAGCACCATTTGGCACCCAGATGCGGCGCTTCTGCGTGGGGGTGGTCATGTTGGAGGAGGAACCACCCTCACGCGAGTGCTTGCGAGACTCTTCGAACGCCTTGTGCCCATTCTCCTCATTGAGCGCGGTGTTCACGAGCTCCTCGAAGTCTTTGGTCTTGATGTTGGTGAGGGCATACTTAAGTTCCGGGTTAAAACCTCTGCGGAACCTTGCCATCTTTTTAGCTTCAGTGGACACCTCGTCTCCAGCATAACGAGCGAGGCGATTGAACTCAGTCTGATAGCTGATGACGTCCAGCTTGCCTTGCTTGAGAGAGCAAAACTCTTCACGCATCTTTTCCATGAGACCATCTGGAATGTGGTGCTTCAGGAAGGCATCTCTGAAACATCCCCAGGTGATTGGAAAGCCAGCTCTCATGGCCTGGTAGTTTTCCCACCAAGAAGCTGCCTGACCCTTCAACAGATAGGTGGCATACTTGACTTTGTCCTCTTCAGCTACATGAGCAATCTCCAGAGCCCTGGCTACATCACGGATCCAGTCATCTGCGTCCAGAGGCTCGCGTGTTGCCACGAAAGCTTTTGGGCCCAGACTGAGGAACTCCTTGATGCTGACCCGTGGAGCCGTCTGGTTGTTCTGCTGATTAGCCTGGAACTGGGCCATCTGCGCCATGACTTGAGTCATTTGAGTCAACAGCTCCGCAATCGGCGGTGGTTCAGGCGGGGTGTTCCTTGTTGGCGGCATCCTGAATGGAAATGCAGTTTAGCACAGCAATAGAAGAGGATAGACTTGGTAACCGAAAGCGAGATTATTCCGACGCATGAATAGATAACCAACAGGTACATCATCACATGATCCAAATACATCAGAATATCCAACACACCATAAATGGTTCGAATGCCAAAGGATAACTAAACATAGCTAGGAATGGATACATCGGTACTCCCATGCTCATCACGCAGGACGGCGTCTAGGAGTACGGCGAGAGGTACGGTGAGGAGCACGCTCACGAAAGTAGGTAGAACGACGATCCACGTAGATAGGAAGTGCTCTGAGAGCGACTCTCGGGGTGGTGAAGTAGAAAGCGTCGTCTCCCTATGCTCCAAAGCGAGGAATCCCAGTGTAACCAGCACCGAGGTTGAGGAGTGGACCTCTGATCGGCTCGTAACCTCCAGCATCTGGCAGAGGAAACCCATGTGGCTGATCGAAACGTGCAAAGCGCTCGTCTCCAACGAAGTCTGTGGTGTAAGTCGCCAGACGAGTCAAAGCGAGCTAGAGCTGCTCCCTGACTGAAGCCAACTCCTGAGACAGTGTGGAGGCAACTGCGTCACTGTGTCTCACAAACTGAGCAGTGGTGTGCAGCCTGGAGCTATCATTCTCGTAGGCATCCAAGTTGTCATGGAGAGTGAAGTGAGCTCCCTCCGAAGTGATGTAACCACGGGGGATGTGGCGATAGATAGAATCGTCAAACCCCCAGTAGTCAGCACGAAGGACGGTGAGACTCACATACGCTACCTGCTGCACAGCCATGTCCACTGTGGAACCCACTGCCTCGTAGCGGTGAACTACGCTCCTGCCATCATCTGACAGAATGTAGACGATAGCCCGGTAGTAGGTCTGCTCGAACTCTCGCTGGTGCTCGTAGACCTGGTACTCTGGTGCCCAACTGAACCCCAGATAAGTGACCATGTCTCTCAGCGTCTCCGGATAACCGGCAGTGTTCTCGCAACGGGTCATCCGAACCACATGCGGGTAGAACCTGAGATCCATCTGCAGATGTTTTGTGGAAGTTTGATTAGGCGCCGGTAGAAGAATTGAGGTGGAAAACAACAACAAGGTTTCAATGGACGAAAGGTTCTTGAGAAGAACAGGATAACGAAGCAACACCGGGAAACACTAGACCAAAACTCCTAAGGTACTACGGAAAACCCATCCGGGCTTCTAAAGAATCAATATCTACTTCTTAAGGAACAGAGGATCTGCTTCCGGGGCTTACACGCCTCCGTTCTCAATCGTGAGTAGGCAACATGATAAATCATGTCACAACCACCTCCATTCCTATGGTCTAGTAGATATAACTATCCTAGAGAAACCAGGATACGTGAAAACCTAACTTGAAAGTTTAGGTGAGAAGAGAAAACAATGTTGCACTTCCTTACCAGAAAAGGGCGGGTGGGTGGGGAAAGAAGAAAAATGACAGAATTCCTACTCTCACGTTTCATTTTTCCTATATAGCTACAAAATACTTTCTAGACTCAACTGCGACCAGTAAAAGGGATCCTACAGGCAGACAGGCTCTGATACCATTTGTCGCACCCTGACTTCTAGGGGATACTCACCGGGCCGAACTGGATAGCAGATGCTTGGATTACCGGTCCTATCTGCTCCCGCATCCTCTTACGAGTAGGCCAGCACTTATGTGCGACAACCAAACTCTGCTTTTCCATCGTCGATGTAAACTATCCCATAGAGATCAAGATACTACCATCGACGTACTTCATACCATTCACACATGGTACGTCGACGGTGTTAAACGGAATGATACCACAACATATCTCTAAGACACAAAAGATTGAAATAAGTTGCAACTGGCCCTCACTAGGGCAGAGAATAGCAAATACAATCATCCATAGGACACATGTCCCAACATAACATCATTACATCACAACGGAAGCATTCAAGGGTCTGAGTACAGACAAATCCAAATAGGCTTAAGAAGCCGGCAATGAAAGAAAGACGGAGCCCATCCACGTAGTCTCGGATCCTGCCCGGGTCCGCTATCTACTCGTCAACAGCCTCGTCGTACTCCACGTAGTAGCCACCATAGGGATCCTCGTAGTCGTAGTCTGCGTAAACCACAGCCCCAAAGGGGTCAGTACATCCAAGTACTGGCAAGCAAGACTCACAGTTCACCAAAGTGTAACCCGTCAACACCAAGCACAGATGCTTTGGGTTCAACGGAAGGAAGGGGTGACATAAAAGATGCGGCAGCGGGCTGCTCTAACCAACTACAGAAATACTACAACTTCCGGATAACAGAAAGAAGATAAGATAGCGTATAGTAACCAACTATTGTTAACCACCAAACAAACCCATCCTGGATCTCACCTCTTATCCAAAGAAGCAGTCCGAGGATAACTCACACAGTTGGATTAATGAATAATGGATCAAGTTGTTGTGTCAATAAGCCTATTACTAGTCAAGTTATTCAATAGTTAGGTGTAAGTTGTTCTGAGTACTTGTTAGCCAGTACTTTCACCAAGTTAACCATAACCGCGGAAAACACGGCTTCTCGAGAAGATTTATCCCTGCAGGGGTGCACCAATTTAGCCGTACACGTAAGAATAACCCGCCAGATGGGATGCCTCCCACCAAGCGGGGCACTCAACACAACCCAACTGTTCTTCGCATCAAGCCCAAAGCACCTTGGGCGCACGGCTAATCGAGCCCCGAAGAAAAGGGACCCTCATAGCACTCTAAGAACGTGTCCCCTATATGCCGACTACAAAAATTCCACCCTGCGCTGGGCTCGCAAAAACATGCATGCGGCAAATGGAAAACACGAACTAAATGAGGCGATTTGGACGAGATGCGAATCGAGTCAAATTGAGGGGGGCGCCCATACACGCTTCCCACATGCGGGTAGTGCGCTCATCATGGATCAGTAGACAAGACCCTTTTCCTATTAGGGTCGACACTAGCAGGCCCCAAAACCACACAGGGCCTCCTGCCGGTGCCTTATCAACATATTATTATTAACAGGTTGATTGATTAACATCGAGCCCCCAGAACATAAAAGAATAATAATAACAGAAAGTAACGGACAGCAGACTCGAGCAAAAACAACCTAAGCATGCTAGTAAGACACGGGCTCAAACAAAGGCTTATAGGAGTGGAGGTGAGGCAATATCAGGGTTAAGGATACATGCAATGGGTTCGGAGAACAAGCAACGATACATAGGGCTAGCAAAATAGACAATGGAGAAGTATCGGTATCCAATGTTGAAAGGAACACAATGGTTCATGTGAGTGATAACTTGCCTGCAAGCTCAGCAGCCTGGCACTGAGCTAACTCCTCAGAAGGGGTGTCGTAAAGCTCGTCTGTCTCAACGTCGTCGTCTATTCGAGAAGAAGCAAACAAACTACGCAATGAGACAAACAATCAATAACATGGCATAATGCACAATCATGGGATGATGCATGTCAATTTATTGGTTGCATCAAAATAAACTAGTTGACATGGTAACAGAATTTAAATGGACCCATATGCAATTTGATTGCATATGGAAAGACCATGAGTTAAGGTTGAAACAAATGATCTACAATTAATTAACATGTGGAAGTTGGTTAGCATGATGCATGCATGATGAAAACAATAAGATAACAACAATAGATGCAAGTGAAAATGGAATTAAACAAGTTTGGAAATTAGTTGTTAAGTTAGGAAATTTTGGGTTCTTAAAGGTGTCACACAAGCATTTGTTGTTTTCATCAAGTTAAATTGTTCAAAACAAATAGCCAAGTTTATATTTGAAAAGAGCACAAAATTTTAGGTGGATTACATGTTTCAATTATTGAAAAAGGAATTACAATAATTTATTTATGAATTAAACAAGTTAAACAAGATTTAAATGAATTTAAAACAAGTTTGAATTTAATTGAATATTTATTTGTTCAAAACATAAATTCAAATTCACATTTGAAAAGTTTATTCTTTGATGGTTTGAAAACATATTTTGCATGTTCAAAAATAATTTATTTTGAGCAAGTTATGAATTTAGCAAATTTAAATGATTTAAACAAGGTTTAAATTATTTAAGCAATTTTAATTATTCAAACCATGAAACAAAATTAATATTTGAATAGTTGGTTTGAAATAGCATGGAAAACATATTTTATTTGCATTAATTGGAGTAAGTATGAATTAGTTATGGATTTTAGCAATTTTCAAATGAATTGTTTGAATTCAAATTTGGAATGCATTTAAATTATTCAAAACAGAAAACAAATAGGTTAGATAGATAGATAATTTAATTTAGGGCAGTGCACATATTTTATTTTTATTATTTGGGGTTATAAAACAAAAGTTATTAGCAAATTAGTTTCAGGGACCAATCTGTAAAGTTTAGGACTTAAACAGAAAAAGAAAAAGGGCTGAAAACATTTTATACCGCGCAGCTATCTAGCCCAAGGCACTGCCAATGGGCCCTGGGCCAGCGTGGCACTGCGGGCGCACACAGCAGCTGACAGGGGGGCCACCCTGTCAGCGCACAGTGCAAAAAAGTTGGGGTTTTTCCCCGCGGGAGGGGGACTCGATCCCTGGATCTCTCGCACGCGCGCACTGCCTACTACCACTGCGGTAGCGATCAAGTCTTTGACAGTATACGGCGCGCAGGTAAGGTAACATTCAGCTAGCGCGTGTTTAATGAATTTTTAACTGACGACCAAACGCTTCTGAAACTTGGACAGAAACGGTGGACGGCGACCGGCGGCGAGCTAAGCGTGGCTGCGGTGCTTGTGTTGCTGCTGGTGGATGCGGGATGCGTGCAACGCGTGCTTGCGGATAGAGAGGTAGGAGGATAGGCACGGTGGCGTGCTCACCGGCGGCGTAGGGGAGGCAGACGGCTCGGGGTAGACGGTGGCCGGAGAGGTTCAAGACGGCGGCGGCGATCCAGACGGCGTCGAGCTCAACGAAGATGTCCAGAAGGTCGAGGAAGAAGAGGTGATGCGATTCCCGCGGTCAGCTCACGCCGGGAGTCATCGGAGACGGCGATCGCCGGAGATGTTCAGAGGTGGGATTTTTCGGGTGCGGTGGCAAAGAGAACTGCGCCGGGGAGAGAGAGGAAAACGGCGGCGCGAGTGGGTAGCTAGGTACGCCTAGGGTTAGGGCCTCGAGGGGGGAACCCTAGGGGGTTTTATAGGGCGTAGGGAGCGAGGATGGCCGTCGCTCTGCTATTGTGCCGCCATGGCATCGCTGGATGCGCGGCCGTACAGGTTGAAGACGATGGCCGAACCGGTACGGGCCGCGCGGAGGGTAAGTTGGGCTGGGCCTGCGTGGCTCCACCCCCTTTGGCCGTTTTTCCTTTCTTTTATTAATTGTTTTGTTTCTTTTTTTTTGCAGAAAAAGGATTAGGAAGAAAAAGATGAGTTTTGAGTTAGCAAAAATCTTAGAAAAATTTGTGTCAACTCCTTAATGGAATAGTAACCAAATGCAAGTTTTGAATTTCAAAAATATTTGAATTATGGTGCTGTTTGAACTTGGAGTGAATTTGATTGAATTTTGTGGTTAATTGGTTTATTGAAAACAATATTTTAAATAGGGTGATCATATGATTTTAATTGGAAACAAATGAGCACAATGTTTTGGTTATTTTCATAATTTCAAGAGTGGGTACTGTTTGCAATTGAATTTGAAATAACATTTGGATTAAGTTTGTATTAATTAAATTATTAAAAGCCATAATTTTAATGGTTTGAACCTTATGGTTTAATGGAAACAAAATGGTTGTTTTGATTGAACTTTTTAGTTGGAAAAATTGTAACAGAGCAAGTATGAAACAAAGCATTTGAAATTGTTTGAAATTCAATTATGAAAACAAATGAAAACAGATGCAAACAAATAGGAAACAAATGCAATGAGTATGATGACATGATGCAAAACTTTAATTAAAGCAAGAAACAAACATTCTAGGGGTGTTTTTCATACTTGGGATGTTACAATCTGTTTTCCATAAACTTGAACTTTCAAAATAATTAACTTGGTCAATTTCTTAATATTCATTTAATGTGAGTTTGAAGCAAACTCATTTTTAAATTCAAACAAGATGTGAATATTTGAAATTATCAAAAACTAAACTTTGTGCAAGTGGGCATTTTACATGCTGAATGCAAGGAAATCATTTTCACAAATTTTGGAGAGCAAAAGCCCTTTCTTTTCTAACTAATCCTATCTCTACAAAAAAAAGGAACAAAAATAATAAATCAACAAAGGGGGAGGCAGACCAGCCCAAAAAGGGCCAGCCCACCTACCACCCCTTTTCCCACAGCCACAGCAGCCCACCCTCCGAGCCCATCTCCTCTCTCCCCCCAGCCCACTTCTCCTTCTTCTCCGTACGATCACCAGGAGAACGTGATCCCTCCCCCTGCCTGTCACTGTCACCTCCTCCCATGGTCCCCTCCACCCAAACCCCTCTCCCTTATCTACCCCGAGTCCCAAACCCTAACCCTACCTGCCCTCCTTCCTCTCCTTCCTCAGCCACCGCTGCCATCTCTATCCCTCCTCTGTCTTTTTTGTTCTTTCCTCTGAAATTTCTTAACAGAGAGGGAGAGTCGAAGCCCCTCTCATGTCCCCCTCACCATGATCGCCGTCGACTCCACCTAGGGGCGGGAATGGAACCGCCGTGATCCCCTCTTCCTCTACGCCGCAAATCGGAAGCCAGAGCCACCCAGTTCGTCCCCGCCATGGTCCTCTTCCCTGCTGTGTGTAGGCGTCAGGAACATGGACAGGTCGTCGTCATCCTCGTCTATGATCGCCTTCGAGCACGTACAACTCCGTCGAGCCAAGCCCGGTGAGATTCATGTTCAGTTCCGCCCCCTTCCATCTTATTCTGGTACTAGGGCGCCCGAGCCATTCGTTTACATCGCCTGTTCTGCCATGGACGAGCTCGTCCGTGTCCCTGTTTCTGATCGTCAGTTTTCGTCAGTTAGGACGCGCAAATACCCTTGATCTACCCTGTGAGCTCTATACACTAGTAGGGAAAAGGCTACCGCAGGCGAACCAATTTAGCCTACCGCAGGCGAATGACTGTTCGCCTGGGACCACCTCGCCAGCGGTAATGACTTACCGCAGGCGAACAACCAAATGCGCCTGGGGTATCTTGACATACCCCAGGCGAACAAGTGTTATGCGCCTGGGGTAATCCTCTTACCTGAGGCGAACAAGCGCTGTGCGCCTGGGGTACATGTTCGCCTGGGGTATGCTTCCCTGTTCGCCTGGGGTATGGTTTTGCTGTGTCAAAAAATAAAAGAAACGAAAATAACAGAATTACAGCAAATTGACAGTAATAAATATGAAAATGACAGCAAAATAACAGAAATATTTCGATCATCACCAAATAGTCTCGAAACGAATAGTTTAGTTACAAGCATAGTTCAAACACTAGGAGTACATAGTCCAAACAAATCGATAGTTTAGTTATCTAGACAAGCAAAACAACAAGTAGCATCAACACTAGGAGTACAAGGAGTATAAGCACGGCGATGGCGAATGTGGTCATCCGGGCCCTCGTCTTCTCCGTCTTCTCTCTCGCTAGGTAAGTGGCGTATCGAGCTTCCGCCTCCACCATGGTCTTGTACCCCTTGTAGCTGTTGCCGCTGAAACCGTGCACCTGTCTTCGGCATTGGTCCCAGTCGTCGTAGACTCCGGGAACCCTACCGACATACACAACATACCATGTCATCTGTGCATAGGACAAAAATACGAGTTTAGCATCGAAAGTGATAATAGACCGCAAATAACTATCAAAAAATAGAAGCATCAAGGTTTACGAATAAAACACGACAAATAAAGGTCTAAAAGTTATATGATGCAAGTGTATACTAACATTTTGTCAATCCTATATTCTCGGCGGGAACGGACGAACGCCTTGTAGCGTGTTGAATGTCCGGGTGTCACGTTGCTCTCGTAGGTGTGCTTCTATGTCACGGTTGCTCGGTGGTGCGTGGCCGTGGAAGAACAAGCCACCCCGAGTGATGACATCCGACGAGAGTATCGTGCAGATCCTCCGCTGGATGCGACGGAACTCAGCCCGCACATATTCATCGGTGGTGTTGGCCATTTTTGTGGTCAGGTCTCGGAGATCACTTGGTAGATGGGCCTGTTGGGCATCCTTTAAGTACTCCCTCATCTAAAAGATGACATACCAGGCTTCCAACTCAGATTCTTGCTCCGATTGCTTGAGGCAGGGGAAGTTTGTTACGTGGGTGCACACGTAGGCGCCTCGGACTATTTTCTCCTTTTTTAGGGGCTTGCCTAAATCGGCGGCGAAGCCGTTGAGGGCACTATTAAGAACAGCTCTTATGTCGGTGTAGTCCTTCTGCACCGCCCTACCCGCATCAAGATAAGTGCATTGTGACCAATGCGGTTCCATGACGATGAGTACGCATCCTCCGTTTCTGCGCAGAACATTTCGAACAAGAGCCATCAATATCATCAATCGGAATACTAAGGAGATTCTAGAAAGAA
This sequence comes from Alopecurus myosuroides, assembly GCA_028641055.1. Taxonomy (NCBI): domain Eukaryota; kingdom Viridiplantae; phylum Streptophyta; class Magnoliopsida; order Poales; family Poaceae; genus Alopecurus; species Alopecurus myosuroides. The sequence continues at coordinate 342,302,723 of CM054060.1, read as the reverse complement.
TGTAACGACGTGAAGCGGAGAGGACTACTTACTTGGGAAAGTATGGCATGAGAATGGCGTTCTTATCCTTGTTATCTATCAAAAACCCCGTTATGTAAGTCGTGATAAGAACTCGGTCCGCATGTGACCGCAAGTAGTCCTCATTCATGTAGTACGGGTCCATAATCGCCATGTGCGGGGTATTCTCCATGACCATATCATGCGCCATGCTGAGCGATACCAGGCGGACAATGCTTCGGTCGAGCTTACCCAAGTGGAAGACCCTGAATATGTCTTCGTATCTGATGAAGAACACCTCTGCGGGATTTGAATCCACAAAGCCCAAGGATCGGGGCACCTTGACCACGTATAGCGGGTAGGAGGGATGTTTCTCACGTAGAAGTTCATTCTCTTTGAACAAAATCCCGTCGTGGATGGTCCTCATGTCACCACCCATGACAGCGACAACCTCTGCCGGCAGCATCGGCTCACCCATCTCATGCACCTTCCTCCACGGGACGGCGGGCGGCAAACGGTCCAGGACTCGGGAGACCGCTGGCTGGCTACTAGAGGAGGCACCACCTTTCTTCTTGTTGCCCGGCCTCTTCCGATTCTTCTTCGGCCTCAAGCAGATGGGAGTGCCGCTTTGTTTTACCGCCTCCGCGGCCGTAGCACGGAGTGTATTCGGGGTAACCAGCGTAGGCTGTGGAGCCGTAAAGGCCGTCTGCTCCTCGGGAGTTTCTTGGGAATAGGTTAGCTTCTTCTGTATATCCGGTTTTCTGGTGGGTAACTCAGAAGAACCGCCCTCTCCGCCATCTACCTTCTTCTGGATATCAAGAGTTCTGGCGGGTAACTTCGGAGGAACCGGCTTCTCGCCATCCAACTGATTTATGAAATCGTCAATGGGAGCAAGTTCAATATCCATGTACTCGTCATGGGTCTCATGCTCGTGATGTTGCTCGTCATTGGACGTCTCGTGCTCGGGAGGAGGAGGATCCACCGGAGGTGGAGAGAGGACATTGCCATGTTGGACCTTGTCTTGTTGGCTTGCCGCGGGCGCAACCGGTGTAGTGGTGACGGTCATGGCTTGGCTTGGCGCCGACCCTGACGTCGTGTTCAGCCGAATAAGGGCTTTCGGCCATAGCAAGATTTGATTGTCCAGTTGGCCGAGATTCAGCTCGCTGTCGGCATCGGCGGGTTGATTAGGAGGATACAAGTTCTCGAATCCCGGTAGCACCAGATCGACGCGAACCCGAAGCTCGTTGTCCGGTATATCTCTGCAATGGTACTTGCGGGATAGTGGCTGCAAGATGCTCCCCTTTGCAACATCCTTCAACTCGCTGCCCACTTTTAGCAGGAAGGTGCATCCCGTCGCGTCAGCCTGCGATAACATGCATGGATAGGTCAGAGAGTAGGGTTATATTGAACTGGCTACAGCTTTTGAGACGGTCAATAATTTACCGTGAGGGCATTGAGCTCGGCTAACGTCGACGGACCACAGGTGATGGTGGGCTCGTCGAGCAACGGGGTGGTGGCCGCGCCGGACACGGCCGACGGTCCATCGGGGGCAGGCGCGTCGGGCACGGCCGACGGTCCATCGGGGGCAGGCGCGTCGGGCACGGCCGACGGTCCATCGGGGGCAGGCGCGTCGGGCACGGCCGACGGTCCATCGGGGGCAGGCGCGTCGGGCACGGCGGGGGCGACAGGCACGGCCGACGTCGACGGACCACCGGCGGCGGCCGCGGCGGGCACGACCAACATCGACGGTATGTTGAACGTCGGTAACGGCCCCTGTGAGCCGCCGGCGATGTAGCCACATATTTTTTCAAATACGGCTGGGATGAGCGCATTCATCTTTTCCCCCACCGTTCTCTCAATCTTCTTCTCCATGTTTGTTTCCAAGTCATGGACCTTCTTCTTCAGCTCCTCCGTCTCCTCGCTCTTCTTCGCCGCCCGCGACTCCTTAGTGCTGGGCTCAGCCAAGCCATAGTTGGCGTGCTTCTTATTAAGTCCGCCGCCGGTGATACGGCCTAAGTGCGGCCTTTTCAGAGGGTCCTGGCTCTTTGCCTTGTTGTACCCCCTGATGAAAGGCTTATCCCACGCGACTTTGGCCGTCGACGTCTGCGACGAGGAAGATTCAAGTTGTTGTTCTTCTAGCTGCAGAAGCAACATATAAACGGTTTAGAATTGGTTTCGTACTAGAATGAAATCATGGACTTGATGATGATGAGTTGCATGAAATGGTAAATTTCTTACCACTAGCTTCTCAACATTCTTCACGCTATCGTCCGTGACCAAAATAACACCCTCCACCATCTTCGGGTCCGAGACAAGTTCCCCGGTCGGAGTTACTTTTCTGTACCTCGACCTCATGAATTTCTGGAATTGCGGGTCATGGGCATACTTGGCGTAAGGGTTCTCAATCCCTTTTTCAATGTAGGCCTGGTCCTCTTTCGCCCAAACTGGCTCCTTCCCGTCGTAGCCACGACAGCCGAGATTGTGGTGACCGATGTTCTTCGACGCTAGATCCTTCCCCCATCCCGTTTGCTTCTTAGTGACATCAAGCGACTCGTTATCTAGGAAAGTCTTGAAGTCATCGGGCGTAATCCGCGGGAAGTGGCGATGGATCTCTTCGAATGGTGTCGATTCCTTAATCATCGCCCTCACCATAGTCTTGTAATTGCTCAGGGCTTTGGTGAATCTAGTGAGGGCGAGTTTGTTCACGAGGTTGCCCTTCAGATTCTCGTTGTTGTAGGGGGGAGGGAACTCGTACCGCGCGTGCAGCCTCGAGATGAGTTGGGCGCGCAGAGTTAGTTTCTTCTTGAGAGTCGGCTCGTTGACATTGACGACGTCTCGAAGTATCGCGCCAAGTTGGAGGAAGTACCCCTTCACAAGGTCCAATGGCATTAGAGGCGTGCCACTGGAAGGGTCCACCTCCGTGAATTTCTCTCGAACGATGCCGACCTTGTTCGGAGCTCGCTTCCGACGCTTGTTTCCCGTCGTGCTGCTCCCTGAGGGACCCCCGGCGCCACTATCAGTGGTTTCCTCCTCGCCACCGGTGAGCCCGTCATCATTGAGGGGATCGACATCAGGGTCAGTTTGTGTCCGATCTTCCTCCTGCGACTCTCGGGCCATAAGGATGTAGTGGTCCAATAAAGCCGGATCCGTAGTAGAAGAAGACATGCCCTAGCTAGCAGTAGACAAAACGTATACTGTTAGTCACCGGAAAAATTCGGCGTGACCTCGGCTATATATAAATGGTCATGCCGGAGTGCCAGAAATTCGCCGGAACGGAAATGAATCAACGTTCCGACAAAACATTGGCACTCAATGTACCTGCGACAGAAATTGAATGCACACATATGCATGGCCACAAAAACAGTTCCTTGCATTGCTGTCATCACATGGCACAAAAACTCCCAGGAAATTCATATATCATGCCAAAAAAACCTTCATATATATTGATCAAAGTAAAATACTGCACTTAATTAATAACAAATCACGGAGAATTCTAGCAGTGTCCAAAGCTTCAGTGTTCTATTCACATGTAATTAGTAGGTGATTCAGCTAGTACTGTAAGAAATATAGCATTTTATACTATGAGCTGAACTACCAGAATCCAGAAATAATGGTACATGATCAGATCCAGTTGTAGCTAAAGCATGTAGCAGCAGTAGTACTATGAGGGCGTTGGAAGAGGGGGAGGGGGGGGGGGGCTGACCTGGGTTCGTCGTGGGCGTGGGCGACGGCGGCGTGGGTGACGACGGCCGGCGTGGACGACGACGATGAGAGGGACGGCGCGCGCGCGGCGTGCTCCCGCTCCTCCTGCCCTGCTGCTCCCGCTCCTCCTCCGCTGCTGCTCCTGCTCCTCCTCCTGCTGCTGCTCCTGCTCCTCCTCCTGCTCGACAACGACGACGGCGGCGTGCGATGAGAGAGGCGACGGCGTCGTGCGATGAGAGAGGCGACGGCGGCGTGCGGTTAGGGCTCGATATGAAACAGAGTGATTATGCGGGTTGTGAGTTAGCAGATCGAGTACTTACAGGCGCACAACGAGTGAAATGCGCCTGCGCTATCCCTTACCCCAGGCGAACAAAGGGATGTGCGCATGCGCTAATGTTCTTAGCGATTCGTTTTGCGCGGGCCCACAGAGGTATACCCCAGGCGCACATATTGGAAAATGCGCCTGCGCTAAGCATTAGCACCGGTTTGTATAACAAACCGGTTCTAAAGGAGTGTCCCCTGGGCCCACCTAGCTACCCGCACAAATGGCCGCAGGCCTTTAGGACCGGTTTGTATAACAAACCGGTCCTAAAGGCCTGCGGCCATTTGTGCGGGTAGCTAGGTGGGCCCAGGGGACATACCTTTAGAACCGGTTTGTGATACAAACCGGTTCTAATGTTCTTGGCTCGATGCCCTGTTATGCCCGGCCCCACAGATCCTTACCGCAGGCGCGTTATCTAGATAATGCGCCTGCGGTAAATTTCGTAGGATTTTGGTTTGCGCGGTCCCACATGGCATTACCCCAGGCGTATGTCCTGTCAAAAGCGCCTGTGATATATATTACCCCAGGCGCGTTTTCTCGATGATGCGCCTGTGCTAAGATTTTCTAAATTACACAGCCCCACCCCGGCCTGGGACACATCGAGCAATACGAATGCTATAATATGTGGCTCCCCCACGTTGGTTTTCACTTAAAAAATACATACATATGAATGTTAACATGTGCAAAAATATTTAATATATGTCGCATCGAGCGTAAATAGATTGGTTTAGCGAGATACCGCAAGTGTTTCTCTCTAAAAACACATTTTAATATATGTTTGCTGCTCTGATTGCCAAACGGATTGAGACCGTCGGTGCTCGCACCAAGCCTGATATGATGTTCCTTGGGTCGTTCCCGAATTCCTCATCGAATGCGTCTAATGCTTTCCACTGACATGCATCCGAAGGGTGTGTTAGCACTGGTTTTTCAACACGTTCTGGATCGCTCAGGGCATCTCCAGCCGTTGCGCCCCCCAGGGCCCAAAACGCCGCCGTTTTGGGGCCGCCGCGGCGCTAAACGGCGCTATTCTGGAACCTGGGGGGGCGCGTTTCCCAGTCGCGTCCCGAGCCCACGAACCGGCCCAAACAAACGCAAAATGAAAACAGGCGAAATTTTATTGAAATTCGAAAACTGCGTACATGCATATTCGGCGCGAATTTAAGCTAGTACGAAAAATTTAAACTAAACATAGGAAATTTAAACTACTCGATGAATGCTCCGCCTACGCATCGTCGTCTTCATCAGCGACGTCGTCGTGGCGGTGCTGGTTGGAGGGGTCGGCTCCGTCCTGGCTCGCCGCGGCGAGACGGCGTTGCTCCGCCCGCTCCGCTCGGGCCTGCAGGCGCAGCCGGTGCAGCTGCGTCTGCTCGGAGGGCAGGCGGTTGCGCCGCCGCTCACTCTGCAGCGCAACCTGCCGCCGGTCGGCCTCGTAGAGGGCGATGATGCCCTCCTGCTCGACGGAGGCAGCACGCTGGGCCATCTGGCGGCGCACCGCTCGCGCCGCCTCCTCCCGCTGGTGCGCCTCCAAGGAGGCACGAACGGCGGCCGCCTCCGCCGCCGTCGCGGCCTGCTCGAGGACGCCGCGCACCTCGCGGTACGCGTCCTCGTTCTGCGAGGTCTCGAACGAGTGCAGCCCGGCGTGCTGCTCGGGCCACACTGGTTGCCTCCTCACCTCGCGTCTCCAGTGGCGGGCGGCTCGCCGCGCTTCTCGCGCCTCGTCGTACTCGGGTGGCTGCTCCGGCGCCACCGGCTCCGGCGCCACCACCTGCGGCTCCAGCGCCGCTTGCTGCGCTGGCTGCAGCTCGTCGTCGTCGCTCTCGGGCCCCGCGTCCCAGAGGTTCTCCATTGCGGCGAGGTTCGAGGGTGGAGAAGAAGGGTGGAGAAAGAATGGCGAGGAGGGAGTCGAGACTGTGCGTACGGGGAGGGGGCGGGCACCATTTTATATACTACTCGCGGGCCAGTCGCCGCGCCGCGCGTGTCGCCGCTGCCGCCCCGCCATTAATCCGGTGATCTTTGACTGGGGCGCATGCACTGGCCGGCCGCCTTTGACGGCGCGGGGGTTTCTGTTCCCGCGTTTAATGGCGGGGGTTTCTGTTCCCGCGTTTAATGGCGGGGGTTTCTGTTCCCGTGTTTAATGGCCATTAATCCGGTGGACTTTGACTGGGGCGCATGCACTGGCCGGCCGCCTTTGACGGCGCGGGGGTTTCTGTTCCCGCGTTTAATGGCGGGGGTTTCTGTTCCCGTGTTTAATGGCGCGTTCTGGGAAGCGCCTGCGCTAAGTGGTGCTACCCAGGCTATTCTTTGTCCCAGGCGAACTACTTACACGTGCGCCTGCGCTAAAGGGAGCTACCCCAGTCCACTTTTTACCCCAGGCGCTTCGGTACGTACTCGCCTGTGGTATCTGTTATACCGCAGGCGAACTGATACGCGATTCGCCTGCGGTAAAGGAAGCGTGCCAGCGTCGGCCGTGGTTGGCCCTGCCACACTTTACCCCAAGCGCTTCCGATTTCTGTTCGCCTGGGGTAACTGGCCTACCCCAGGCGCACCTACTTTCTCTTCGCCTGCGCTAATTAACCCAGGCGCACCGTTTTCCTTGTTCGCCTGTGGTAGGATATGCTGCTATAAGCAAATCTCTAGTAGTGATAGTATCACAACCGAGCAGCCAGCCCAGTGGCTGCGCGCCCTGTCCCGCTCCCTGGAGCCCTGGGTTTGAATCTCCCCTTCCGCAGCAAAAGCCACCCCTTTTTTCTCCTTTTTCTTTTTATTTCTCGAACTCCAGAAAAACAGATCTGAGTCTTTAATTGTAAAATCAATAACAAATTGAATTTTGCTCCAATTTCAATGATTCAAGTTTCTGTGGATTCAGAATCTTGTGCTCTTTCTATTAGTCACAAAGTTGCCACATGTTTCTGTAATAACTTTTGCACTAAATAATTAAATACAGAAAATGCAATAAAAATTGGAAACTTTGGAAAACCATAACTTGAGTTCTGTTCACCCAATTTGAGCAAACTTGAGCTCTAAAAATTTATCTTAACAAACTCTACACATTGATATTTTATTTGGTCACAATTGAATTAAATTTGAACATGTTTCCCTCTGTTTACTAAAGGGGGCAGAATAAAAATGCTTATAAAAAATGCATAATACATTCAATAATGATCCAAAAATTATGTTTAATAGCTCAAACTGTTCATTGAAACATTTAATACATGTTTTCAACCTTTTCAATACATTTTGTTTGCTGTTTTTCCTAATTAAAAGTGGTGCAATAATTCAATGCTTTAATTAAACCTTTTAAATTGCAAAATTCATAACTTGGGCAATTCAAATCCAATTCCAACATGTAAAATATGTTTTCCATCCCATTTTTCATGAACTTTGTAAATATAAACTTTGTTTTCTATTTTGAATAAATTAAATTGCTGAAAACAACTATTTCTTAATTAATGCATTTAAAATTGTCAATTTAATAACTTGCTCATCTAAAATCTAAATTCAACAAATGAAATATGTATTCCATCTAAAATTTTGTGTTCTTTCCAAATATAAATTTTGTTATCTGTTTTAAACCTTTAAAATTGGTGAAAACAACAAATGTTTGTTTAAATCATTTAAAATGCCAAAGTTCATAACTTAATAAATAAAATTCCAAACTTGGTAAACAACATATCAAACTGAAGCTATTGTTGTTTTCTTATTGTTTTCATCATCCATGCATCATTCTAATCAACTTTAACATGATGGTTATTTGTAGATCATTTAATTCAACATTAATTCATGGGCTTTTCCATATGCAATCCAAATTGCAAATGGGCCCATTTAAATATGTTTACCATGTCAACTAGTTTATCTTTGATGCATCCTTAAACTTGTCATGCATCCATATCTTGATCATGCTGGATCTTTTGCCGTAGAAGTAACTGTTGCATCCGGTGTTGTTCTAGTTCGTTGCTTCTTCGCGGATAGGACGTTGAGATGATGTGAGCAACGACAAGTTCTTCGGATGTACCTCTACTTGCTGGATTCCAGGCAAGTATACTCACTTGCTGCCTATGGCTGCCTTTCATCACTTGTTACCGATTCTTTCCGTTGTTCTTATGCTAGCCTTATGATTCGATGCTTGTGTCTCGATCCTATCGTATGTTTACCTTGCAGCCATGATATAGCCTTCCTTCCACTTCCTATTAACTGTTGTTTGTTCACCTTGTTGGCCCTCGTGTCGTAGTTGCATGCTTAGTGTTGTTTGCGCTCTAGTCCTGTTGTCCTTTGTTCTATCACCTGTTTAGTTTGATAGTTGGGTTACAATTCAATCAACAACATGTTAATGTTTGGGGTAATAACAATTTGATGATAAGGCACCGGCAGGAGGCCCGACGTGGTTTTGAGGCCTGCTAGTGTCGACCTTAATTAGGAAAAGGGTCTTGTCTACTGATCCATGATGAGCGCGCTAACCGCATGTGGGAAGAGAGTATGGGCGCCCCCCCGCAACTTTGATTCGGTTCGCATCTCGTCCAAATCGCCTCATTTAGTTTGGGTTTTCCATTTGCCGCATGCATATGCAGGTGCGAACCCTTGGCGCCAGGGTGGAACTTTTGTAGTCGGCATTTAGGGAGACACGTTCTTAGAGTGCTATGAGGGTCCCCTTTTCTTCGTGGGGCTCGATTAGTCGTGCGCTCAATTGCACGGGGTTCTTTGGGCTTGATGCGAAGAAGAGTTGGGTTGTGTTGAGTGGCCTGCTTGGTGCGTTTGCTCCCCGCCTGGCGGGTTATTCTTACGTGTACGGCCAAATTGGTGCATCCCTGCAGGGTTAAATCTTCTCGAGAAGCCGTGTTGTCCGCGGTTATGGATGACTTGGTGAAAGTGCTGGCTAACAAGTACTCAGACAACTTACACCTAATGATAATAACTTGACTAGTAATATAGTATTACCTTCACCATATAAATGAATGTCACCTTAATCAACAGTGTGAGTTTCCTTGGGTTGCCTCCTTAGTAGGGGGTAACACTGGATGGGTATTGTTTAGTGAGTAGTTATAGTTGGTTTTGTCGCGCTATCTTATCCCTTTCTTTTAGCCGGATGTTGTCGCGCGTCTCTGTAGCTAGTTAGTGCAGCCAGCTGCCGCTTCCTTGCAATAATCCCTTCCTTTCCGTTGTACCCAAAGTATTTGTATCTTGTGATGAATGGTTACGCTGGTATCTTGTGAGTATGGTTTATCCACTTGCCAGTACTTAACCGTACTGACCCACGAATCCATATCGTGGCTGCATATTCCACATTGCAGTCAACAGGTTTGAAGTCTGACGACGTTAGCTTGGGAATCCCTTCGGCTTGGCCTGGGCAGGGATTGGACGCCATCGGTTATCTTCAGGACTCTTAGTCCAATTTGTATCTTGTCCGTAGTCGGACACAATGTTGTTTCTTCCGCTGTCATTTGGATCTTTTGTATTGTATCAGTTGTATCCTTGACTCGTTTGAGTCGTCTTGTATATATCTTTTCTGTTGTTGTTGTGGATTATTCGTGAACTGTTGTAATGTTATCACAAGTGGCAACCTGGAATCGGTTATTATGTGGATTTTGGCAGAAATTCTGAAATCTGCATAGTGCCCGATCTCGGGGCGTCACACTTTTCTGACGCCGTTGCCGGGGAGCGTTGTGCTAAGCTTTTATTCTTGTTTGCATTGCATACTAACATATAAACCTAAAACACACAAAAAAAATGGAAAACAACCAAACAATTTTAGAACTGTATAAGATCTACCTTGAATTAGGACATGAAGTGTTTGAGGAGAAATTGAAAAATTATTTGCACAACAATCATATTTGTGGTAGTACTAATTCTTTGAACACCTTTATTGCTAAGGAAAACCTTGAGCTTGGAGAGGCAGCCCGGTTGTTTTTGTTTGGATTTTCCTAGTGTCCTCTTTCTGTCTCAAGATATTAGTTTTTGTTGTTTTAATTATGGAGTTTTCAATAAAGAGTCAAGTCAAACCCATTTGGACTTATAAGTTGCTATCCTAGTGCATGAAATTTCTGTTTCAGCACGAGTCTTCTCACCGTATGATTTTACATATTTTATTGGTATGTCGGATTGAGCTAGTTTTTTAGTATGTTCTGCAAATTTTCGTCCTCTATAAGAAAAAAAATTGGCTTAATTTTTTGACGAGTCTAGCTTAGGTAAAAACGTTCGTTTTGCTCTTGTTGCTTTTCTGGACAGATTTTGCCTTCTTTTGTTTTATGCACTCTTTGGGCTTGGGAATCGAATTTCCATGATTCTTTCAAGCAAGTGAGTGAACATACAACATAATGAACCTTATTGTATATCTACTGTAGCATTTGATTTGGAATTTTACACAGCAAGCATGTGATTTGTTTGTCCTTGCTAATCTCACCCCACAAAAAAGAATGGGAGAAACATGTTTTGTGAAGTTTTTTCACAGGGAATAGAGGAGATGCGCCTCAAGACATCCAATAATGGTGAAAGCCATAAGCTTGGGGATGTGATGAACACCCCACTGGAGCTACACTCTTTTGGTTAGCACACGTCTACTTTCTGTTTTTCTAAGCAAAGCATTTATCGTAGAGACTTGAAGCGTCTAGTTTTTGTTTTTATTTTTGTTTTGATAAGACCACCACCATCATTTTATATGAGATTGAGATACTGGAGTTTGGGGTTGGAATGTATTGGATGCTAGTATTATGACTTGGAATAGGGATGCCATGGTTGATGTGAAGAGCTACATATGTTTGCATGATTTATAGGCTTTTTATATGTAGAAATTTGCAATAATGTTGTCTTGAGCTATCTCTTATTCATGTCCTTGATGTTAATTGCTGGTTTATTTAGTTTGTCATGAAATGAGTAGTTCTATGGACATATTAATGCATAGTAGCTGGTCAACTATCTCCCTCTTGCTAGCCTAAAAATTCCAACAAGTAAAAACTTGTTTCCAACACTCCTTGGCCAAGTATTTCCAGTGAGTCCACCATATATTCCCATTAGCTTCATTGCTATTCCGAGTATGTTCACCATGTTATTGTGTTATTTATGATCTAAATTAAGATATTCACTTTATTAATTGTCATGGGTTGAACTTGGGATAGGACTCTCACGAACTTTTGAAGCCACACTTTACTTTTTATGCATCTAATAAACATGACCCAATAATGGGAGCCACAAGTTTTGCGTTTGACAAGTGTGTGGTTGGGAGCTAGCTATAAACGTGTATCACCGGAAAGCTTACAACATTGCACAAAAAGTTTACATTTGGTTGATATCATGTACTTTTGTTTTTGGACTCCTGCCATGCCGAAATGAAATAGAAGAATAGTAAGTTTTGATGAGTAAGTATATTTATGACTAGAGAAACACATTGGGCCGCTAACCCAAGCCATGATTGATCATGATGGAAATTTACTTACATCTAGAGTGGACTCTACAAACACATTCTACAATAAAATAAGAAGCTATGCATAATAGTGAATGAAAATAAAAAGGATGATGAGTCTACTCCGTTTGTTCATCTTGTCATTGTAACATGGGCTGGTTTCCATGTCATGGGGAAAGAGGTACCTCTTTGCGGTTCTCTATGATGTCATTAATACTTATTATGATTGTACAAATCTGATTAGGAATCTTAAGTTGAGTAATCATGGAGTAGGTTTTCACACTCACGGGGCATGAGGATTTCAACCACCTTGTCATTCTCATTACTTCAATACTCACAATTTTAAGATGCTAGTGATAAAGGGGCAATGAGAGTCCTAGATCAATGGATATCACATTTCAATTAGTAATTTTAGTTGAAGAATTTACATGCTAAATAAGACTTGATCATGTTTTACCTCTACTCAATTTTCTCCAAAGTGTCCACCATATTTTCTATTTTCCATTATGCTATTATTTGACCAATATAGGATTTTATTTTTCATTTTGTGTATGCATTTGGTCCATAGTGCTTTTATTTCATTATACACTTTGTGAACTTTCATGAAGCATCTTTGCTTGCATATTTGATATTTCTTACAACATGAATTGTATATTGCTACTCATTTCTAGTATTAATCATTTGATTATATGTAGCATGAATAATCCTCCTTGATATCCCATGATTGTTTCAATATGAAAAACCCATCTTAGTTTTATCACCTTCATACTCGAGGACGAGCATGGGTTAAGCTTGGGGATGTTGATGCATGTAAAATGCATAGATGAATTTTGCATATTTTCACATGGTTTTCTATTACATATTGCATCATATAAGGGTATAATTCAATGTTTTATAGTATTTTGGGGTTAAATTACAAAGTCCCCCAACTTTTATGGAATTAACCCTGCCTGTCAGGAACCCAGTTTTCTATATTTTTGACGTTTCAGGGGGCAAACTTCCGCGAAATCACCTGAAAATCTGCGGGGGTCATTTTCTTGGAAAGAGAAGACTTGCGGGCGAAGGATCCACGGGAATTGGGTAAGGAGGCCCAAAAGAGGACCCTCCATGCGACCAGATTCCTAGGCCGCGTGAGAGGCCCCCTTTTGGTCCCTGTGGCCCCAATTCCTTCCATTTTCGACTTACCGACTCCGTCTTGACCTAAAACCGATTATAAAAAGGGTCCCCCGTACCCTTACGGAGAAGAGCGCCGCCGAAACACCGAAACACCGAAATAGAGACCTGGAGTTCCAGATTGGAGGGGGAAAACTCCGGCGGGGCGCCGCCGGTGTGATCTCCTACCCCTCCAACGTCATCTCCATCGACATCTCCATGAAGAGGGAGTAGTCCACCCCAGGGCTATGGGTTTGTGGAAGTAGCACTTGTATGTCTCTCTCTCTATGTGCTTCACTAATTAGATCTGTATGAGCTGCCTCACATGATTACGGGCACCGTTGTAATTCCTATGTGGTGGATCTTTTCTATGAGTTATTGAATCTGAGATTGCAATTGTTTCTCTTGAGTTATTTGAGTAGATGTATCTTATGTACCCCGTTCTTATTTGCTAGCTTTGATCAATCTAGTTCTTGAGAGCGTGTGTGGGGTGATGGGTACATTAGTTGGAGTAACGGGGGGTGGCTAGTGCTGTGAAAGTGACAGAAGTTCAGCGATCCACTTAGGTTTTGTTAAACCTTTCTTAGTTACCTCACTAGGGACAAAAATGAGTACCTTGTTACCCGGGATTTGAAGTGACACTAATCAATCTCCATGACTAGATCTAGCAAGTTCTTACTTCAACTTCATGTCATATTGCTTAAAGCTATACTCTGGTTTTTCCTTAATTATCGAGGTGTTATAATTTATTTCGCATCTTGGTGGAGTATAAGAGGGATCAATATGACCGTAGAGATCTCTATGCTAGGACGTGATGCCCATATGAAAGTACTCAATGTTAAACATGTTATTGTAATCTCACATGTAATTCTTTATGTCCACCGTCTACCACTTTATTTGAGAGAATGCAAGTGTGAAACCATGAACCCTGGTCCTATTTTAATTATAAGAAAACACTCTAGTTACTTTGCTGCAATTTACTTTACTTGCACTTTACTTTATTTGCATCTCCAATTCGAATTTACATTATCTCCATCACCACTTGCATCACAAAAATATAAAAACAATCCATTGCATATTTATTTTCTCATTTGCATTTAGTAGTAGATTTAATTATTGCAAATTTACTTTCAGTTTTGCATTGCAATTTAGAAGTCTCACACCTTATGCTTGACAACCACTTGGTGAGGTTGAGGGCACAAAATTCTCTACTTGTTTGCAGGATCCTTGAGGAAGCTTGGAAGACAACTGCTGAAATACTGGCTCCCCAAGAGTTCGATATAAACCCTCGAGTCACCCTCGTGGGTAAGAAGGCTTGCCACTAGCTACACACTCTGCACTTAGAGTCTCAACCTAGCCATCACCGGGTCCAACAACGACAACACTGTACTCAATCAGTCGCCGTTGTTCACTGATGTGCTTAGGGGAGAAGCACCCATAGTGAACTTCACGGTCAATGGACACGAGTACAACAGGGGTTACTACCTTGCCGACGGCATCTACCCCTCCTGGCCGGTGTTCATGAAAGGTGTTACTCTTCCACAAAGTGAAAAGCATCGGCTATTCACTACTGCTCAATCAGCTTGGCGCAAAGATGTCGAGTGTACCTTTGGAGTGCTGAAGGCTAGGTTCAACATTATAGCAGTTCCGGGACGCTCCTACTCGAGGCGTACTCTTGGGTTGATCATGCGTGCATGTGTCATTCTGCACAACATGATCATCGACGATGAGCATGGTACCAATTTGGACGACATCTATGAGACAGTTGATTCTAATGTCGGCCCGGCGGTACACAACAATGCACCACCAAGCCTAACAGCCAGGATTCAGATGGACAACGAAATAAGGGACTCACCGATGTATACACAGCTCCAGCAAGATTTGATTGAGCATGTGTGGGCTAATGCCTAGATTATGTAATTTTTTCAATTTTTTATGTAATTTTTTTATTTATATGTAATTTTTTATTTATAATGTAATCGGTAACATTTTTAGTTGAATACAATCATTTTCTTGCATTATTTTGAATGTCTTAACAAAAGCAAGTGAAATAACTTAATCTGAAAAAGAAATGTTGATGTGGAGGAGAGAGAAGTGAGAGCTGGCACTATAGCCCGTGCACTGGCACCGTGGGGTGAGAGTGTGGTGAGAGTGGGGTGAGAGTGAGGGTAAAAACTGACGTGGCGAGGCTATAACGGGCGGTGCACTGTCTACTGCAGAGTTGCTGCCAGTGCTCCAAATATGCTATCCGACTTTTCTTCTTATTTTTAATCACTTTCCTAGAATCATTAATTTCGCTGTTTGTCAAGCGTCTCGGGGAATATAGCTCGTCGATGAGTGCTTTTTTTCCAATTATTTTGATTCCGAGGATGAAGGCACATTCTATGTTTTAGGGGGCACAAAACAAATTTTTTTATCACAAAAATATTCATGTGTGTAAGAACTTGGTGGCCCATGGAAAATAGCAGGCCCGGAATAACTTATGGGCTAGAGCAGTTTCCCAACAAAATCTGCAATGAGCAGCTAGATTAGCATCCTATACTCAGAACAAAAAGCTAGCACTAGTAGAAAAAAGGCCTTCGGTACGCCAGCATCAGTCCCCAAACGTCGCGCCCCGTGACTAATGAGTCTTTAGTCCCGGGTCGGGAGGAGACCCGCGACAGAAGGTCATACGTCGCGGGTTGGGAAGCGCGTTGAGGCGCGTGGAGGGAATTAATTCCGGTTGACCTGGCCGCCCGGGACTATTGGTCCTTTAGTCCCGGTTCCCGTGGCCAACCGGGACTAAAGATCAAACTTCTCGCCTCCCGCGGGGCGGTTTTTATTTCGCGAGCAAGGCAGAAGGGCGCCATTTCACTCGCTCTTCTCTGTTTCTTCCTCTCGCTCTTCTCTGTAATGTCTCCTTCTTCCTCTCCACATCTCTTCGATCGATCTTCACCAAGCACAGACGCCATGCCTGAAGTTTGGGAGCAATACGAAGGTCCCACACCATGCGGCAAGCTTCTGGACGTGTGCTACACCAACAGTTCCGAGAGGCTGCCCACCGCTCTTGGTTATTTGACCAATCTCTATCTTGCATCTCCCGATGAACACCGGTTCTTTGGGCTCGATCTGGAGTACACGGCGAATCAGAGGGATGTTGCACTGATCCAGATTGCGTTCAAGCAGTCCGTGTTGCTCTTCTAATGGTCAAGGTAAAACACACGTACAATCTTTGCATCTTCGATTTTTTTGTTGCATGTGAAGAATACATGTGTTGCAACATATCTAACCGTATCAAATTTTTGTTGTTGCAGTAGTTCAAAGCATTGTCTGGCCCTTATTGATTTTCTTGTCAACAGTGGGTTTGACTTTTGCAGCGTTGACATCACGCAAGACCGTGTGAAGTTGATGCGCATTGGTATTATGATACCTGAAGATCACTACATTGATCTTCAGGATCTTATCCAGTTGAACGGGCCAAAGACCGGGATGGCTGTCATGGCAACTACCTTCATCCACTAGGGCTACGACAGGATGAAGACTGATTTCCCCACGAGGAATCACCGTTATTGGGAGAAGACCCCACTGGACTTGACGAACGTCAAGTATGCAGCCATAGATGCATATGTCTCGTACGAGTTGTTCCGCATCTACTCGACGGAGCCATAGATGTATGCGTTCGATATATATGCATGTAATTGGTATCTTAGTATATATATGTAATGGATATCTTTTGTAAGAGTTATATGTTTGTGTTATGTGTGATCGACTCTATGTTATGAATGTGATCGACTCTATGTTTGTGTTATGTGTGATCGACTCTATGCATGTAATGAATATTATTTGTATTATTGTTCTTCATTTTTGATATATTTTTTCATTTTAAGATTTTAAAATGAATTAGTATTATTTTTCTTCATTTTTTGATATATTATTTGTATTTTTAAGATTTTAAAATGAATTAGTATTATTTTTCTTCATTTTTGATATATTCTTTTCATTTTAAGATTTTAAAATGAATTAGTATTATTGTTCTTCATTTTTGATATATTATTTGTATTGTTAAAATTTTAAAATGAATTAGTTCTATTTTTCTTAATTTTTTGATATATTATTTGTATTTTTAGAAATAATACAAATTAAAAGTTAATGTTTATTTATTTATTCAAAATTATTAATTACATCATTACTTTTGTTTATTAAAAGATTTATTTGAAATTCAAACAATAAAGAAATGTGGCATCGACCAACATGTTAATAAGATTGATATGATACTACTATCACATACATGCGTGAGAAACACTTGGATTCGGGACGGGATGGAACTCGGAAGTTAAGCGTGCTAGTGCTAGACTAGTGGGAGGATGGGTGACCGAGCGGGAAGTTTGACCATGAGTAAGTAATTTGACTAGAGATAATTGTAGTTAGACACTAAGCAAATAATACAAATTCTGAAAAAAAAAGGGAGTGAAAAAAAGGAGTTAAAAAAAGGGAGTGAAAAAAGGTGAGAAAAATAATTAGAAACCAAATGAATTAAAAAAATTACGAAATAAATCTAGTCCCGGTTCATGTGGCCAACCGGGACTAAATGTCCTCCGCCCCTCGGCTCCGCCACCCGCCCACGTGGACGGACGTTTAGTCCTGGTCCGTAAGTGGCGGGACTATAGGGTGGGCCTTTAGTCGCGCGTAGCTAGTCCCGGTTGCCCGGCCGGGATTAATGGGCCTGACGAACCGGGACTGTAGGCCGATTTTCTACCAGTGTAGATTAGCATCCGCTCGGGCAAATTAGAGAGTGTTGGGTTGACGAGGAAGTCGTGTGCATCAACGTTGTGATTTTGTTGCACATTCTTGCTGCTGTGGTAGTACATGTGCTGTCACGCTACCAGAGCAACAACATTCGCTCCAGCCAGCATTGGACATCCCGAGACCTCTTATCCCCACGCGAGGCACCAACATGAAATTCGAATGATTAACTAGTCGAAACATGCGACTATTGTACAGTATATGTCTAATTTTCTTCTCATCTTCTATCGCATTATACCAAGTTACACTATAATGTAACACTCATGCGCCCCTCGGTTTCCTATACATACAAGTCAGGAAGGTGATACGCACGTATTTTATAAGAGGCACATGTGACTAGTGTTGATTCGGAGACAGGGTAAGGATCCCTAGCATAAAGAGGAAGAGATGGTGTTGGTGAAGCTACGATTTTACCGTGTTTGGATGATCACAGTGGTAAATAACTTGGACAAGTAACGTGTATATGTATTATCTTATTTATTTATTTTCAGAGTCCTTTGTACTCTTTTACTCCTTCCACATTAATGAAATCAACATTAATACTTCCTCCGTCTCAAATTAATTGCCGCAAACATAGACAAAAGTTGATGTATCTAACGCTAAATCATGTCTAGATACATCCACTTTTATCCAAATTTGTGACAATTAATTTGAGACGGAGGGAGTACCTTTTTGGCACTAAGATAGTGATTAGTGTCATAGGTGCGATAACATAGAGAGTAGCATGATGAAATGGAGTGTGGCGTTTTGTACCCCGGGTTACATATAGCCCTTTATTTTAAACATTTTGAAAAATACAAATTTGAAGTTTCAAAAATATACGAGCAAATATGTATATATAGCCATAAATATATCTTACATCTTTGAAAAAAAATTAATCTAAAATACGTTATATTAGACACTACACTTTTTTTCTAGATCGAGTGTATGAATAGCATAATTTCAAATCTTGTCTGAATTTGTCTTTTTTACGTAGCATAAAATACAAATAATTTTGTATTGAAATTTGCACAATTACAAGATATTGGCTACCTCCATAATTATTTTTAGAATTTTTTGAAGCTTTAAAATACTGATTTGAAAATTTTAAAATATAGGGCTACATTTAGCTCGAGCTACAAAAGCCTTTTCCGGATGAAATATTCTTACGTTCCCCATGTCACCCGTTTGAAGGAAAGGCATTTTTAATTGGTATGCGGCATGTGACGGTAACATTTTTTTTCAATTGTCTCTCTCTTATTTAATTAATTAATTAACTACCACATCATTTTATTTTTGCCAATGTCACATGCTTGTTCACCTGTGTGTTACTGCTATTGTGGGTAGTATAAACTAAAATATTTATAGTTCTATTCATTGTTGGAAATTATCGGAAATGGATACCCATGGAGAGCTCCTTTTGATTCACAAGATTTTCACAACACAGGAATGGGAAAACGTAGGATCCAAACTGCATGTATTTTTAAATCCTACATGATTAGGAAACTACAGGATTTGGACTCATGAGTGTGCTTGATTATACAAAAAAGATGTTAAAGTGTATATAAATTTTCCTTTAAACTGGATTGGAAAGGAATACTTTGTAGGAATTCCAAGAGATTGTAATCATATGCAGCTAAAAAAGGATTGTAATCATGTGAATTAAAAGACATTTATAGTGAAGAATCCTAACGATATAAATCCTTTAGAAATCCTAGAATATTATTTTTAATCAAAAGAGCCCTGAGAAGGTTGGAGAATCTTGTTCACATGGGATCTCATTCAGACTGGACCAAGAATAAAAGATGGGCGCGTGCGTGATGCTTACAGCTGCTTGCTTTCTGCCATACGTAGGCTCATCTGCCGCTCCATGGATGGATGGTGGAAAATGAAAGCTTAATTAAATTGGAACGGTTTGGAGTTTGGACTGATGCGGCACAGAAAAATCAGAAGAAAAAACTTTCTGTTGGAAGAAAAATGCCTTTGCGTGTCTTTATGTCACGGTGACTCGTACCATAACAAAAACAATACGTATGTAAAATACGATTTGTGAACTAGCGAAAGAGAACAGAGTTTGGTGGTTATTGTTTATTGTTATTCATAAGTGGGTATCGTGAGGATGAGTGAGTATTACTAATCTTTACTATCTACTGCAGAGAGTTGCTGCAGTGTTCCAAATATGCTCTCCGACTTTTTTTCTTATATGTAATCACTTTTCTAGAATCATTAATTTGGTTGTCTTGTCAAGCACCTTGAAGAATAAAGCTGGTCGATGAGTGTTTTTTCTCAATTATTTGCCTTCGGAGAACCAAGGCACATTCTTAATGGTTTGTAGGAGGCACAACACATCCCCCCCTTCTCCTTCGCTCCTGGGTCGCCCCCGCGCGACCGGGAGTGGAACCCTAGCTCCCGCTGTCGGCGCGCGCCGCCGGGCAAAGTCCCTGTGGTGCCGGCGGCGGCTGGTCCCTCTCTACCCGGTCCTATGGGTTCCGGCGGGGCGGAGTCCCCCTTGGCGGCGGTGCACTTCGGCGATGGCGGTGGTGCTTGGTGCGGCAGCGGTGGTTGATCCGTGGTGCCCGGTTTTCCGCGCATGGTGGCGGCGTGCGGGGGCGGAGATCGTGGTGGCCGTGGCGTCATCAGCTGGTTTTTCTTCCCGCCTGGATCTTGGCCGACGGAGGTGACGGGAACCAGCGGTGGCTCGCTTCGACGGAGCTTGCGACGGCGAGAATGGAGCAGCTCGGCTCCTGGAGTGGCTGCAGGTGGAGCTGGCCGACGATGGCGGCGCGCCCGGCCTTGGCCCGATCTAGGCCCTTTTGGCCTGGATTGAGTTGGCTGGGGCCCGTGGGTCGTTGGTTTCAGGGGCCTCCAGTGTGAGGCCCATCTCCTGACCCGAGGGTTAGGGCGCTGGATCCGGGCTAGTCGGGTCTAGATCTGGCAGCTGCCAAGCAGGCCCGGTGGGCTCTGAGGGTCTGACGGGCGGGCTCGTCCTGCTAGTTACCTTCACATTCCGGGGGCCGATTGACTGGTGCGTCCTCTCATGTCCGCTCCATGAGTCTAGTCGTGTTGGTGCTCGCTCGCATCTTGGGCGGGTGATCCCGGACGCTAGGGTGGCTGCCCTGGAAGGTGGACTGCACGGGCGTCTCTACGGCGAGCGGTGGTGATGGCCTTGCTCCTTGTTCGCGTGGACGGCGATGAGCGGGCGATGGGGGCTCCTGGCGTTGGTGGCGGCAACTCCCAGATCGTGGTGTGTAAGCCATTCTCGGGGATTCTCCACGACCCAAGTGTGCGGACGTTGTGCGATGGTTTTTCCGAGCGAAAGCTCTGCGTTCCGGCGCCAATGGCGGCGATGCCTGCGGGTATCGTACTCCTCTTGAGGACGCTGTTGCGGCTACCTTCACTGCGTTAGGCTCCGGGTGAAAGACCTAGACTCCTCGGCCTCGACGTTGGCGACGTGTTACGTCGTGACCCTCCTGGGGGCATCGTCGTGGAGCCTCGCCTCTCGGGTTGGTTCCGGTATCCTCGATAACAAGTTTGGCCCTCTTTGTTCCTTTTTTATCTTTGATATACTTTGTAATGGGTTGTATCGGTTTGACCGTTGGGCTTTATTTATAAAGCGGGGCGAAAGGCTGTTTCGTCAAAGCATTTTTTTTAGCATAATAAAAATATTCACGTGTGTAAGAACTTGGTGGCCCATGGGAAATAGAAGGTCCAAAATCACTTATGGGCTAGAGCAGTTTTCCAACAAAACTGCAAGAAGCTCTGACCCATTTCTATGGGACTTGCCGAGCTCTGTTATAAACGATAGCAAAAAAAAATGATGAACAAAATAGATCTAGTACGACAGTGGACACGAGATTTTTAACGTGGAAAACCCTTCCAATGAGGAAGAGAAAAAACCACAGGCGTCAGCCATCAAATCTTCACTATGATGGGGCGAGGTTACAAAAGCCGGGGATTTACAATGTATGACTTATCTCAACCGGCGACTTACATGAGATATATAAAAGGGACGAAACCCTAGACAAGGTGGTATTCGTGTCCAACTCGGAAACGACTCGTACCGTAGTTAGTGTATTCGTGTCCGGCTCCACTCGTCAGAAGTTTGGCCTTTATCAATATATACGAATACGAATTTGAATCACAAGAAAATAACAAGCTCACTTAGTTTTTTTTTTGAAAAGGGAAAACCCAGCCTCTGCATCAGGTCGATGCACACGGCTTTTATTAAAAATATAATCATCCAAACTTCATCTTACAACCAGCACCACTGACATAAGAGTCTCAACCGCTCCTATACAGAAAAACTACTGGTGTACTGAACGTGACATAGGAAAACTCAAAGAAACTAGCACCCATCTCCATCAGGTTGCGGGTATGGAAGCGATACGTTTATTATGCAACCAGCCACCCTTGCTGAAGATAGCCTGAACAACCGCCATCAGCCGAGTGCAACCACCATCCAAACGCGCACGTTGGTCCTCCGGGAGAAGGTGAGACCAAAGGTGCATCCAATAGTTGGCATGGTGAACAATCTGCAAAAAAATCCCAGCTTTCTCATTGTTAAAAACTACTCCATTCCTGTGATTCCAAACAGCCCAAAGTAAAGCACATACTCCTATGCGTATAAGTGCTTTCGTAGAGTTATCTACACCATACAGCCAATTACCAAACAAATTAGTAATGGACACCGGAGGTGAAATGCTAAAAGTAAAATGCACTAGCCTCCAAATTTTTTTAACGAAATCACAAGATATAAACAGATGATCCACGGTCTCTGAATCCCCGCAAAACACACATTTTTGACACACAACACAATTCCTCTTAGCCAAATTATCTTTTGTAAGCAATTCTTTCCTAGAAAGAAACCACATAAAGATTTTAATCTTGAGAGGCACCTTTAATTTCCACAAGTAATTCTTTAAAAAACTAGCTTCCTCATTCATCAAATCAGCATAATAACATTTAACAGAAAAACTACCCGAGCTGGTTAGAGTCCAGCGACAAATATCCTGCTTATCTACTAAAGACACATCCATAAGTCTTTCTACGAGATGCAACCATCTCTCCCATCTCTCCCCAGCAATGGAACGTCTAAATTGTATATTAAGTGGTTGGTGGCCGAGAACATCTGAAACTAACATATTCTTATGACTCACAATTGAGTATAGGGATGGGTATTGAGCCGCCAGGGGCAATTTCCCTAACCAACAGTCCTCCCAAAACCTGATGTTCTCACCATTGCCAATATAGAACTTGACACGTTTGAAAAATTCTCCCTTCACTCGCATGATGCCCTTCCAAAAAGGCGAATCAGTTGGCTTGGCCTCAATTTCGGCCAAAGTTTTTGTAACATCCAAGTATGAAAACTCCCTAGTTTTTTTACTTCTTGTTTAATTTAAGCAATGCATCATGTCATCATCCTCATTTTATTTTCTGTTTGCATTTTTTTCATAATAAAGTTCAAACATTAATCAACCTTTGTTTTCACACTTGTCTGTTACAATCTTTTCAAATAAAGAAATGCAAAATCAAAACCTCAATTGCTTCCAAATAATTCATTAATGATCACCTATTAAATTGTTGCTTCAAATCATTCAATTAATTCTAAATCTTTTTCAAATTCAAACCAAGTCTTCAAATCAGTACCCTTTTGAATCCATGAAGTTCACCACACAACTATACTCTTTAAACCATTTTAAACCCTAGGGGTAACCCTATTAAAAATGCTTGTTTTCACAAGGTTTCATTAATATTAAAAATTCCCTAAATTTGGTTTCAAATACAAACAACAATTTTAAATCTCAACTTTTGAAAACAAAACTTAGCATTTGGTTGCTATTGGTCTAACAAAGCTAACCTAAATTTTCTAGAATTTTTCCTAAGTTTAAACCTACCTTTTTCTTCCAAAACTGTTTTCTGGAAAAAAAAAACAGAAAAAGAAAAGAAGGAGAAAACCCTGCGCGCGCAGCAACTAACCTAGCTGGCCCAGCCCGTTTCCCTCTCTTATCTCCCGCGCGCGCAGGCCCAGCCCGCCTAATCCCCACTTACCGCTTTGAAATGCGTGCACCTCTTCTGTTTCAAGTACGGCGTCGATCCGGTGGCGCCACGTCGCCGTACGGCGGCAGCAGACGGCCAGGAGAGGCTCTGCCCCTCTATAAGAGCC
Organism: Alopecurus myosuroides; assembly: GCA_028641055.1. Lineage (NCBI taxonomy): Eukaryota > Viridiplantae > Streptophyta > Magnoliopsida > Poales > Poaceae > Alopecurus > Alopecurus myosuroides. The sequence goes on along the minus strand of CM054060.1, from coordinate 342,279,236 downwards.
CTAGGGCACCGAGCCGTCAACCCTAGGCCCCCCCTAGGTTCCTGTTCCTCTCTCCGCCGCCGCCAATCGCCACCTCCCCATCGATTTCTTCTCTGCTTCACCTCGCCGGAGCCGCCATGTCTGAACCTACCTAGATCCTCACCGCAGTAGCCACTCTCTCCCTTCGCTGAGCACGGGAACCAGAAGCCCTCTTCTTCCTCTACGCGTCGAACACCGGAGGGAGCCAGGAGGTCCACTGCAGACGCGCCATCGTCCACGCCTTCGCCGCGGCTGCCGTCGTCACCGTGCGTCACCGCCACCCCGAGCCTCTGCCTCCTTCTACACCGGTGGTGAGCATCCACCGTTCTCACCTCCTCCTTCCTCTCTGTGCTACGCACGTCTCTGCACATCCAGCACCCAACCGCAGCGAGCACGGCCGTGCAGCTCTTCGCCGGCGAACTTCGTTGCTGTCTGTTTCAGTCGAGGAAGGTTTCCTTCGTCAGTTAAAATTTCAGTTAACCGCGCGTTGAACGATATCCTGCCTGCGTTTGCTACTCTGTCGAAACTGACGGAGTAGTGCAGTGGTAGCATCTGCGCTGTGCAAGCGCGCGGTCGTGGGCTCGATCCCCCGCGGCCGCAGTGGATTTTTTCCACCTTTTTTTCGCTCGCTTGGCTGACAGCCGAGGCCCACCAGTCATTGACTGCCACGGCCACGCAAGCGTGCGCAGCGCCACGCTGGCCTCTGGCCCACGCGGCAGTGGCAGAGTGTAGCTGCAGCACAGTGAGAAACGTTTATGCGAATTCCTGTAATTCCTAAATCAAATTAAATAACAGATTTTAAAACTAAAACTTCAACCTTTAATAACTTTTAATCTGTAATTCCAATAAATAAAAGTTATATATGTTTTCTGTTCCAAATTAAATAATCTTTCCAATTAATCTATTTGTGCACTGTTTTGACAATTCCAAATGCTTTTAAAAATTCAAACTTGAATAATTCAAATGCTAATTTCAAAATTCAATAACTAAATCTTTATTAATCCAATAAATGCAAATAAAATATGTTTTCCATACCATTTCATCTCACCTTTGCAAATATAATTTTTGTTTTCTGTTTCGAATAATTTAAATTGCCTAAACAATTTAAATCTTGTTAAGTTCAATTAAAACTTGTTTAATATTGTTTAATTCATAATTAAATTATCCTAACTCCTATTTCAATATGTGAAACATGTAATCCAACTAAAATTTGATGTTCTTTTCAAATATCAAGTTGGTCATTTGTTTTGAGCAACTTAACTTGATGAAAACAACAACTACTTGTATAACATCATTAAGTAACCAAAATTGCCAAACTTAATAAATGTTTTCTTAACTTGTTAACTATCATTCCAATTCCATCTAAATTGTTATCTTATTGTTTTCATCATGCATGCATCATGCTAACTCACTTACACATGATGCTTAGTGGTAGAACAATTAATTCAACCATAAGGCATGGGCTTTCCATATGCAATCCTTGCATATGGGTCCATTTAATTGGTGTTATCTTTCCAACTAGTTTAATTTGATGCATCTATTAACATGACATGCATCATCCCATGTTTGTGCACTTATGCCATGTATTGATTGCCCGTCTTCCTTCGTTGTTGTTTTTGCTTCTTCTCGATTAGACGACGACGTTGGTACCGACGAGACTTACGACACCACTACCCAGGACTTAGCCCAGTACCAGGCTGCTGAGCTTCCAGGCAAGTTATCACTCACATGAATCATCGAGTTCCTTTCCACACTTGTGGTTGATACTATCCTTTTGTCTACTATTGCTAGCCCTATGTATCGTTGCTTGTTCTCCGAACCCATCACATGATTCCCTGAACCACTGATATTGCCTCACCTCCATACCTACAACCATTGCTTGTGCCTGTTCTTATATAGCATGCTTAGGGTTGCTTTTGCTCGAGTCTGTTGTCGGTTACTTCTTTTACTATGTTATTGTTGTACCGGGGGCTCGAATGTTAATCAATCGATCCTGTTAATGCTAATGGTAACAATAATTTGATGATAAGGCACCGGCAGGAGGCCCTAAGTGGTTTTGAGGCCTGCTAGTGTCGACCCTAATAGGAAAAGCGTCTTGTCTACCGATCCATGATGAGCGCACTACCCGCATGTGGGAAGCGAGTATGGGCGCCCCCCTCAACTGACTCGAATCGCATCTCGTACAAATCGCCGTACTAGTTCGGGTGTTCCATTTGCTGCATCATATGCAGGTACGAACCCGAGGCCAGGGTGGAAATTTTGTAGTCGGCATTTAGGGCGGCGTGGTCTTCCAGTGCTATGAAGGTCCTCCACTTCTTCGGGGGGCTGGATTAGCCGCGCACGCACAGCACGCGGTGCTTTGGGCTTGATGCGAAGAACAGTTGGTTGTGTTGAGTGTCTCGCTTGGTGGGTTTGATTCCCATCTGGCGGGATATTCTTACGTGTACGGTTACTATGGTGCACCCCTGCAGGGATAAATCTTCTCGAGAAGCCGTGTCTTCCGCGGTTATGGTTGACTTGGTGAAAGTACTGGCTAACAAGTACTCAGGACAACTTCAACATAATGAGCAATCATGTTTCACCCAATGATTAATAACTTGACTAGTAATAGGTTATTCACACAATAACTTGACTCATCTTTAATACAACGGTGTGAGTTATCCTCGGATTGCTTCTTCGGATAAGGGGCGAGATCCAGGATGGGTTTGTTTGGATTTACTTTCAGTTGGTTACAACTACTCGATCTTATCTTCTTTCTGCTAGCCGGAACTTGTAGTTATCTTCTGTAGTTGGTTAGTGCAGCCCACTGCAGCTTTTATAACACCTATCTCTTCCGTTGATCCCAAGCATCTATGCTTGTGTTGACGGGCAACTCTTTGATGAAGTGTGAGTCTTGCTTGCCAGTACTTGGATGTACTGACCCCGTTGGGGCTGTGGTTTACGCAGAGTACGATTACGGCTACGATGATCACCAGGATGGATACTACGTGGAGTTTGACGAGACTGCGGACGAGTAGATAGCTGGACCTCGGGCAGGATCCAGGACCTACGTGGATGGGCTTCGTCTTCTTTATTTTCCCCGGCTTCTTAAGCCTTTTGGATTTGTCTGTACTCGGACGGTTGATTGCTTCCGCTGTGATGTAATGAATGCTATGTTGGGACATGTGTCCTCTGGATGATTGTATTTGCTATTCTCTGCCTTAGTGAAGGCTATTTGCAACCTTATTTCAATCTTTTGTGTCTTAGAGACATTCTGTGTTATCACTTCGTTTAACGCTGTTGACGTACCATGCGTGATTGATTTGAAGTACGTCGACAGTAGTGCCTTTGATCTCTAGTGGATAGTTTACCTCGACGATGGAATAGCAGGGCTTGTGTTGTCGCGCCTAAGCGCAGGCCTACCAGGAAGCTGGGACGTGGGAGCAGTTATGCCCCATAATCCAAGCACCTGCTATCCAGTTCGGCCCGAGGAGTATCCCCTAGAAACCAGGGTGCGACAAATGGTATCAGAGCCTGTCTGACCGTAGGATCCCTTTTACTGGTCGCAGTTTGAGTCTAGAAACTATTTTGTAGCTATATAGGAAAAATGAAACATGAGAGTAGGAACTCTGTTCTTTTTCTTCTTTTCCCTCCCTCCCACCCCCTTTTCTGGTAAGGAAGTGCAACGTTGAATTTTAACCCTTAGGATTTCACGTGTTTTGGGTTCTCCGTAGTACCTCAGGTTTTTGATCTCGTTTTCCCGATGTTGCTTCAATATCATGTTTTCTCTCAAAAACCTTTCGTCCATTGAACCTTGTTGTTGTTTCCACTTCCATTTCTTTCTACCGGAGCCTAACCAACTTCCCAAAATAATCTGCAGATGGGTCTCAGCTACTACCCGCAGGTGGTTCGCATGACCCGTTGCGAGAACACTGCCGGTTTTCCGGAGACGCTGAGGGACATGGTCACCTATCTGGGGTTCCTTTGGGCACCAGAGTACCAGGTCTACGAGCACCAGCGCGAGTTCGACCAGACTTTCTACCGAGCCATCGTCTACATACTGTCGGATGATGGCAGGAGCTTTGTCCACCGCTACGAGGCCGTAGGTTCCACAGTGGACATGGCAGTGCAGCAGGCAGCGTATGTGGGTCTCACTGTCCTACGTGCTGACTATTGGGGGTTTGATGATTCCATCTATCGTCACATCCCCCGTGGTTACATCACTTCGGCAGGAGCTCATTTCACTCTCCACTCCTACCTGGATACCTACGAGGATGATAGCTCCAGGCTGCACACCACTGCTCAGTTCGTGAGGCACAGTGACGCAGTTGCTTCTACACTTGCTCAGGAGTTGGCTTCAGTCAGGGACCAGCTCCACCTTGCTCTGACGCGTCTGGCAACATACACCACAGACTTCGTTGGAGACGAGCGCTTTGCGCGTTTCACTCAGCCAGCTGGTCTTCCTCTGCCAGATGCTGGAGGTTACGAGCCGATCAGAGGTCCACTTCTCAACCTTGGAGCTGGGTACAGTGGTATTCCTCTTTTTGGAGCGCAGGGAGAGGACGCTTTCTACTTCACCACTCCGAGGGTCCCTCTCAGAGCAGTTCCTATCTACAGGGATCGTCGTGATACTTACTTCCGTGCGCAGACTCCTCCCCGCCGTGCTCCTCGCCGTACCACTCGCCGTACTCCTAGACGCCGTCCTGCGTGATGAGCATAGGAGTACCGTTGTATCCATTACTAGCTGTGTCTAGTTTATCTTTTCGTTTTCGAACCATGTATGGTGTGAGATTCTGATGTATTCGAACCTATGATGTACCTGTTGGTTATCTATTCATGCGTCAGAATAATCGCTCTTTCGGTTGCTAAGTATATCACTTCCTATTGTTGTGCTAAAATGAATTTCAATTCAGGATGCCTCCAACAAGGAACACACCTGAGCCACCTCCGATCGCGGAGCTCTTGACTCAGATGACCCAGGTCATGGCTCAGATGGTCCAGGTTCAGAACAATCAGCACCACCACCAGACTGCTCCAAGGGTCACCATCAAGGACTTCCTCAGCGTGGGTCCTAAAGCTTTCGTGGCAAGACGCGAGCCGCTGGATGCTGATGACTGGATCCGTGACGTAGCAAGAGCTCTGGAGATTGCTCATGTTGCGGAAGAGGACAAGGTCAACTATGCTGCTTACCTACTGAAGGGTCAGGCAGCCTCGTGGTGGGAGAACTACCAGGCTATGAGAGCTGGCTATCCTATCACCTGGGGTTGTTTCAAGGATGCCTTCCTCAAGTACCACATCCCAGATGGTCTAATGGAAAGGATGCGTGAAGAGTTCTGCTCTCTGAAGCAGGGCAAGCTCGACGTCATCGGCTACCAGAACGAGTTCAATCGCCTCGCTTGATATGCTGGAGACGAGGTGTCCACTGAGACCAAGAAGATGGCAAGGTTCCGCAGAGGTTTTAACCCGGAACTGAAGTACGCTCTCACAAACATCAAGTGCAAGGACTTCGTCGAGCTCGTGAACACCGCGCTCAATGAGGAGAATGGGCGCAAGGCGTTCGAGGAGTCGCGCAAGCACTCGCGTGAGGGTGGTTCCTCCTCCAACATGACCACCCCTCCGCAGAAGCGCCGCATCTGGGTGCCAAATGGTGCCGTCACTCGGGCTCCTTACGCCCAAGCTTCTCCAGGCTCCGCTCCCCGCCCACCCAACCCAGCTCAGATGCATGGGCAGAGGTTTGCAATGGGGCAGCCAAGGCCAGATCCTCCTCGTGTCGTCACTTGCTTCAAGTGCAAGCAGACATGGCACTATGCTGACAAGTGCACTCAGAGTATGCTACCTCCTCCACCACCTCGCCCCAACACCAACCAGGCGGTGGTCCGCGCTCCTCCGCATAAGGCCTTCAACAACAACAACAGACCTGTTGGGAGGACCGCAAGGGTGAACCACGTCAAGGTTGACACAGCTGAGGAGGCTACTGACGTCGTGCTCGGTACATTCCCCGTAAACTCTTATCCAGCTAAAGTGTTGTTTGATACCGGAGCATCGCATTCCTTTGTGTCAAAGATCTTTGCGACAACAAGTAAACTCCCCTTTGTTGGTTTGGGTTCCCCGCTAGTAGTAAACTCTCCTGGAGCAACTATGCAAACTTCTAAAATCAGTCACAGAAATCAAATTCTAATCGGAGGCCACATATTTCTTGCTTCTCTCATACTACTTGGCAGTTCTGACATTGATGTCATCCTTGGTATGGATTGGTTGAAGGCCAATGAAGCTAAAATTGACTGTGCTCAAAAGTCAATAACTCTCTTCCACCCTGCTGGCCAGATAGTCTATTCTCCAAATGAATCAAGTTCCACTCAGCTCTACACACTCGATGCTAAACCTCTACCCCTACTCGAGAATGTTCCGGTGGTTTGTGAATTCCCTGACGTCTTTCCAGAAGAATTGCCAGGGATGCCTCCGGACAGAGCAGTTGAGTTCGTCATCGAGCTTGAGCCAGGTACTGCGCCAATCTCTAAGCATCCATACAAGATAGCTCCTCCTGAACTGAAGTTGTTGAAGGAGCAAATCGATATGTACATGGAGAAAGGCTACATTCAGCCTAGTTCCTCGGCTTGGGGTTGCCCAACTCTGTTCGTTGCCAAGAAGGACCAAACTAAGAGACTTGTTGTGGACTATCGTCCTCTTAACGAGAAAACCATCAAGAACAAATACCCAATTCCTCGTATCGATGATCTTTTTGATCAACTTGCTGGAGCCTCAATATTCTCAAAGTTGGACTTGAGGATGGGTTACACTCAAATAAAGATCAGAAAGGAAGATAGTCCAAAGACATCCTTCACCACTCGCTACGGTCTATATGAATACACCGTAATGTCCTTTGGTCTCACCAATGCACCGGCGACCTTCTCTCGACTGATGAATTCTGTCTTCCACGAATACCTCGACAAGTTCGTTGTGGTATATCTTGATGATATCCTTGTCTACTCAAAATCCGAGGAAGAGCATGAAGAACATCTTCGTCTCACTCTCATGAAACTCCGCGAGCATCGACTCTATGCCAAATACTCCAAATGTGAGTTCTGGATTTCAGAAGTTGCCTACCTTGGTCACATCATCTCTGCCAAGGGCATAGCCATTGATCCAGATAAGGTTAAGGCAATTGTTGACTGGAAACCTCCTAGGACGGTGAAACAAGTCAGAAGTTTTCTTGGCTTGGCTAGCTATTGCCGTCGTTTCGTCGAAAACTTTTCCAAGATTGCAAAACCTCTCACTGATCTCACCAAGAAGGACAAGAAGTTCGTTTGGTCTCCACAGTGTGATGAAAGTTTCAATCTCCTCAAAGCTAAACTCACTTCTACTCCAGTTCTGGTTGGTCCAGATACCACCAAACCTTTCCAGATATTCTGTGATGCTTCTCTTCAAGGCCTAGGTGCAGTTCTTATGCAAGAACGTCAAGTTGTGGCCTATGCTTCACGTCAGTTGAACCCACATGAGCAAAACTATCCCACTCACGATCTTGAACTTGCAGCAGTTGTGTTTGCCCTCAGGAAATGGAGACAATACTTGTTGGGTAACCTCACTGAAATCTTTTCCGATCACAAGAGTCTGAAATACATCTTCACTCAACCAGATCTAAACCTCAGGCAAAGGAGATGGATTGAAAAGATCAAAGACTTCGATCTTACCATTTCTTACACTCCAGGCAAGGCTAATGTTATGGCCGATGCTCTCAGTCGCAAATCCTATTGCAACAATCTCATGATCATGGACAGCCAACCTCCACTTCATGAAGAATTCCAGAAGCTGAACCTTGGTCTTGTTCTTCAAGGCTATCTTGCTAGCTTGACAGCCAGTCCAACTCTCGAGGACAAGATTCGTTCTGAACAGTTTCGTGATGCTGAAATAAAGAGGATGGTAGAGCAAATCAAAGAGGGCAGTGATAAATTCAAGTCCTTCTCTGTTGATGACAAAGGAGTTGTGTTCTTCGAAGGACGCATTGCAGTTCCTCAGATTCAAAGTCTCAAAGATATCATTCTCAAGGAGGCTCATGAAACTCCTCTCTCCATCCACCCTGGAAGTACAAAGATGTACCAGGATCTCAAGACACTCTATTGGTGGCCTAGCATGAAACGTGAAATTGCTCAATACGTTTCTGAATGCGACGTTTGTCAACGTGTCAAGGCAGTTCATCAGAAAACAGCCGGTCTTCTCCAACCTCTCAAAATCCCCGAGTGGAAGTGGGACATGATTGAAATGGACTTCGTTACTGGGTTTCCAAAGTCCAAGAAGGGCAACGATGCAATCTTCGTTGTCATTGATCGTCTCACTAAGGTTGCTCACTTCTTTGCTGTCAAAGAGACTATCTCAGCTAGCCAGTTAGCAGAGCTCTACACAACAAAGATTGTTCCTCTTCATGGTGTTCCTTTGGAAATAAGTTCAGACCGTGGAAGCATATTCACTTCTCATTTCTGGAAGAGTTTCCAAGATGCATTGGCCACTAAACTTCTGTTCAGCACAGCCTATCACCCTCAGTCTCAAGGGCAAGTCGAAAGAGTCAATCAGATTCTCGAGGATATGCTTAGAGCATGTGGTCTCTCATTTGGCATGAAATGGGAGGATTGTCTTCCATATGCTAAATTCTCCTACAACAACAGCTACCAGGCAAGCCTAGGCATGGCACCATTTGAGGCATTGTATGGCCGCAGATGCAGGAGTCCAATCAATTGGTCTGGAGCTGGTGAACGTTCACTCTTAGGTCCTGACATTGTTAAAGAGGCCGAAGAGAAAGTTCGCATCATTCGTGACAATCTCAAGATTGCTTAGTCTCGTCAGAAGAGTTACTATGACAGCAAGCACAGGGACATGATCTATGCTCCTGGTGACAAAGCATATCTCCGTGTAACTCCCTTCAGAGGCACTCATCGTTTTGGTGTGAAAGAAAAGCTGGCACCAAGATACATTGGTCCTTTCAACATTCTTTCGAGGCGTGCAGAAAATGCTTATCGTCTTGAACTTCCAGAAAAACTATCCAAAGTGCACGATGTGTTCCACGTGTCGCAGCTCAAGAAGTGCTTCAAGGATCCAGATCGTGCAGTTGATCATGATGACATTGAACTGCAAGATGATCTCTCTTATGAGGAGCACCCTGTCCGTATTCTTGATGAGACCGTTCGTAAGACTCGCAACAAGAGCACCAACTTCTTGAAAGTGCAATGGTCGCATCATTCCGATAAAGAGGCAACATGGGAGACCGAAGAGGATCTTCGCAAGAAGTATCCGGACCTTTTCCTTTCTCAGTAGGAATCTCGGGGCGCGATTCCTTCAGGGGGGGGGGGGGCGTTTTGTAACATCCAAGTATGAAAACTCCCTAGTTGTTTTACTTCTTGTTTAATTTAAGCAATGCATCATGTCATCATCCTCATTTTATTTTCTGTTTGCATTGTTTTCATAATAAAGTTCAAACATTAATCAACCTTTGTTTTCACACTTGTCTGTTACAATCTTTTCAAATAAAGAAATGCAAAATCAAAACCTCAATTGCTTCCAAATAATTCATTAATGATCACCTATTAAATTGTTGCTTCAAATCATTCAATTAATTCTAAATATTTTTCAAATTCAAAGCAAGTCTTCAAATCAGTACCCTTTTGAATCCATGAAGTTCACCACACAACTATACTTCGTTGCTGTCTGTTTCAGTCGAGGAAGGTTTCCTTCGTCAGTTAAAATTTCAGTTAACCGCGCGTTGAACGATATCCTGCCTGCGTTTGCTACTCTGTCGAAACTGACGGAGTAGTGCAGTGGTAGCATCTGCGCTGTGCAAGCGCGCGGTCGTGGGCTCGATCCCCCGCGGCCGCAGTGGATTTTTTCCACCTTTTTTTCGCTCGCTTGGCTGACAGCCGAGGCCCACCAGTCATTGACTGCCACGGCCACGCAAGCGTGCGCAGCGCCACGCTGGCCTCTGGCCCACGCGGCAGTGGCAGAGTGTAGCTGCAGCACAGTGAGAAACGTCTCTGCGAATTCCTGTAATTCCTAAATCAAATTAAATAACAGATTTTAAAACTAAAACTTCAACCTTTAATAACTTTTAATATGTAATTCCAATAAATAAAAGTTATATATGTTTTCTGTTCCAAATTAAATAATCTTTCCAATTAATCTATTTGTGCACTGTTTTGACAATTCCAAATGCTTTTAAAAATTCAAACTTGTATAATTCAAATGCTAATTTCAAAATTCAATAACTAAATCTTTATTAATCCAATAAATGCAAATAAAATATGTTTTCCATACCATTTCATCTCACCTTTGCAAATATAATTTTTGTTTTCTGTTTCAAATAATTTAAATTGCCTAAACAATTTAAATCTTGTTAAGTTCAATTAAAACTTGTTTAATATTGTTTAATTCATAATTAAATTATCCTAACTCCTATTTCAATATGTGAAACATGTAATCCAACTAAAATTTGATGTTCTTTTCAAATATCAACTTGGTCATTTGTTTTGAGCAACTTAACTTGATGAAAACAACAACTACTTGTATAACATCATTAAGTAACCAAAATTGCCAAACTTAATAAATGTTTTCTTAACTTGTTAACTATCATTCCAATTGCATCTAAATTGTTATCTTATTGTTTTCATCATGCATGCATCATGCTAACTCACTTACACATGATGCTTAGTGGTAGAACAATTAATTCAACCATAAGGCATGGGCTTTCCATATGCAATCCTTGCATATGGGTCCATTTAATTGGTGTTATCTTTCCAACTAGTTTAATTTGATGCATCTATTAACATGACATGCATCATCCCATGTTTGTGCACTTATGCCATATATTGATTGCCCGTCTTCCTTCGTTGTTGTTTTTGCTTCTTCTCGATTAGACGACGATGTTGGTACCGACGAGACTTACGACACCACTACCCAGGACTTAGCCCAGTACCAGGCTGCTGAGCTTCCAGGCAAGTTATCACTCACATGAATCATCGAGTTCCTTTCCACACTTGTGGTTGATACTATCCTTTTGTCTACTATTGCTAGCCCTATGTATCGTTGCTTGTTCTCCGAACCCATCACATGATTCCCTGAACCACTGATATTGCCTCACCTCCATACCTACAGCCATTGCTTGTGCCTGTTCTTATATAGCATGCTTAGGGTTGCTTTTGCTCGAGTCTGTTGTCGGTTACTTCTTTTACTATGTTATTGTTGTACCGGGGGCTCGAATGTTAATCAATCAATCCTGTTAATGCTAATGGTAACAATAATTTGATGATAAGGCACCGGCAGGAGGCCCTAAGTGGTTTTGAGGCCTGCTAGTGTCGACCCTAATAGGAAAAGCGTCTTGTCTACCGATCCATGATGAGCGCACTACCCGCATGTGGGAAGCGAGTATGGGCGCCCCCCTCAACTGACTCGAATCGCATCTCGTACAAATCGCCGTACTAGTTCGGGTGTTCCATTTGCTGCATCATATGCAGGTACGAACCCGAGGCCAGGGTGGAAATTTTGTAGTCGGCATTTAGGGAGGCGTGGTCTTCCAGTGCTATGAAGGTCCTCCACTTCTTCGGGGGGCTGGATTAGCCGCGCACGCACAGCACGCGGTGCTTTGGGCTTGATGCGAAGAACAGTTGGTTGTGTTGAGTGTCTCGCTTGGTGGGTTTGATTCCCATCTGGCGGGATATTCTTACGTGTACGGTTACTATGGTGCACCCCTGCAGGGATAAATCTTCTCGAGAAGCCGTGTCTTCCGCGGTTATGGTTGACTTGGTGAAAGTACTGGCTAACAAGTACTCAGGACAAATTCAACATAATGAGCAATCATGTTTCACCCAATGATTAATAACTTGACTAGTAATAGGTTATTCACACAATAACTTGACTCATCTTTAATACAACGGTGTGAGTTATCCTCGGATTGCTTCTTCGGATAAGGGGCGAGATCCAAGATGGGTTTGTTTGGATTTACTTTCAGTTGGTTACAACTACTCGATCTTATCTTCTTTCTGCTAGCCGGAACTTGTAGTTATCTTCTGTAGTTGGTTAGTGCAGCCCGCTGCAGCTTTTATAACACCTATCTCTTCCGTTGATCCCAAGCATCTATGCTTGTGTTGACGGGCAACTCTTTGATGAAGTGTGAGTCTTGCTTGCCAGTACTTGGATGTACTGACCCCGTTGGGGCTGTGGTTTACGCAGAGTACGATTACGGCTACGATGATCACCAGGATGGCTACTACGTGGAGTTTGACGAGACTGCGGACGAGTAGATAGCTGGACCTCGGGCAGGATCCAGGACCTACGTGGATGGGCTTCGTCTTCTTTATTTTCCCCGGCTTCTTAAGCCTTTTGGATTTGTCTGTACTCGGACGGTTGATTGCTTCCGCTGTGATGTAATGAATGCTATGTTGGGACATGTGTCCTCTGGATGATTGTATTTGCTATTCTCTGCCTTAGTGAAGGCTATTTGCAACCTTATTTCAATCTTTTGTGTCTTAGAGACATTCTGTGTTATCATTTCGTTTAACGCTGTTGACGTACCATGTGTGATTGATTTGAAGTACGTCGACAGTAGTGCCTTTGATCTCTAGTGGATAGTTTACCTCGACGATGGAATAGCAGGGCTTGTGTTGTCGCGCCTAAGCGCAGGCCTACCAGGAAGCTGGGACGTGGGAGCAGTTATGCCCCATAATCCAAGCACCTGCTATCCAGTTCGGCCCGAGGAGTATCCCCTAGAAACCAGGGTGCGACAGTTTTACCACCTAGATATTTGTTAGTCAGAACATCATGCCACGTCCCCTCTTCAGTTAACAGATTAAACAACCATTTACATAAGAGACAACGGTTCTTAACGTCTAATACCTCAATACCTAATCCCCCTTGGTCCTTCGGACGACAAACAATATTCCATTTCGTCAGACGATATTTTTTTCTTGACATTATCGCTCTGCCAGAAAAAACGGGACCTATAGAAATCAATTCTTTTCCGTACCCCAATGGGAACCTCAAAGAAAGAAAAGAGGAACATAGGAAGACTAGTTAGAACAGAATTAACTAAAACAAGTCGGTCACCGTAAGACAACAATTTGCCTATCCAAGAGCCCAATTTCTGCTCGAACCTGTCTTCCACAACTTTCCATTCTCTATTCAGTAAACGTCTATAATGGATCGGAATACCTAGATAATTAAAAGGTAGACTACCTACTTCGCAACCAAATATGCGTCTGTAGTCATCCATATAATCTCCAGCCTTGCCAAATCCAAAGATCTGACTCTTATGAAAATTAATTTTTAGGCTAGAGAGCTGCTCAAACATAGATAAAATCAATTTCATGTTCACAGCCTTATCTAGATCATGTTCTAAGAAAAGAACTGTATCATCAGCGTATTGGAGAATCGATAATCCCCCCTCCACTAAGTGTGGTACCAAACCACCAATTTGATTATCCCCCTTAGCCCTAGCTATAATAACTGCCAACATGTCAGCTAACAGATTGAAAAGAATAGGCGATAACGGGTCACCCTGACGTAACCCTTTTAAAGTTTGAAAGAAATGACCAATGTCATCGTTTACTTTAATACCGACACTACCACCTTGCACAAAACGAGCAACCCAGTCACACCAAATTGGACTGAATCCTTTCATACGTAAAGTTTGCTGTAAAAACGCCCAATTAACTTTATCGTAAGCCTTTTCAAAATCAATTTTGAAAAGTACCCCATCCATTTTCTTCCTATGAAGCTCATGGATGGTTTCGTGCAGAACAACCACCCCCTCAAGAATATTTCTTCCAGGTAGAAAGGCTGATTGCGATGGCTTAATAACATATTGAGCAATCGACGTGACCCTATTCGTGCCTACTTTAGTAAAAAAATTGAAACTAACATTCAACATGCAAATTGGTCTATATTGCTCGATCTTACATGCATCCTCCTTTTTTGGTAACAAATTAATAACCCCAAAGTTTAGTTTAAACAACGGAAGATTACCCATATGCAGCTGAGCAAATAAACCCATCAAGTCAACCTTGATAAAGTCCCAACATCGCTGATAAAATTCAGCGGGAAACCCATCAGGACCAGGTGCCTTATTAAGTTCCATTTGAGAGATAGCATCAAATACCTCTTCCTCCTAAAACGTAGAAGTGAGGTATTCATTTTCTATTGTAGATACCTTAGGTAAATCCTCGGTAAAAGACTCTACAAGAGAAAAAAAAGAAGGGGCCCATGCCCAAAAGAGATTTTTATAATATTGTGAAATAAAGAATTTTAGATTCTCTTGCCCCACTATGGTTCCCTCATCTTGTTCAAGTTGAAAATTTTTCTTCTTTCGATGTCTACCATTAGGAATCAAGTGAAAATATCGAGTGTTGTTCCCACCCTGCCGTACATGTTTTATCTTTGCCCTTTGAGCCCATTTAGACTCCTCTTCTCTACGAAGTTTTGTTAAAAAATCATCAGCTTGTTTCTTAGTTGGTGTTAACATTTGCTCAAAAATAAAAAGTTGAGGTTACAATCAATCTCAACGCCACTTACTAAAATCTCGGAATGCTCAACCAGGAACAGAGTTATGGGTGTTCAGCTCTATATCTGCTGGCACATAGATGAATAGCTAGATTGCATAAAACATCCGTTCGGGCAAATTAGAGTGCTGGGTCGACCAGGCTGTAGATGTCAACAACGTTTTGACCTCGTTGCAGATTATTGCTGCTGTGGCAGTACATGTGCTGTCACCCTGCCGGGCCAACCAAGTTTTTCAAGGATACACCCTGGCAGGCATATCGGTTTCATAGAAGAAGATAGCCAAGACGGCCGGTACAACGCCAAAGATGGCTCCACAGATACAAACTCACACACACCCGGCTTACAACGCAACCCACAACACCAAGCGACTAAACCTCGCCTTGTATCGTCGACTGCCAAATTGGCGAGGAGGCGACACATCGAGCTACCAAACCGCGTCACGACCGAAGAGGAAACTCCGGCAAACCAACCTCAAATCCAAATTGGTGCAGATCGACGCACCGCCCGCTCTTGAGCGCCTAAGAGTCAGCGAGCGAACGGCGGAACCAGAACCAAACCGGAGAAGGCATCGGCCAAGGAGCTTCGGCAACGGCGTACATAGCACCTCGGAAGCTCACACTCACAGTAGCAGCTAAGCATCGACTCCATCCGACGCCCGAGGATTCCAAGAACAGCCAAAGCGGCGCCTCCAAGGAGGGAATGACACTAGTGCGCCACCGCCACTTGGTTCGACGAGTCGAACCTAGGGTTTCCCCCGATGCTCGAGGTAGGGGAGCACGAGTAGGACCATGACGACGCCTCCAAGAAGGTCATGGCGCCTAAAGGCGTCACCGTCGTCAGCATCACGCAGAGATTTCGCCCGGCCTATCGTCAACCCCCAGATCCATCGAAAAGCGTAGAAAGGAGACACCTTGCCGGCTCACCGCTAATGAGACACGAGCTGGGACGTCGTAGGCGGTGCATGAGGCCCTGAGCCACCGGTCCACCATCACCACCGGACATGACTGGACGGTGGAGGTCCAGCCCGCCGCCGGGGGGAGCAGCCGTCACCTCCGTGGCAGACAATATCTCCGGCCTCCGGAGCAACGAGGAAGAGCCAACCAAGTTTGATGCGGCTAACATCGGTCATCCTGACACCTCTTATCCCCACGCGAGGCATCAACGCAAAATTCAAACGTATAATTAGTCGAAACATGCGACTACTGTCTATGTCTAATTATCTTCTCATCTTTGCTAGCATTATACCAAGTTACACTATAATGTAACACTCATGCGCCCCTCAGTTTCCTATATATACAAGTCAGCAAGGTGGTACGCAGGTATTTTATAAGAGGCACATGTGACTAGTGTAGATTCAGAGACGGGATAAGGATCCCTAGCATAAAGAGGAAGATCACAATGGTAAATAAGTTAGACTAGTAACATATAGTAACATGTATATGTTACTCTTTTTTATTTCAGAGTCATGTGTACTCTTTTGCTCCTTCCACATTAATGAAATCAACATTAATACTGTTTTTGGCACTAAGATAGTGAGTAGTGTCATAGGTGCGATAACATAGAGAATAGCATGATGAAATAGTGTGTCGTTTCGTAGCCCGGGTTACATGTAGCTCTTTATTTTGAAATTTTTGAAAAATACAAATTTAAAGTTTCAAAAATATCTGAACAAATGTGTATATATAGCCATAAATATATCATACATGTCTAAAAATATTAATCTGAAATACGATGTATTATATGCTACACAAAAAAGATAAAATTCTAGATCTGGTGTATGGTAAAACCAGTTTGGGTTTAGGGTTGCAACCGATCTAGTATTCATGTGATTAAATCACTACACCCAAGAATCACACTGACTAGAAATTTTGAACATCTGATGGTGTGCACGCGGACGCTCATATCAACCCGTCAGCGCTCCATCGTCTAGTACACGGCACCGACGAAGAGAGATATCCTTTCGGCGTTGCTAATTGGTAGAACTAATCAACTATGATTAGAGCTATTATGAATCTCGAAGTTCTCAACACTTGAGAGAGAATAGATAATTAGAGCTAGATCTAATCGGGAGAGTATAACTCAAATCCGGATTAGAAGAGGTTCTAATTCAATTACAGATGTTCTAATTAGATACTCTAATTAAATTAAAGGCTCTATAACTAGATCTCTAATCCTGAGTGGGAGAGAGAAAGAGAGAGCCTGGAAGCTCAATTGTGTGTCTAAACAATAAGGGCGGTGGGGAGATTATATAGTGGGACAAAGTAAGGCACCTGCGCGGGGGGGGGGGGGGGGGAGGTTCGGTTTCCACCTCCCTTCCTTGGTCGCACCAAGTCCCCTAGGAGGACACGGAATTGGACTCCCAAGTGGAGTCAAATCCCCTCCTTCTTTTTATTCTTTTTCTTTTTCCCACTCATTTATTTCTCAAATAAATTACAGAAAATTCCTACGGAAAGCAAATGTACTTTGTGAGAACATGGTCCCACCTGGCATCCCCTAAAATTAGGTTTTTCCCACATGAGGAAATATGCCCCTCTCCGACAGTGCTTCCATATATGGAAAGTTCCTCGGAACTCTTCTGGAACCCCGTCAACTCTATAGATAAAATCATCGATATTATCTAACGATGTTAGAAACATATTTCTAACACCCTGGGACATCTCGTGTCCTCCATGAATCCTCAAATAAATTCCTCCCAACACGGCCATATTTTCTGTCTCATAGTAATTTCCCTGAAACCACTCCGAGTGATACTAGACTTGTTTCTGTGATATCGTAGCGACATCGAACATTCATAAAACTAATAACACCATATTATTTCTCTCAATAAAAGGTTGGCACGTCTTAAGCGTGTGACCCGTAAAGGCTCGATAACACACAGTCATGTTCGGGTACTTAGCGAACAATAACCAATAGTGGGACCGTGGACGTCCATGATGGCTCCTGTGTGTTCCCGAAGAAAGGGGGGACCTTATAAGTTACTCATTGCATTTATTCCCTTAACTTCACGATAGCAACGATATCACGAAGCGAGACTATGTGATCTGATCTGATTAAACACTTCGATCATAACACATATAACTCGTATACCGATATCGTTTTATTTTCTCATCCATATCCCACTACAAGGAAAAGCCTTATACCTGAAACCGTTCTTGTGGTTGGGTAATGAAAATCCACGTCGGTAGCAAGATTGGAGCTGATTTGAAAACATACCAATGGCGTGGACTATTTACACCGCCCGTGCTATATTCGTACTACCGACTTGAAAGTAAAATCAACTCTCCGCTAGAACGTTGAATCCTGGTTCCTACCACGGGAAAAATATTACCGGCGTGAAAATTTATAGCAACACTAGAGGATACAAATTTCCCATTGTCGTAAGTATGTTACTCCCATGCCGGTACTCGTACACGAGCATATAGCTGATCTAGGTATCCCACAACGCGGCGCCACACTCTCCCCCTCGATCCGCACCGCCGCTGTCGCCTCTCCTCAGTCCACTGCTAGTCTGCCACCGATGCTGCTTCTCATTCCACCATACCCACCAACGCCTTCCCCTATCGCCGCCACTATTCGCACTGACGTTGTGCCGCTTCTTACTCCCACCGCGCGTCAACGCCGCCTCACACCGGTGAGTATCTCGTTCTTTCTTGTGTTCATAGTGTTGTATGATTTAGTCTTTTCCTTGTATGATCACTAGATTTAGATTAATGTATCATTTAGTTGATTTAGAAGTAGTACTAGCGATAGTCAGCTACACTAGTGAGTATTTCCATATTTCCACTCTCCTGTTAGTAGGATACTAGTGATAGTAGTGTAAATCTGGCTCAGCAGATGACGGTTCGTCTGGCTGGCTCCCACGGGGGCGAACGGGAGACGGAAAGGAAAGGGGAGAAAATCTCCCGTGGAATCCAGCATCCGCCGATTGAGAGAGAGATCCAGAGTGAGAGCGAGCCGATTAACACTCCCAACCACCACTTACCACAAACGATTAGAGAGAAACCGAGAGATATCGTATCCAGATCAAGGGCTTGTGACGCCCCGAGATCGGGCACTATGCAGATTTCAGCATTCCCGCCAAAACCCACATAATAACCAATTCCAGGTTGCCACTTGTGATAGCATTACAACAGTTCACGAATAATCCGCAACAACAACAGAAAGGATATATACAAGAGGACTCAAACGAGCCAAGGATACAACTGATACAATACAAAGATCCAAATAACAGTGGAAGAAACAGCATAGCGTCCGGCTACGGACAAGATACAAATTGGACTAAGAGTCCTGAAGATAACCGAGAGCGTCCAATCCCTGCCCAGGCCGAGCCAGAGGGATTCCCAAGCTAACGTCGTCAGACTTCAAACCTGTTGACTGCAATGTTGAATATGCAGCCACGAAAAAGGATTCGTGGGTCAGTACGGTTAAGTACTGGCAAGTGGATAAACCATACTCACAAGATACCGGCGTAACCAGTCATCACAGGATACAAATACTTTGGGATCAACGGAAAGGAAGGGATTATTGCAAATAAGCGGCAGCGGGCTGCACTAAACAACTACAGAGACTCACTACAACATCCGGCTAAAAGAGGGGGATAAGATAGCGTATCAGAACCAACTATAACTACTCACCAAACAATACCCATCCAATGTTACCCCCTACTAAGGAAGCAACCCAAGGATAACTCACACTGTTGGATTAAGGATGGATCAAGTTGTTGTGTCAATAGGACTATTACTAGTCAAATTATCAGTAGTTAGGTGTAAGTTGTCCTGAGTACTTGTTAGCCAGTACTTTCACCAAGTCATCCATAACCGCGGAAAACACGGCTTCTCGAGAAGATTTACCCTGCAGGGTTGCACCAATTTGGCCGTACACGTAAGAATACCCCGCCAGATAGGAAATGCACTTCCACCAAGCGAGGCACTCAACACAACCCAACTCTTCTTCGCATCAAGCCCAAAGAACCCCGTGCAGTGAGCGCACGGCTAATCAAGCCCCCGAAGAAAAGGGGACCCTCATAGCACTCTAAGAACGTGTCTCCCTAAATGCCGACTACAAAAGTTCCACCCGGGTACCAAGGGTTTGCAAGATCATGCATGTGGCAAATGGAAAACCCGAACTAAATGAGGCGATTTGGACGAGATGCGAATCGAATAAAATTGAGGGGGGCGCCCATACACGCTTCCCACATGCGGTTAGTGCGCTCATCATGGATCAGTAGACAAGACCCTTTTCCTATTAGGGTCGACAGTAGCAGGCTTCAAAACCACGCCGGGCCTCCTGCCGGTGCCTTATCATCAAATTATTATTACCCAAAACATTAACAGGTTGTTGATTGAATTGAAACCCAACTATCAAACTAAACAGGTGATAGGACGGACAACAAGACTTGAGCGCAAACAACACTAAGCATGCAACTACGACACAAGGGCCAACAGGGTGAACAAACAACAGTTAATAGGAAGTGGAAGGAGGGCTATATCATGGCTGCAAGGTAAACATATAATAGGATCGAGACAAAAGCATCGAATCAAAAGGCTAGAATAAGAACAACAGAAAGAATCGGTAACAAGTGATGAAAGGTAGCCATATGGCAGAAAGTGAGTATACTTGCCTGAGATTCCAGCAAGTAGAGGTACCTCCACAGAACTTGTCGTTGCTCACATCATCTCAACGTCCGCGAAGAAGCAACGAACCTCGAACAAACACCGGATGCAACAATTACTACTACGACAAAAGATCCAGCATGATCCTATTTTACATGCATGACATGGCAAGATGCATGAGAGGAAACAACTTAAGCAATTTAATCGGAACGGGAGTCCGGAGAAATAGGAATTGGTTCAAGTTGTTTATCTAACCATCAATTTAGTTGTTGTTTAGCATGGCAAACAATAAAGTAGATGAGTTAGGCAATTTAAATGGAATGGGGCAACAGTTGGAATTAATTAGCCCACACATTCCATATATTGTCATATAGATGAACATGCATAACAAAATCTAAAATGCACAAGATAATATGCAAACAGAGATATGGATGGCATGAACATGTTAATGGCATGTTTCTGATATGCAAACATATTTTAATTGTCCAATTTGGAATTTAATTGAGCAAGTTGCCAATTTAACAATATTAAATGAATTAAATGAGGAATTAAATGTTGCATCAATTTTAATTGTTCAAAATAGTAAACAAATTTTATATTTGGGTAGAGCATTTAATTTTAATTGGAAAACATACTTTATTTGTTGAAATTGGATTTTAATTGAGCAAGTTATGAATTTAGCAAATTTAAATGATTTAAACAAGGTTTAAATTATTGAAGCAATTTTTATTATTCAAAACATGAAACAAATTTTATATTTGGAAAGGTGGTTCAAAATAGCATGGAAAACATATTTTATTTGGGTTATTTGAATTAAGTATGAATTATTTATACATTTAATCAAATTTGAAATGATTTGTTTGAATTTGAAATTTGAAACAGTTTGAAATGTGCAAAACAGAAAACAAATGATGTAATCAGATAGAGTGTTAAATTTGGGGCAGAATACATATTTTATTTATATTATTTGAATTTGGAAAATAAAAGTTATGTGCATTTTTAAAACAGGGACTAATCTGTAATAACAGGGACCTAAAAGGAAGAAAAAGGAACGCAGATGGGCCCCTGGGGCGTTTTTCACCCAGGGCACCCTAGCCTGGGCCTCTGCAGTGCGGGCCCGTGCCTCTGTGGCGTCCACGTGTGCGTGTGTGCGCAGCTAGGTGGCAACAGGGCCAATGACGGGTGGGTCCACGGTGCTGCGCGCGGAAAACATCAAAAAGGGGCTTAATGCGCCCGCGGGGGATCGAACCCGCGGCTCGCTGTGCGCGCGCGTGATGCAGTACCACTGCGCTGCTGCTGCTGTTTGGTTCAGATACAGAGGCGTTTATTTTTCAGACAAAAGGCCAAGCCTTGCGCTACCTGACGAAACTGAAACCATCTTCAGTTCGTCGGCGACAGACATCGATCTCGAGCTGCTGCTGCTGCTGTTTGATTCGAGCGCGTGGGTGTGCTTGCCGGTGTGTGCGTCGTGCGTGCATCGGGCGTGTGGAGGCGGACATCTAGGAGCGGGAGGGAGAGAGGAAAGAGGGAGGTGCTCACCTGACGCCGTCGAGGAAGCAGATGGCGACGGTGCAGCAGCGGCTCCGGCGACGGCGCGGCCTCCCTGGTTGCTCCCAGCCTTCGGCGAGGCAGCGAGGAGCAAGGTGGAACCACCACGGTTCCATCCCCGTGGTTGGCGCAGCTCGAGGAGGGCCGTGGTGGCGGTGAGCGGCGAGTTTCTGACGGCGGCGTTCGGTGGGTGGTTGAGGTTCAGAGAGAAAGGAATACAGAGGGGAAGGTGGTGCAGAGAAGAAGGGAGGCGCCGCGGCGGGGAGAGAGGGTAGGGGCTAGGCTTAGGGTTAGCAGAGGGGGAGGTGGGTTTTATGGTGGGTGCCTAGCTGGTACGGCTGCACATCGGAAGGGGGGGAGGATCTCACGGTGCAGAGGAGGTTCGTACAGAGGATGACGACAGCGAGGAAGGAGATGATCTTCTCGCAGTGAAGAGGTACCGGGCCAGAGAGGGGGTGGGCTGGGCCACTAGATGGGCTGGGGAAAAAAAAGGGTAGAAGGCTGGTCTGCCTCTCTCCTTGCTGTTTTTTCCTTCTTTTTTTTATAAGGGATGAAAGAGAGAGAGAGATAAAATAGAAGGGTTTGGTGTTTTAATTTTATTAATAAGTTTTATTAATTGGCAAACAGCAATTCAAAGCAATTTAACATTAACTTCAAAATTTGGAATGTTAATTTGATCTTTAATTTGTTAGTTGAATTCCAAATAGGGTTTAGTTTGGAATTTTGGGAAATAAACAAGTTTTTTTTTAATAAGCTCAACACTATGAAACTTAGTGAGTTTTTAAAAGGTTTGGAAGATTTTTAATTCTTAAACCACAATTGGGATCATGCCCATTATGATTGATTTTGAAGTGAATTTGCATTTGCCATTTAGGGTGTTGATTAAAGGGAGTTTTTATTGTAGCAGGCAATTTAAATAAATTCAACTTCAAACTTTTGAAAAACAATTGAGTGGTTTACTTTGCAACTTTCAATTGGAATTTTAGACATGTGTGAAAGTTTAAATTGTTTTGAATTTTTCAGTTGTGGTGAAAACATGGTGCAATGCATATGATGCAGGTGATGCAAGCAAAAAGAAAAACAATCAACTTTCTAATTAGGGGGGAACACCCCAGGTGTTACAGGGCCCCATGAGAAGCATCGCTCAAGCCAGGGAGAGATCAGATAAGATTTTTGGAAGGAGTCAAGATGGAGGTGCGAGACCTACACAGCAAGGAAAAGGACACCCAGCCCCGCGTCCCAGTTGGGATGATGCTGGCCCCGCGATCCCGCCTGTGGTCGCGCCTTGTGTACAGCTGGTGGGCGCGGAATCGCCAGGATCGCTGGTCGCCGGGCGGGTCAGCGGTGATCAAGGCGCCCCTTTATGCAAGGATTCAATGGTGGAGTCAAGGCACAATCAAGCGGAGCAATCCATGGCAGCAGTTACACAGAGGTATGAATTTGTTTTGATTCACCCATTGACGGAGGGGAGGAAGCTGTGGTTCCAGGATCCAGGCGGAGGGCCTATAAATCGAAAATTGGGCATCAATACTCAGCACATCTACACCCAGTTCATCTCTCAACCAATTCCCTACTCCCGCTCGCATCCTATGGCTACCGAGAAGAACAAGGGCACTGCTGCTGCTGTTAGCGTGAGTGGCGCCCTGGCGGTAGGGGGGCCAAGCAGCACATCCGCCTCCAAGCAGCCACTAATCACCATTGGAGATGGGCCCTCCCACCGCAGGCGCCCTGGGAAGGAACTTTTGGAGGAGCTGGGGACAGAAGAGGAGAAGAAGGCGATCATCATCAATATGTCGAAGGCGAGAGGCCCGATGCGAGCTAGGTTCTTGGCAGTCGGCATCTTCATCTCGATGCTCACCGTCAGCACCAAGATGGTCGTCGACTCATTGAAAAGGATCTGGAAGGTCCGCGGGATCGTCGACATGTGCCCCCTCAACGGGGGGCGCTTCGCGCTGGAGTTCGCCGAGGAGGGTTATTACAACCACGTCACCCGTGGTGGCCCGTGGAGGTATCGGGAGGACGCCATACTGATAGAAAAGATGAAGGAAGGAGAAGACCCGGAGGCTGTCCAGTTCAATTCGGTGCCAATCTGGGCACAGTTCAGAGACATCCCTCACTACCTCCTCTCGAAGGATCTAGCCAGTGAATTGGGGAGGAAGGTAGGAGAACTGTTGTCTGTTGATACTTACTCACGGGGTGATATCAATGACAAATTCATCAGGGCCAGAGTGAAGCTGTCGATCAAGACCCCAATTCTCCGGTGGACCATGCTGTTAGTGTAACATCCCAAGTCTGAAAAATAGCCTTTAGAATGTTTTGCTCTCTGTTATTTTATGTTTTGCATCATGGCATCATGTTGATTGCATTTGTTTTGTTTGTTTTCCAACTGTTTTCAGTTGTTTTCCTTTGTTTTCTATTGGAATTTCAAACCAAAAATTCAAACCTTTTGTTTCATCCTTGTGATGTTACAATTTCCAAAATGTTATTTCAAATAATAACATCCAATTTGTTTCCATTTATTCCATGTTTGATCAACTAATAAAATGGTGGTGTTATTTCAATTAAGTAATTCCAATTTGCTTTCAAATCCAAACCAAATCATTAAACAGCACCTCTTTTGAAATTATAAAAACAACCAAAACATTGTTGTACTCTTTGTTTCCAATTAAACTCATTGGGTTTCCATAATTAAAATTCTTGTTTTAAATAACCAATTATTAACCAAAATTTCATTCAAATGCAAGCCATTACAAAAACAGCAAATAAATTTAAATTCTCAAAAACCTAAGTGGCCAAGTGGTGGTTGTTGAGCCAACAAACTCACAGGATTTTTCCTCAAATTTTTTGCAACTCAAAACCCTCCAATCTCTTCCCTTTTTAAATTGCTACAAAAAAAAATTGGATCAAATAATTAAAAAGGAGAGAGAGAGCACAGCAGCCCACCCCATCTATTTCTCCCCCAGCCCAATTCCCCCTAGAAGCCCAATACCCCTTCTTCCCCTTGTCGTCTTCCTCCCCTTCTGTACGAACCCATCCACCACCAACCGATCACCCCCTCCTCCATCGGATGCCATGCCGTACGAGCTCTCCCCCCATAAGACCACCTCCTCCCCCTCTGCCAACCCTAAACCCCTCTCCCTCACCAGCCGCCGCCACTTTCCCATCGCCTCCACCTCCCTCCCTCTCTCTCTGAATAGTTCTCTGCCACCACCGAGATGCCATGGCCGGAGGAGTTAGAACTCCACGGCGCCGGGGAAGGAGTAGACGTCACGGGCCGCCGACCGCGGGAACGGAGCTGCCGCGAGGTCCTCTACCTCTGCAACCCCGAGGACGACCCCGTGCCTCCACGGACAGCCGCCGGCGAGCAGGCCATCTCGCCACCGTCGCCCTCTGCCTGTCCGCCCGACCTCCTCCTGCTTCGATGCCTCTAGGTGAGCACCGCCTCGGGACCCTCCCCTCACCTTTCCTCCCTCCTGCACCACCCACCCGCACCATCACCGCACCCCCACGCACCGCGCCTCCGGCGAGCTCAGCGCTCCGATCGCCGGCGGCCTTTCCGCCCTGCAGATGTTCAGAGCGACAGAAGTTCAGTTACAGAGCCCGTAAAACTGAAGCATAAACTTCCCCGCTTCCCCTTGCGCTCACAGTGAGGTGCAGGGTTCGATCCCCCTGCGCCCCAAAAAACCAAAACTTTTTATTTTTCCAATGTTTTGTTACAGAAACTTCCAGTAATCACACATAGGCCCTTCTAACTTATTTCTAGCCCCTGCAAAATTATTTCTAAGCCCCTGGTTCCCTAAAAATGGCAGAATTGCACCCAATTTGGTAAATTGCATAAGAAATTCATCCCAACTCCAATTTTAACTTTTTAAATATGTTTTCTGTCCCAAATTAAATGATCTATCCAAATATAAAATTTGTTTACTGTTTTGAATATTTTAAATTGGTGCAAAATTTGAATACTTGTCAAATTCACTTAAACTTGCAAAATTCATAACTTGTTCATAAAAATTCCAAATCCAACAAACTAAATATGTTTTCCAATCAACTTTTCATGTACTTTCCAAATATAAATTTTGTTGCTGTTTTGAATAATTTAAATTGCTGAAAACAACTGTTTCTTATTTAATGCAATTAAAATTGCCAAAATAATAACTTGCTCATTTTAAATCCAATTTCAACAAATGAAATATGTTTTCCATGCTAAATTAAACCACCTTTTCAAACATAAACTTTGTTTTCTGTTTTGAATAATTACAATTGGTTAAATAATTTAAACCTTGTTTAATCCATTTAAAATTGGTAATTTCATAACTTGATCAAAACAAATTCTTTTGGGACATATAAAATATGTTTTCCAACCCTAAAAGTATAAACTTTTCAAATATGAATTTGGTTTAATGCTTTGAACAAATAAAAATTCAAATAAGTTCATGTTTGAATTAAATTCATTTAATTCTTGCTTAAACTTGTTTAACTCCTAAATAATTTATTTGAAATCCTTTTTCAACAAGTGAAACATGTAGTCCAACTAAAATCTTATTTTCTTTTCAAATATAAACTTTGTTATCTATTCTGAACAATTTGAATTGGTGAAAACCACAAATGCTAGTATAACACCTTTAAGTAACCAAAATTCCAACACTTAATAAATGAATTTCTAAACTTGGTAAACCTTATTTTCCAATTGATTCTATTGTTGTTATTTTGCTGTTTTCCTCATCCATGCATCATGCTAATCAACTTTCATATGATGATTAGTTGTAAAACAATTAATTCAACCATAATTCATGGGCTTTCCATATGCAATCCAAAATTGCATGTGGGTCCATTTAATCAAGTTGTTATCTTGTCAACTAGTTTATTTTGATGCATCAATTAAATGGTCATGCATCATCCCATGTTTGTGCACTATGCCATGATATTGATTGTTTGCCTCTGCGTTGTTTGTTTGCTTCTTCTCGGATATACGACGACGTTGAGACTGACGATCCTTACGACACCCCTTCTAAGGAGTTAGCTCAGTACCAGGCTACTGGGTTTTGCAGGCAAGTTATCACTCACATGAATCATCGAGTTTCCTTTCCACACTTGTTATCGATACTATCCTTTGTCTACTTTTGCTAGACCTATGTATCGTTGCTTGTTCTCCGAACCTATCACATGATACCTTGAACCAATGATATTGCCTCACCTCCATACCTAAAACCCCTTGCTTGTTGCCTTAGTCTTACCTAGCATGCTTAGGGTTGCTTTTGCTCGAGTCTGTTGTCGGTTACTTCTTTTACTATCTTATTATTGTACCGGGGGCTCGAAGTTAGTCAATCAATCCTGTTAATGCTAATGGTAATAATAATAATTTGATGATAAGGCACCGGCAGGAGGCCCATGAGTGGTTTTGAGGCCTGCTAGTGTCGACCCTAATAGGAAAAGAGTCTTGTCTACCGATCCATGATGAGCGCACTACCCGCATGTGGGAAGCGAGTATGGGCGCCCCCCTCAACTTGACTCGATTCGCATCTCGTCCAAATCGCCTCATTTAGTTCGAGTGTTCCATTTGCCGCATGCATGTTTTTGCGAGCCCAGGCCAGGGTGGAAATTTTGTAGTCGGCATATAGGGGGACACGTTCTTAGAGTGCTATGAGGGTCCATTTTCTTCTGGGCTCGATTATCCGTGCGCCCAAGGTGCTTTGGGCTTGATGCGAAGAAGGGTTGGGTTGTGTTGAGTGCCCCGCTTGGTGGGAGGCATCCCATCTGGCGGGATATTCATACGTGTACGGCCAAATTGGTGCAACCCTGCAGGGATAATCTTCTCGAGAAGCCGTGTTTTCCGCGGTTATGGACTACTTGGTGAAAGTACTGGCTAACAAGTACTCAGGACAACTTGAACATAATGATTAAACATCTTACACCCAATGATTAACAACTTGACTAGTAATAGGCTTATTCACACAATAACTTGATTCATCTTTAATCCAACTGTGTGAGTTATCCTCGGATTTCTTCTTCGGATAAGGGGCGAGATCCAGGATGGGTTTGTTTGAAGTTATCTTTCAGTTGGTTACAATCCTCGATCTTATCTTCTTCTGTTAGCCGGAACTTGTAGTTATCTTCTGTAGTTGGTTAGAGCAGCCCGCTGCAGCTTTCATATCACCTATCCTTCCGTTGATCCCAAGCATCTATGCTTGTGTTGACGGGTAACTCTTTGATGAAGTGTGAGTCTTGCTTGCCAGTACTTGGATGTACTGACCCCGTTGGGGCTGTGGTTTACGCAGACTACGACTATGACTACGATGATCACCAGGATGGCTACTTCGTGGAGTTCGACGAGACTGCAGACGAGTAGATAGCGGACCCGGGCAGGATCCGAAGACTACGTGGATGGGCTTCGTCTTCTTTATTTCCCCCGGCTTCTTAAGCCTTTTGGATTTGTCTGTACTCAGACACCTTGTTTGCTTCCGCTGATGCAATGAATGCTATGTTGGGACATGTGTCCTCTGAATGATTGTATTTGCTATTCTCTGCCTTAGTGAAGGCTATTTGCAATATTATTTCAATCTTTTATGTCTTAGAGACATTCTGTGGTATCATTCCGTTTAAAGCTGTTGACGTACCCTGCGTGATTGATATGAAGTACGTCGACAGTAGTGCCTTTGATCTCTAGTGGATAGTTTACATCGACGATGGAATAGCAGGGCTTGTGTTGTCGCGCATAAGCGCAGGCCTACCAGGAAGCTGGGACGTGGGAGCAGGTATGCCCCATAATCCAAGCACCTGCTATCCAGTTCGGCCCGATGAGTATCCCCTAGAAGTCAGGGTGCGACAGTTAGATGAGATAATTAACAGAGATGTAGTGGTGAGCATCTTCTATGAGCGTCTCCCGCGCCTCTGTATCTTCTGCGGCGTCATCGAGCACCAGAAGGCTGCCTGCCCGCTGCCCGTATCTCAGCAACGGAGGAGGTACGGGGCGGAGCTGGGTGTGCCTCCCACCCAGTACGAAGACCCGAGGCGTTGGTACCTCCCATACACTGCCGGACAGGCTCATCACCAGCTCTCGCCTGTCCAGCCGTGGTGGCTACCTGTCGAAAACGCCACGACCACGGCTGCTCACCGGCGCCAGTTGGCGTTAGTGGCCCGGGTGGCGGAGGAAGTGAACAAGCTCTCCATGTAAGATCCTACCCCTGCAGCAGCCGAAGACGGAGAGAAGTCGAAAACCCCAGCATCTCCAGCAGCGTCAGTAGCATCCAAGCAGCTCTCCGCCATGGAGCCTGGTGACAAGGAAGCCATGGGTGCTGTGAACCTGACAGCTCCCCCCCAAAAAAAGAGAAAGCTGCTGGAAGAGACAGACCAGGAAAGATGGGGAAGTGCAGAGCATCGACAAGAAGGCGCGGACAACCCAGGGGACCATACTGGGGGCTCCGCGACAAAGGGAGAATGATGAGTCCCAAAATGACTAGCGTGCAACTAAGAAGCTCATGATGCATGTGCCAAGCCTAGAGGAGTGCTTAGGTAAGGAGGTTCTGCTCGAGCTGAGGGTGGCAGAGAATACTTGGACACTAGTAAATCATGTAGGAGGAACAGAGGGGGGTTCGAGCACGGAGGAGAAGGAAAGTGAGTCACTCAATGTTATTCTGGATAGTAGGGCTGAACACATAGGTTCAGGCTCAGCCACCATACGCGAGGGGATGAATAATACCATCATAGGACCGATAGAAAGGGAGGATGAGGAAGGCAATGTGATCAAGGACAACAAGAAAAAGACCGTTCCAACAGGGGACAGCATGAAACCGGGCACCGAGGAGGGTGCCTGGGAGCCCAAATGAGGATCCTGTGCTGGAACTTCCGGGGTCTTGGTCAACCTCGTACAATTCAAGAGCTCGTACGCTTGGTGCGATAATTCAGACCTATCCTTGTTTTCCTTTCGGAGACAAGGCAAAATAAAGTGAAAGTGGAGAGCGTCTGTAGACGCATTGGTTTCAAAAACTGTCTGCCAGTCTGTGTGGATGGTAAGGGTGGGGGCCTAGCTCTTTTTGTCAGCGATTAGGTTACGATTGATCTTATTATCTTTGGCCCGCACCATATTGATTCTCATGTAACAGATTCTGATGGTAATAAAACGAGGCATACCTTTGTCTATGGTGAACCTCGCCCGCACGTTCGTCCTGGATTCTGGAAACTGTTAAAAAGAATAAGACACATGTCTCCTGAGTCGTGGATGGTGTCGGGGGATTTTAATGAATGCTTGTTCCCATTCGAGCATTTATCTACTGTTAGGAGGAGTGAAAGCCGTATGAAGGATTTCAGAGATACGCTGAGTTTTTGCAATCTGCATGACCTGGGCTACAAAGAAAATGCCTGGACTTTTGACAACAAGCAACAAGGGAGCAGGAATGTGAGAGTAAGACTAGACCGGGCTGTGGCCTGCCCAGTTTGGTCTGCTGTTTACCCACTGGCGAGGGTGGAACATGTGGTTAGTTCTAGATCCGACCATTGTCCGATTCTGATCACGCTCAAGCAGGAGATAAAAAAAACCAATCAAAAGGTCTCTGAGATACAAAGCCATGTGGGAGCGGGAGCCCTCCCTTTTTCAATGTATTGACGATTCTTGGTCTCTCCTCAAACCAGCCAACAACTTGGAAGAGATTCAAGAGAAGCTGGCTCATACCATGTCGGACATGGATTACTGGAGCAAGGAAAATTTTGGCTCGGTTAGCAAGGAAATTAGAGCACTCAAACAAAAATTGGGGAACCTACAGAGGAAGAATTATAATAGGAATCATCAGGAAATCAAGGCTGTAGCAAGACGCCTTGATGAACTTTTGCACATAGAAGAAATTATGTGGAAGCAACGATCTAGAGTTTCTTGGTTAAAAGAAGGCGACCAAAATACTAGATTTTTCCATAGGAAAGCAACAGGAAGGGCCAAGAAAAATAAAATCTCCAAGCTCATGAAGGCTGACTGTGGCACGCTGACTTCTAGGGGATACTCACCGGGCCGAACTTAATAGTAGATGATTGGATTACGGGGCTTATCTACTCCCGCATTCTCTTACGAGTAGGCCAACACTTATGTGTGACAACCAATATCTACTATCCACCGTCGATGTAAACTATCCCATAGAGATCAAGATACTACCATTGACGTACTTCATACCATACACACATGGTACGTCAACGGCGTTGAACAAAATGATAACACAACATATCTCTAAGACACAAAAGATGGAAATAAGTTGCAAATAGCTCTCATTAGAGCAGAGATAGCAAATACAATCATCCAGAGGACACATGTCCCAACATAACATCATTACAACACAGCGGAAGCATTCAAAAGGTCTGAGTATAGACAAATCCAAATAGGCCTAAGAGGCCGGGAATGAAAGGAAAACGGAGCCCATCCACGAAGTCTCGGATCCTGCCCGGGTCCGCTATCTACTCGTCAACAGTCTCGTCATACTCCACGTAGTAGCCACCATGGGGATCCTCGGAAACATAGTCTGCGGAAACCACAACCCCAAAGGGGTCAATACATAAACGTACTGGCAAGCAAAACTCACAGTTCACCAAAGTGTAACCCGTCAACACCAAGCACAGATGCTTTGGGTTCAAGGGAAGAAAGGGTGATATAAAAGATGCTGCTACTGGCTGCTCTAACCAACTACAGGGACTTGCTACAACTTCCGGCTAACAGAGAGGAGATAAGATAGCGTATCGTAACCAACTACCGACTAACTTCAAACAAACACATCCTGGATCTCGCCCCTTATCCAAAGAAGCAATCCGAGGATAACTCACACCGTTGAATTAATGATGGATCAGGTTGTTGTGTCAATAAGCCTATTACTAGTCCAATTGTTAATCATTAGGTGTAAGTTGTTCTGAGTACTTGTTAGCCAGTACTTTCACCAAGTCATCCATAACCGCGGAAAACACGGCTTCTCGAGAAGATTTATCCCTGCAGGGGTGCACCAATTTGGCCGTACACGTAAGAATAACCCGCCAGATGGGAAGGCCTTTCCCACCAAGCGGGACACTCAACACAACTCAACTCTTCTTCGCATCAAGCCCAAAGAACCACATGCTGTGCGTGCGCGGCTAATCGAGCCCCACGAAGAAAAGGGGACCCTCATAGCACTCTAAGACCACGCCGCCCTAAATGCCGACTACAAAAGTTCCACCCTGGCGCCAAGGGTTCGCACCTGCACATGCATGCATCACATTGAAAACCCGAACTAAGTGTGGCGATTTGGACGAGATGCGAATCGAATCAAATTGAGGGGGGCGCCCATACACGCTTCCCACATGCGGTTAGTGCGCTCATCATGGATCAGTAGACAAGACCCTTTTCCTAATTAGGGTCGACACTAGCAGGCCTCAAAACCACGCCGGGCCTCCTGCCGGTGCCTTATCATCAAATTTTTATTACCCAAACATTAATAGGTTGATTGATTAACATCGAGCCCCAGAACATAAGTAACATGGTAATAGAAAGTAACGGACAGCAGACTCGAGCAAAAACAACCCTAAGCATGCTAGTAAGACACGGGCCCAAACAACGGGGTTATAGGAGTGGAGGTGAGGCAATATCAGGGTTAAAGGATACATGTAATGTGTTCGGAGCACAAGCAACGATACATAAGGCTAGCAGAATAGACAAAGGAAAGTATCGGTATCCAGTGTGGAAAGGAACACGATGGTTCATGTGGGTGAATACTTGCCTGCAAACTCAGCAGCCTGGAAATGAGCTAAAATCCTCTGAAGTAGTATCGTAAACCTCGTCGGTCTCAACGTCGTCGTCCATTCGAGAAGAAGCAAACAAACAACACAAAGAGACAAACAATCAATAACATGGCATAATGCACAATCAGGGGATGATGCATGACAATTTAATTGTTGCACCAAAATAAACTAGTTGACATGGTAACATAACATAATTAAATGGACCCACATGCAATTGGATTGCATATGGAAAAGTCCATTAGTTAAGGTTGGATTAGATGATCTACAACTAAACAACATCTGAAAGTGGATTAGCATGATGCATGGATAAGGAAAACAAAAGAAAACAACAATAGGAACAAATTGAAATGAGGTTTACCAAGTTTGGAATTTTATTTATTAAGTTATGAAATTTTGGTTTCTTAAAGGTGTTACACAAGCATTTGTTGTTTTCACCAATTTTAATTGTTCAAAATATATAACAAAGTTCATATTTGGAAAGAGCACAAAATTTTAGGTGGAAAACATGTTTTACTTATTGAAAAAGGAATTAAGATGAATTACTTATGAATTAAACAAGTTTGAACAAGATTTGAATGAATTTAATTCAAGCATGAACTTGTTTGAATTTTTATTTGTGCAAAACATTAAATCAAATTCATATTTGAAAAGTTTATACTTTTATGGTTTGAAAATATATTTTATATGTCCCAAAAGAATTTAATTTGATCAAGTTATGAATTTAGCATTATTAAATGAATTAAACAAGGTTTAAATTATTTAACCAATTTTAATTATTCAAAACATTAAACAAAGTTTATATTTGGGAAGGTGGTTCAATTTAGCATGGAAAACATGTTTTATATGTTGAAAATGGATTTAAAATGAGCAAGTTATTAATTTGACAATTTTAAATGCATTAATTAAGAAACAGTTGTTTTCAGCAATTTAAATTATTTAAAACAGAACACAAAGTTGATATTTGGAAAGTTCATGAAAAATTGAATGGAAAACATATTTAGTTTGTTGAATTTGGAATTTTTATGCCCAAGTTATGAATTTTGCAAATTTAAATGAATTAAACAAGGATTCAAATATTTCACCAATTTAAAATATTCAAAACAGTAAAAAAAAATTATATTTGGGTAGAGAATTTAATTTGGTATTGAAAACATATTTAAAATGTTGAAATTGGAGTTAAAATGAATTATTTATACAATTTACAAACTTAGGTATTATTCTGCCATTTTATTTATTAGCTAGAGACTTAGAATTAATTCACAGGGACCTAGAGGTTTAATAGCAGGGCCTGTTCTGTGAATAGAAGGTTTGTGCAGGGCCTGAAAAAAAATGGAAAAAGGTTGGGTTTATTGCGCAGGGGTGGGATTCGAACCCACCACCTTTGTTGTGCGCGCAAGGGGCAGTAACCACTGCGGTGGCTGATCGGATGGTGACAGGAAGGGAGGCGCGGGGTGGATAAGGTGGCGTTCGCTGTGTTTTTTCTGAAACTGAAACAGATCGTGGGTTCAGTTACCTGAACCTGGCGCTGATAGGTCGGTGATCGCTCGCTACCGGCGAGGGGCCGTGCCGCGGTCTGCTGCTGTGCGCATGGTGCGTGTGCTGCTCGTGTGCGTGTGGTTACCGTGCACCCGTGCAGAGAAGAGAGAGAGGCGAGGGAAGACGGAGGGGAGGCTCACCTCTTTGAAGAGAAGAAGCAGGCGCGGTGCAGGGAAGGCGACGGTGGCGGAAAACCTCGACGGCGGCAGCGCAGCAGGCATTCCCCGTCCGCGCTGAGAGGTCGGAGAGAAAAAGGGCGGCCAGGGGTTTCCATTCCCGGCCCTATCCAGCACGGAGACTAGGCAGCACGCCGACGATCGATGGAGGAACAGAGGGTTTCGGTGGGGTTCAGTGGTGAGGTTCAGAGAGGAAGGAGATGCAGAGATGGAAGCGATCGGCGGCGGCAGGCGAGGGAGAGAGTGGAGGGGGTTAGGGCTAGGGCAGGGGGAGGCTAGCTAGGTTTATAGGGGGGGAGGAGGAGCTGCAGCCGTTGATGCTCTGCTGCTGCTACGTGGGCAGCTTCAGATTGCAGCCGTACAGGGAGGAAGAAGGGTAAGGGGGTAGCAGGCCAGGGGGCTAGGTGGGCTGGCCTGCCCCCTCTCCCACTGCTTTTGGTTTTTTTTTTTTTTTTTTTTTTTTTTTTTTGTGCAGATTTGAATAGGAAAGAAAAGGTTAGTTGTTTAGGGTTAGAAAAATTAGTAAAAATTTGTATAGGATAGTTTTGTGCAACAGCACCAATTTGCGACATTTAATTTTCCAGATAAATCAAATTGGTTGCTGTTGGTAGTTCATTTGAATTTGAATGAAAATGTGATAGTAAATGAAATATTGTAAGTATTAGCTTAATTAGTTTTGAACTTCATGTTTGTTTGAAACAAAATGATTGGAGGTGATTTTGTAATTTTCATAATTTTCAAAAGGGTTGCTGTTTGGAGAATTAAATGAATTTGAAAGGAATTTGAATTAAGTGAATTTTCTATTAAATGAATTATGGAAACTTAAACAATTTAATGGTTTGAGCTTTATAGTTTAATGAAAACAACTTGATGTTTTGAGTTGGATAATTTTATTTGAAAATTGTAACAGCACAAGTATGAAAACAAATATTTAAAATTTGGTTTGAAATTCAAATAGGAAACAAAGGAAAACAAAGGAAAACATAGAAAAACAAATGGAAAACAAAGCAAAACAAATGCAAAGAACATGATGTCATGATGCAAAACATAAAAATAACAGAGAGCAAACATTCTAATGGCTATTTTTCATAGTTGGGATGTTACAAAACGCCCCCTTGAAGGAATCGCGCCCCGAGATTCCTACTGAAAAGAGAAAAGGTCCGGATACTTCTTGCGAAGATCCTCTTGAGCTGTGACACGTGAAACACATCGTGCACCTTGCATAGTTTTTCTGGAAGTTCATGACGATAGGCATTCCTGGCAACTCTTCTGGAAAGACGTAAGGGAATTCGCAAACCACCGGAACATTTTTGAGTAGAGGTAGAGGTTTTGTATCGAGGGTGTATAGCTGAATAGAACTTGATTCATTTGGAGAATAGACTATCTGGCCAGAAGGGTGGAACAGAGTTATTGATTAGACGCCGGTAGAAGAACTGAAGTGGAAAGCAACAACAAGGTTTCAACGGACTAAAAGGATGTTGAGAAGAAAACAGGATATCGAAGCAACATTCGGGAAACACGAGACCAAAACACTCCTGAGGTACTACGGAAAAACCCATCCGGGCTTCTAAAGGATCAATATCTACTGCTTAAGGAATAGAGGATCTGCTTCCGGGGCTTACACGCCTCCGTTCTCAATCGTGAGTAGGCAACATGATAAATCATGTCACAACCACCTCCATTCCTATGGTCTAGTAGATATAACTATCCAAGAGAAACCAGGATACGTGAAATCCTAACTTGAAAGTTTAGATGAGAAGATAAAACAACGTTGCACTTCCTTACCACAAAAGGGTGGGTGGGTGGGGAAAGAAGAAAAAGAACAGAATTCCTACTCTCACGTTTCATTTTTCCTATATAGCTACAAAATAGTTTCTAGACTCAACTGCGACCAGTAAAAGGGATCCTACAGGCAGACAGGCTCTGAGACCATTTGTCGCACCCTGACTTCTAGGGGATACTCACCGGGCCGAACTGAATAGTAGATGATTGGATTACGGGGCTTATCTGCTCCCGCGTCCTCTTACGAGTAGGCCAACACTTATGTGTGACAACCAATCTCTACTATCCACCGTCGATGTAAACTATCCCATAGAGATCAGGATACTACCATTGACGTACTTCATACCATACACACATGGTACGTCAACGGCGTTGAACAAAATGATAACACAACATATCTCTAAGACACAAAAGATGGAAATAAGTTGCAAATAGCTCTCATTAGAGCAGAGATAGCAAATACAATCATCCAGAGGACACATGTCCCAATATAACATCATTACAACACAGCGGAAGCATTCAAAAGGTCTGAGTACAGACAAATCCAAATAGGCCTAAGAGGCCGAGAATGAAAGGAAAACGGAGCCCATCCACGAAGTCTCGGATCCTGCCCGGGTCCGCTATCTACTCATCAACAGTCTCGTCATACTCCACGTAGTAGCCACCATGGGGATCCTCGGAAACATAGTCTGCGGAAACCACAGCCCCAAAGGGGTCAATACATAAACGTACTGGCAATCAAGACTCACAGTTCAGCAAAGTGTAACCCGTCAACACCAAGCACAGATGCTTTGGGTTCAACGGAAGAAAGGGTGATATAAAAGATGCTGCAACTGGCTGCTCTAACCAACTACAGGGACTTGCTACAACTTCCGGCTAACAGAGAGGAGATAAGATAGCGTATCGTAACCAACTACCGACTAACTTCAAACAAACCCATCCTGGATCTCGCCCCTTATCCAAAGAAGCAATCCGAGGATAACTCACACCGTTGAATTAATGATGGATCAGGTTGTTGTGTCAATAAGCCTATTACTAGTCCAATTGTTAATCATTAGGTGTAAGTTGTTCTGAGTACTTGTTAGCCAGTACTTTCACCAAGTCATCCATAACCGCGGAAAACACGGCTTCTCGAGAAGATTTATCCCTGCAGGGGTGCACCAATTTGGCCGTACACGTAAGAATAACCCGCCAGATGGGAAGGCCTTTCCCACCAAGCGGGGCACTCAACACAACTCAACTCTTCTTCGCATCAAGCCCAAAGAACCACATGCTGTGCGTGCGCGGCTAATCGAGCCCCACGAAGAAAAGGGGACCCTCATAGCACTCTAAGACCACGCCGCCCTAAATGCCGACTACAAAAGTTCCACCCTGGCGCCAAGGGTTCGCACCTGCACATGCATGCATCAAATGGAAAGCCCGAACTAAGTGTGGCGATTTGGACGAGATGCGAATCCAATCAAATTGAGGGGGGCGCCCATACACGCTTCCCACATGCGGTTAGTGTGCTCATAATGGATCAGTAGACAAGACCCTTTTCCTAATTAGGGTCGACACTAGCAGGCCTCAAAACCACGCCGGGCCTCCTGCCGGTGCCTTATCATCAAATTATTATTACCCAAACATTAACAGGTTGATTGATTAACATCGAGCCCCAGAACATAAGTAACATGGTAATAGAAAGTAACGGACAGCAGACTCGAGCAAAAACAACCCTAAGCATGCTAGTAAGACACGGGCCCAAACAACGGGGTTATAGGAGTGGAGGTGAGGCAATATCAGGGTTAAAGGATACATGTAATGGGTTCGGAGCACAAGCAACGATACATAAGGCTAGCATAATAGACAAAGGAAAGTATCGGTATCCAGTGTGGAAAGGAACACGATGGTTCATGTGCGTGAATACTTGCCTGCAAACTCAGCAGCCTGGTACTGAGCTAAAATCCTCTGAAGTAGTATCGTAAACCTTGTCGGTCTCAACGTCGTCGTCCATTCGAGAAGAAGCAAACAAACAACGCAAAGAGACAAACAATCAATAACATGGCATAATGCACAATCAGGGGATGATGCATGACAATTTAATTGTTGCACCAAAATAAACTAGTTGACATGGTAACATAACATAATTAAATGGACCCACATGCAATTGGATTGCATATGGAAAAGTCCATTAGTTAAGGTTGGATTAGATGATCTACAACTAAACAACATGTGAAAGTGGATTAGCATGATGCATGGATGAGGAAAACAAAAGAAAACAACAATAGGAACAAATTGAAATGAGGTTTACCAAGTTTGGAATTTTATTTATTAAGTTATGAAATTTTGGTTTCTTAAAGGTGTTACACAAGCATTTGTTGTTTCACCAATTTTAATTGTTCAAAATATATAAAAAAGTTCATATTTGGAAAGAGCACAAAATTTTAGGTGGAAAACATGTTTTACTTATTGAAAAAGGAATTAAGATGAATTACTTATGAATTAAACAAGTTTGAAAAGATTTGAATGAATTTAATTCAAGCATGAACTTGTTTGAATTTTTATTTGTGCAAAACATTAAATCAAATTCATATTTGAAAAGTTTATACTTTTATGGTTTGAAAACATATTTTATATGTCCCAAAAGAATTTAATTTGATCAAGTTATGAATTTAGCATTATTAAATGAATTAAACAACGTTTAAATTATTTAACCAATTTTAATTATTCAAAACATTAAACAAAGTTTATATTTGGGAAGGTGGTTCAATTTAGCATGGAAAACATGTTTTATATGTTGAAAATGGATTTAAAATGAGCAAGTTATTAAT
Source organism: Alopecurus myosuroides (assembly GCA_028641055.1). Lineage (NCBI taxonomy): Eukaryota > Viridiplantae > Streptophyta > Magnoliopsida > Poales > Poaceae > Alopecurus > Alopecurus myosuroides. Next base: position 342,240,503 of record CM054060.1, on the reverse strand, counting down.
TTGACAATTTTAAATGCATTAATTAAGAAACAGTTGTTTTCAGCAATTTAAATTATTTAAAACAGAACACAAAGTTGATATTTGGAAAGTTCATGAAAAATTGAATGGAAAACATATTTAGTTTGTTGAATTTGGAATTTTTATGCCCAAGTTATGAATTTTGTAAATTTAAATGAATTAAACAAGGATTCAAATATTTCACCAATTTAAAATATTCAAAACAGTAAACAAAATTTATATTTGGGTAGAGAATTTAATTTGGTATTGAAAACATATTTAAAATGTTGAAATTGGAGTTAAAATGAATTATTTATGCAATTTCCAAACTTAGGTATTATTCTGCCATTTTATTTATTAGCTAGGGACTTAGAATTAATTCATAGGGACCTAGAAGTTTAATAGCAGGGCCTGTTCTGTGAATAGAAGGTTTGTGCAGGGCCTGAAAAAAAATGGAAAAAGGTTGGATTTATTGCGCAGGGGTGGGATTCGAACCCACCACCTCTGCTGTGCGCGCAAGGGGCAGTAACCACTGCGGTGGCTGGTCGGATGGTGACAGGAAGGGAGGCGCGGGGTGGATAAGGTGGCGTTCGCTGTGTTTTTTCTGAAACTGAAACAGATCGTGGGTTCAGTTACCTGAACCTGGCGCTGACAGGTCGGTGATCGCTCGCTGCCGGAAGAGGGGCCGTGCCGCGGGCTGCTGCTGTGCGCACGGTGCGTGTGCTGCTCGTGTGCGTGTGGTTACCGTGCACCCGTGCAGAGAAGAGAGAGAGGCAAGGGAGACGGAGGGGAGGCTCACCTCTCTGAAGAGAAGCAGCAGGCGCGATGCAGGGAAGGCGACGGTGGCGGAAAACCTCGACGGCGGCGGCGCAGCAGGCATTCCCCGTCCGCACTGAGAGGTCGGAGAGGAAGAGGGCGGCCAGGGGTTTCCATTCCCGGCCCTATCCAGCACGGAGACTAGGCAGCACGCCGGCGATCGACGGAGGAATAGAGGGTTTCGGTGGGGTTCAGTGGTGAGGTTCAGAGAGGAAGGAGATGCATAGATGGAAGCGATCGGCGGCGGCAGGCGAGGGAGAGAGTGGAGGGGGTTAGGGCTAGGGCAGGGGGAGGCTAGCTAGGTTTATAGGGGGGAGGAGGAGCTGCAGCCGTTGCTGCTCTGCTGCTGCTACGTGGGCAGCTTCAGATTGCAGCCGTACAGGGAGGAAGAAGGGTAAGGGGGTAGCAGGCCAGGGGGCTAGGTGGGCTGGCCCAATTGGGATGGCCTGCCCCCTCTCCCACTGCTTTTGGTTTTTTATTTTTCTTTCTTTCTTTTTTTTGCAGATTTGAATAGGAAAGAAAAGGTTAGTTGTTTAGGGTTTGAAAAATTAGTAAAAATTTGTATAGGATAGTTTTGTGCAACAGCACCAATTTGCAACATTTAATTTTCCAGATAAATCAAATTGGTTGCTGTTGGTAGTTCATTTGAATTTGAATGAAAATGTGATAGTAAATGAAATATTGTAAGTATTAGCTTAATTAGTTTTGAACTTCATGTTTGTTTGAAACAAAATGATTGGAGGTGATTTTGTAATTTTCATAATTTTCAAAAGGGTTGCTGTTTGGAGAATTAAATGAATTTGAAAGGAATTTGAATTAAGTGAATTTGCTATTAAATGAATTATGGAAACTTAAACAATTTAATGGTTTGAGCTTTATAGTTTAATGAAAACAACTTGATGTTTTGAGTTGGATAATTTTATTTGAAAATTGTAACAGCACAAGTATGAAAACAAATATTTAAAATTTGGTTTGAAATTCAAATAGGAAACAAAGGAAAACAAAGGAAAACAGAGAAAAACAAATGGAAAACAAAGCAAAACAAATGCAAAGAACATGATGTCATGATGCAAAACATAAAAATAACAGAGAGCAAACATTCTAATGGCTATTTTTCATACTTGGGATGTTACACCGACGGCACTGTAACCGACAAAGAAGAGGACTTTCTGAACATGGCAAATAATTTCTTTTCCGAACTCTACACCAAAGACCCGCATGTCAACTCCTCAGATATTTTAGAGCTTATCAAGTCAGTGGTTTCGGAACAGAAGAACCGAGATTTGCTTGCAGACTTCACGGAGAAGGAAATTGGTGACGCCCTGTTCCAGATTGGTCCGCTTAAGGCCCCTGTCCCTGACGGTCTCCCGTCAAGGTTCTTCCAGCGTAATTGGGGCTTGCTTAAAAAGGAAGTGTGCGCAGCTATACAAAAATTCTTCCAAGATGGGGTGATCCCTGAAGACCTGAACATGACAAAGATTGTTTTGATACCCAAGTCTGACAGCGCACTGGACCTGAAGGACTATAGACCCATTTCCCTTTGCAACGTGTCGTACAAAATTATCTCTAAGTGCATTGTCAATAGACTTAGGCCTCTCCTCCAAACCCTGATTTCTGAAACACAAAGTGCATTCATCCCAGGGCGCATTCTAGCCGACAATGCTTTGATAGCCTTCGAATGCTTCCATGCTATCCATAGAGAAAAGAATGGAAGTAAGTCTTGCTGTGCATATAAACTGGACCTTTCTAAAGCCTACGACAGAGTCGACTGGAATTTCTTGGAAAAATCCCTGCTCAAATGGGGCTTTGACAGTAGATGGGTACAATGGGTCATGAACTGTGTCAAATCAGTCAAGTTTGCGGTGCAAATTAATGGGCAGATCACAGGAAAATTCACTCCAACAAGGGGGCTGAGACAGGGAGATCCCCTCTCCCCTTACTTGTTCCTTTTTGTGGCTGAGAGCCTAACCACCATTATCAATGAGGATATTAAAACTAACAATCTCCAGGAGTTCAAGTTATGCAGGGGTGCCCCGGGCATTTCCCACTTGCTGTTTGCCGACGACTGCCTTCTTTTCTTCCAAGCCAATAAGGAGCAAGCTTCGGTGATCAAATCGGCTATCTCTCTGTTTGAGGAAGGTTCTGGCCAGCTTCTTAGTGCAAACAAGTGCTCTATTCTGTTTAGTGATAGCTGCCCAGATGTCAACCAGCAAGAAGTAAGACAAGTTTTGGAAGTCTCACGTCAAAATTTCGAGGATAAATATTTAGGCTTCCCCACTCCTGAGGGTCGCATGACTAAAGGTAAATCCCACACTCCCAAGGACAGGCTGGCTAAGAGATTTACGAACTGGGCTGAGCGCTTCATGTCTATGGGTGCCAAGGATGCTCTTATTAAATCGGTTGCTCAAGCAATCCCTAACCACATAATGAGCGTATTCAAACTTCCTGTCGGTTTTCACGAAGACTACACGAAAATGGTGCGCAATTTCTGGTGGGGAGAAGATGAGAGGAAGCGCAAAGTGCACTGGGCTGCTTGGGATACTCTCACTTGCCCAAAAGACTTGGGGGGTGTTGGGTTTAGGGATTCTAGGCTCATGAACCAAGCATTGCTAGCTAAGCAATGCTGGAGAATTATAAAATCTCCGAATAGCCTATGTGCGAGGCTTCTGAAGGCTGTCTATTTCCCTCGGGGAAATTTCCTGGATACGAGCTTCAAACAGGATGCATCCCCGTCTTGGCATGGCATGGAACACGGTCTAGAGCTCTTAAAGGAAGGTCTGATTTGGAGAGTGGGAAATGGGAAAAGCATTAACATCTGGCGTGACAATTTGATCCCTAGAGATTACAGTTTAAAAGCTACTCCGAGGGAAAGGAGTATACGCATCAGACATGTCAACTAACTCATGTTGCAGGACTCGAACAAGTGGAACAAAGAGATTGTTAAAAAGGTTTGTGCCCCTTCTGATGCTGAGTGGATCCTAAGCCAAAGGCTCCCTGGCCAACCTTGCGAGGATTTCATTGCCTGGCATTATAACAAATCAGGAGAGTTCTCTGTCAAAAGTGCATATAGACTTGCTTATAATCTTCTTCATGACACCAGAGGGCGTGCTTGCCCCAGTTCTTCCCAAGACAATAGCAGGACTATTTGGAAAACTATTTGGAATGCCCACGTACCAAGCAAAGTGAAATTTTTTGGATGGAGATTAGCTAGTGATAATCTAGCTACGAAGAGGAACAAATTTAGAAGGTCCCTCGAACTCGATAGTATATGCAATCTTTGTGGCAGAGTGGAAGAAAGCAGCTTCCACGCTACGGTCAGCTGTACAAAACCAAAAGCACTAAGATGGGAAATTAGGAAACACTGGAATATCCCAACAAAGCACTTCTTCTCTGAATCTGGTCCGGATTGGCTTCAACACCTTCTGTCCAACTGCGACCAAAGACAGAGAAGCAGAATTCTCTTGCGACTGTGGAGATCCTGGCACCTGCGTTGCGACGTTACTCATGGAAAAGGAGAGGAAACCATCGCCAGATCGCTCTCCTTCTTGCTCAGTTACGACATTGAAATACAGAACTTGACTCATACTCCCTCGACATGTAAAGGTAACTCAGCTTATCCTCTAGCTCATGAAAGTAATCAACCTGGACATACCTTGTTAAACAGGAAGGACGGCCACACAAATTTCTGCTGGCAAAAACCAGGAAAAGGAGATTTTAAAATTAATGTGGACGCTTCATTCTCCCCAGCCTCTGGCGATGCAACCGTGGGCATCATCGTAAGGGATTTCCAGGGTATGGCAACTATGGCTGCTAGCCTCTCTATTGGAAGGTGCAGGGACGCCGAGGAAGCGGAAGTTTGTGCCATCCGAGAAGGGCTTAAGATGGGGCTGGAACTAAACATTGTGCCGGTTGCTGTGGAATCGGATTGTGCGAATGCGGTGGCGGCAGCTAACAAACCCTCTGCGTGCACTTCTTCCAGCTGGAGTATATTCAAGGACATTGAAGCTTTGCAGACTCGTATTCCCAGTTGTAAAATTATCAAAATTGATAGGTTGTGCAACAAAGCTTCACATGAACTTGCTGCTGTAGCTAGGTCCTCTAGTGCTAGCAATGTTTGGCTGGATCCCATGCATGTCTTCGTCCTTGATTTATGTATTAAAGATTCTTGTACGAATGTTTTTTTTAATGAATGAATTCTAAAATCTCAAAAAAAAGTGATAGTAGTGTAAATCTACTGATTTTACGGTATATCTCTAGTGATTCTAGTGTAAATCTAGTGATTAAGCTACTGTAAACCTAGTGATTCTAGTGTAAATCTAATGATTATAGCTAGTATAAACCTAGTGATTCTGGTGAAATATAGTGATTGTAGTGTGGGTTCTATTGTACAATCTAGCTTTAAATTAATTATATCTAACTTATCATAATTAAGGTCCCTCAATGGAATATGTATGCGAGGATTATGGGGACAGTAGGGTAAGGCTATGCTCTCAAGTGCACCATCGCCCTTAGTTTCCTAAGGGGCGACTCCAAGTGCTTCTACATAACTTGTTAGACGACTTTCTCTCCAAGATGGTATGTATCTAATTCAACATTAGATTTTACATAATTTGTTTCAACTGTCTAATTATTTTTTATTCACAATTTTATGTAGTGTTTACCTTGCATGGGAAGGCGTGAAGTAGTTAAGCATGTCAAAATTGGCATTGACGAGAAGACCACCGTTGTGACCCAATTGACCATGTCAAATGGACGGGTGTACAATGTTGATGTTGCAAATAAAGACCGTCAAACCTATTTCAGAAACCTGCTTGGAGAGAAATGGCACCAGTGGAAAGGTTTCAAGGTTGCCATGGAGAGAAGATATAGTTGTTTTTTCAGGCGGCGTCTAATAAGTTCATAGTGAACTACATCCTTGCATAATAGTTTGTTCGTCTAGATACTATAACTTGTATGAATGATATATTATTGTAGAATTCGCAACTATCTTAAATTGTTCTGTTATGTGTTGTATGTGTTGAATCGTATTAATATTATTATGTAATGATGTTGTCTAGTTTAAGATTTTTTTTCTTCGGTAAATCCATTATTAGCGTGGTGAACGGCGACCACGCTGATGACAAAAAATAGTTACCACCGGTGTGGCACACAATAATGACGTGGCCCAAAACACGCCGGTGATACCAAATAGCACTATCTCAAGACCACGGACGTGTCACTTTCTCATCGTAGTGTCCAAAACCTCACGCCGGTGGTTGGTTGTTTTCTTGTAGTGTCCCGAACGACTCTTTGATAAATTAGACCATGTTTGGCTAGACGATATGTCAATGATGATACTGAGAGGGCTCAAAGAATATCTCTCTCTATCATCTAGAGGATTAAGTAGTAATCTTGAACGATCGTAGCTCCATTACACCTTCCAGTTCATACTCAGGTATTACCGTTATAATCCCTAGTAACGGCAGGACGGTTGATGATATCCAAAGTATAACTTTCGATCGTGCGGTCACTGGATATTCTCATAGTATAGGAATTATAGTCAATGTTAACTTCATATGCATTTGGTAAAACACATAATGAGTGTTTAGTCTCTTTTATCAATAACATACACTTGTGTCGGTTCAATACTATTGTTACCCTAACAATAAACTTTTATGTTTTGCTTGACTTTCTTCCGAATCCTTGATCAGGAAAATGTGATCATCACACATATCATAATTTAATCTTAGAGAAAATATTAGGAACTCTTTTTTTATGTGTTCACACCCGTACATTTTTTTCTTTAATACTCACTTTTCAAGTGCTATAGTGGTTGTAGCATGATGACATAAACTTAATTATGAACTTGGAGACAAAATACTAACTGAATATTATCGTCTCTAGGGAATACCTCCAACAATTCCAAGAACATGGAATTCTTCCCATCACCAAGGAAAATAGTGATGGACCCTAACCCCAAATATATGGCTAAACACCATCAAACCAGATAGAATCCATAGACAAACGTCAAGTTTGGAACTTGGTGTGAGGTTTTATGCTCCTTAAATAGGGGCACAGGGATACCTTTCGTTAATTGATCTGCAAACAAAATGGATGGAAACACCCATGAAGGCTTGACTTGTTTACAAATTCAAGGGAATGACAATGATGAGACTTTAAACTTTCGTAGCATGAGTTTTATGTTTACACGAATTATCAGTCAAACACTGCATATCTCGTTTACAAGATATTGCATGTGAATATTCAATCAAGAATATGCTAGAAGGGAATGCAAGTTTTAGTTATCCATTCATGGAACTAAAAGAAAGCATTAAGAAATTGGGATCTTCACCTAGATGAAATGATCAAAGTGTTTAACATCATCAAGGACGGTGAACAATCTTGAGGACTTAAGAAAGTCCGTGGGAGTGCTAAACAATAATCCTAGTACTTTATTTGAACAATGCATTGTTAGTTGGAATATTGTTGACATACTAAAAGGTTTCATTGAAATTATATTTCGATGAAAGGAATAAATAAAATGCAGTTTAAGTATTTTACTGCAAAAGGACGGGTGTACAATGTTGATGTTACAAATACAGATGGTCAAACCTATTTCGAGAAACTTGCTTGGAGAGAAGTGGCACAACTAGAAAGGTTTCAAGGTTGCCATGGGGAGAAGATATAGTTGTTTTTTCAGGCGGCGTCAAATAAGTTCATAGTGAAGTGCATCCTTGCAGAATAGTTTGTTCGTCTAGAAACTATAATTTGTATGAGTTATATATTATTGTAGAATTCGCAACTATCTTAAATTGTTCCGTTATGTGTTCTGTGTGTTGAATCGTATTAATATTATTATGTAATGATGCTGTGTAATTTAATATAGAGATTTTTTTTTGGTAAATCCATTATTAGCGTGGTGAATGGAGACCACGCCGTTGACAAAAAATAGTTACCACTGGCGCGACGTACAATACTGGCGTGGCCCAAAACACATCGGTGATACCAAATAGCACTAGCACAAGACCATGGGCGTGTCACTTTCTCACTGGTAGTGTTAAAACCTCACGCCGATGGTTAGTTGTTTCCTTGTAGTGTCCCGAATGACCCTGTGATAAATCAGACAGTGCCTGGCCAGAAGATATGTCAATGGTGATACCGAGAGGGCCCAGAGAATGTTCTCTCTGTCATCTAGAGGATTAAGTAGTAATCTTGAACGGTCCCAGCTCCATTAAAATTTGCAGGTCATACTTAGATATCACCGTTATAATCCCCAGTTACGGCGGACGATTGATGATTTCCAAAGTATAGCTTTCGATCGTGCGGTCACTAGATACTCTCATAGTATAGAAATTATAGTCAATGTTAACTTCATATTCATTTTCTAAAACACATAATGATTGTTTAGTATCTTTTAGCAACAACATAAACTTGTGTCGGTTAAATGTTGGTGTTACCCTAACAATAAACTCTTATGTTTTGTTAGACTTTCTTACGAATTCATGACGATGAAAATGTGATCATCTCACAAATCATAACCTAATCTTATAAAAAAAATATTAGTAACTTTTTTTGTTTATGTCTTCACACCCGTACAAAGATTTTCCTATAAAACTCAATTTTCAAGTGCTAGCGGTTGTAGCATGATGTCATAAACTTAATTTTTGAGCATGGAGATAGAATAATAACTGAATATTATTGTCTCTAGCGCATACCTCCAATAATCCCAATAATACGAAATTATTCCCATCACCAAGGGAGGTAGTGATGGATGATGACCCACATGTATAGGGGGTGTATCATAGTACTTTCGATAAATATGAGTGTCGAACCCAACGAGGAGGAGAAGGTGTTGACAAGCAGGTTGGATAGAGAATTCACTGTAAACACTAGATAACAGGTTTTTGGTTGTTTTGGATATAGCAGATAAATAAAGTGCAACTAAATAAAATACATCAAATAATATTGCAGCGAGTGGCCTAGTCCTTTTGAGAGCAAAGGACAAGCCGGTTGTGTTACTTATAACTACCAAACGTTTTCGAGGACACATGTGAATTTCGTCAAGTGCATTCGATTCGTTACGGCTGATTAATATCCATTGGTTCGTGAAGTGTTGTGTGAGTGAACCTATGCTAATGCACCACCCAACTAGGACCAATACATACTTGTGATTATACCCCTCGTAAGCATCCGCAAATACAATAAAGTAATTAAGATTTTCAGAAATTTATTGTCCGAGAACAATTCCTTCATTAACCATGAAGTGGCATTTCTCCCAATTAAGAACAAGATTAGTTTCCTCATATCTCTGCAAAACTTTGTCAAGGTTGTGCAAACAATTATCAAAAAAAGTTCCATAGACAGAGAAATCATCCATGAATACTTCCACAATCTCTTCACAAAAACCATGAAAAATAGCAGACATGCATCTTTGAAAAGTAGCAGGAGCATTACACAAACCAAAAGGCATACGTCTATAAGCATAAGTACCATAAGGACAAGTAAAGGTTATTTTCTCTTGATCTTGTTTCCTAACAGCAATTTGAGAGAACCTAGAATAACCATCAAGAAAGCAAAAATGAGTTTTCTTAGACAACATCTCAAGCATTTGATCAATAAAGGGTAAAGGATAATGGTCTTTCTTAGTAAATTTATTAACCTTTCTAAAATCAATGCACATTCTATAACCAACTACTACTCTTTGTGCAATGACCTCATTGTTTTCATTAGGTACAACAGTCATTCCTCCTTTCTTAGGGACGCAGTGCACAAGGCTCACCCATCTACTATCAGCAATAGGAAAAATAATACCAGCATCAAGAAGTTTTAATACCTCATTTCTTACCACTTCCTTCATCTTAGGAATTAAACGACGTTGATGTTCAACTACTGGCTTTGCATCAGGTTCAATATTAATAGCATGCTGACATATAATAGGAGAAATTCCCTTCAAGTCATCAAGAGTGTATCCAATAGCTCCATGGTGTTTCGTCAAAACTCCCAATAATCTTTCCTCTTCTTCACCTGAAAGTTTAGCACTAATAATAACTGGATATGTTTTCTTAGCGTCAATATAAGAATATTTAAGATCATCAGACAAAGGTTTTAAATCAAAGACATGATCCTCCTTGGGTGGTAATGTGGCACCCAAGTCTTCCACGGGTAAATTATGTTAAAGTATCACTGGTTGACGAAGAAGGATATTGTCAATATCATTTCTCTCTTCCATTAATACCTCACTTTCATGGTCCACCATATATTGCTGCAAAGCATTGTTAGGAGAAAGAAAAATAGAAGCGAGTTGTTCAACTTTAAAATTCTCATCAGGCAATTTAGATTCATAAGGTGCTCTAGCAAATTTGGAGAAACTGGACTCATAAGATTTTCCATCAAATTTAGTCAAAATATTCTCTCTTTTACAATCTATAATGGCACCACAAGTGTTAAAGAAAGGTCTACCAAAAATAATAGGACAAGTCTTACTAGCAGCCTTACCATGTACTAGAAAATCAGTGGGGTATTTAATTTTACCACATAAAACTTCCACATCTCTAAAAATATCAATAGGGGAAACAGTTTCTCTATTAGCAAGCTGAATAACCACATCAATATCTTCAAGGTCACAAGAACCAATTTCATGCATAATTTCTCTATAAAGCTCATAAGGTATAGCACTAGAACTAGCACCAATATCACACAGACCATAATAGCAATGATCACCAATCTTAACGGAAAGCACAGGAACACTAGTTTTCTTAGCCCTATGAGGATGTGAAACAATGTTAGAAGCATCCCCACAGAAGACAATGTGTTTATCTTCTACATTTTCACAGACACAATGTTAGAAGCATCCCCACAGAAGACAATGTGTTTATCTTCTACATTTCCACAGACAAGATCTTTTACTATTGCTACTGCAGGTTCAACAATTATTTGTTCATAAGGTTCAATAGCTTTCTTATTACTCTTATTAACCACACTAGCTATCATAGAGTGTTCTTTCACCTTAGCAGGGAAAGGCATTTTTTCAACGTAAGGCTCAGGAACAGCAGGATTAATAGCATGCACTTCTATATTACTAGCAGGAACAATATCTTTATAAGGTGCATGGTACTTCTGATAATTATTTTAGGAATATCAAGATAGGAGGAAAAAGCTTTAAGACAGTTTGCAAAAAATTGAGATTCAAGACCACAAACAGCACTAACATCATAGAAATCATTGGGATTTAATGCATTCATAATCATAATTTATACCTTACTTTCTACCTTTGTTGTTCTCACATCCTTCAGTGTTTCCTTGAATACGGTCAAGAAGATCCCATTTAGCTTCTTCCTTCATACGTGTGAATGATCCAGAACAAGAAGCATCCAATAAATTCTTATCATGAAGAGAAAGCCTTGCATAAAAATTATTGACAACAATATTACGTAGGAGTTCATGAACGGGACATTTGAGCATTAATAACTTCATTCTCCCCCATGCTTAGGAAATAATCCCTCCCTCGTGAGGCTACAAATTATAGATTTTATTCCGGTCTTTACGAATCTCACTAGGAGGATAAAATTTAGAATAAAAGAGAGGAACAATTTCCTCCCATTCAATAGATTGACCATTCTTCAGTAATTTGAACCATTCAGCAGCTCTTCCTTTCAGCGATAAATAAAATAATTTCTTTTTGACTTGATCCATTGTAATACCTGCACACCTGAATAACTCGCATAATTCATGTATAAAGAGCAGATAATCACCGGGATGGACAGTTACATCACCACAATAGCAGTTATCCATAACACGTCCAACAATTTTCATAGGTATTTTATAAGGATCTAATTCAGCAGATATCGGGTCACTTACTACCCTAGCAGTGATAGTAGTAGTACCTCTAAACAGACAATCAAAAGTATTATCCATGATAAAATAAAACAGTAGACAGAAATAAAAACAACACTCACAGTAAAAGTTTCTCTTACCAATTCCACTTACCAATAGCGCGTCTCTCCCCGACAACTGCGCCAGAAAATAGTCTTGATGACCCACAAGTATAGGGGGGTGTATTATCGTACTTTCGATAAATAAGAGTGTAGAACCCAACAAAGAGCAGAAGGTGTTGACAAGTAGGTTGGATAGATAATTCATTGTAAACACTAGCAGACGGGTTTTTAGTTGTTTTGGATATAGCAGATAAATAAAGTGCGACTAAATAAAAAACAATAAATAATATTGCAGCGAGTGTCCCAATCCTGTTGAGAGCAAAGGACAAGCCGGTTGTGTTACATATAACTACCAAACATTCCCGAGGACACATGGGAATTTCGTCAAGCGCTTTCGCTTCGTTACAGTTGATTAATATCCATTGGTTCGTGAAGTGTTGTGTGGGTGAACCTATGTGATACGTCATAAATGTACCCCTAATTTCTGATGTTCCATGTTGTTTTCATGTTATTTCCCACATGTTTGATATACACTTTATGTCATTTTTATCGATTTTCTGGACTAACCTATTAACAAGATGCCACAGAGCCAGTTCCCTGTTTTCTGCTGTTTTTAGTTTCAGAAAAGTTGTTGAGGAAATATTCTCGGAATTGGAAAAATCGAAGCCCAAAAGTCTTAGAAACCTTGGAGGTTCCACGGAGTCCCGAAGTGACCCGGGGGGGGGGGGGGGGCTCAAGGGGCCCACACCATAGGGTGGCGCGGTCCCCCATTGGCCGCGCCAGGGGGTGCTGTGGGGACCCCATGCCTCCACCACCTCTGACCTTTCGCCTATTTATTTCCCCCGAGGTGTAAACCCTAAGGATATACCACTTTTCCCCCAAAAACACCCGAGGCCGCCGTTATCGTCATCTTGATATCGGGAGGGTTCTGGAGCTCTCCCCGGCGCCCTACCGGGAGGGAAATTCATCATCGGAGGGGTCTACACCACCATGCCCTCCTCCGAAGTGATGCGTGAGTAGTTCATCCCTGGACTACAGGTCCATAGCAGTAGCTAGATGTATGTCTCTTCCACTTTATGGCTCATGTTTAGATCTTGTGAGCTGCCTCACATGATCGAGATCATCTTCATGTAATGTTACATGTTGTGTTTGTAGGGATCCGATGAATATTGAACGCTATGTATTTTGATTATGAATCTATCATGTTATCTTCATGCATATGTTATTTATGATCTTGCATGCTCTCCGTTATTAGTAGATGCTCTGGCCAAGTAGATGCTAGTGGCTCCAAGAAGGAGTATTTATGCTCGATAGTGGGTTCATGCCTGTTTTGCATCTATGCTAGAGTGACAGAAACGTGACGGATGGAGGATGTGTTGTTGCAATTAGGGAGAAAACAACAATGCTTTGCCTAAGGGTGATTCTATTGTTTACATTACACACTCTGCATACTGCGATTATCTGTTGCTTGCAACTTAATACCCAACATTTGTTCGGATGATATTTGGAGGGTGGGTTATTAGTCATAGATGCAGTTGGATAACGGTCTATGTATCTTGTTGTAATGCCCGCATGAATCACATAGTAATATTTATGTCTTCCATATGCACTATGGTGCAGCCTTCATTTCTCTCAATTTCACAGCTGTAATTAGTTCACCGCACATGTTATTTATCTTTCACGGAGGGACACCACTAGTGAACTTTGGACCCCGGTCCTTTTTTCTCACACTGATAAATCACCTACTGCTTTCAAACTGTTCCTACTATTTTCCACACATACGTTTAATCTCTTTGTTTTCAGCAAAACCGGTGAGATTGACTGTTGGGACGCGTAGAGATAAACGAAAAACTTTTCCTACGCGGTACTCCCAAGATCTAGCCGAGGTAGAAGGCCACGAGTATTACCACTAGACGCGCAGGTGCGGATTATCGATGTAGCGCGTCTGGTCGGGGCAGTGCAGTCCCACGATCCGGTCCGGCCGATCCAATCCCTCGAACGTCGAAGTGTTGAACGTACAGCACCTCTGCCGGTATCCACACGTACGAGGAGGAGCTCCGACGGCGGACTGCTAGGTCCGGTGCGGCGGCTGGACTGAGTGGGGCTAGGGTTCCCAACGCATGGGAGAGTGGACTAACGTGCCCGCTGGGCAACCTGCGCCCCTCTTTATATAGCGTATGGTAATGGGCTGCACAACACTTGTGGCCCATTCCCTCTGTGAGTCCGACTCACTAACTCAATCCATTTCCGGTTAGGGTCCAACCCAACCAATACTTGCTCCCGCTCTTAAGTGTGCGACCCTGCAGGCTCATGGCGACTTGGACACGATTGGAGTCCAACTCCCAATCGATCAATCGGTAGCGGCTCCTAGCAGAACGTGCCGACTCCCAAGTACCATTGAGTCATGACGACATACCTTTCAATGTGATATTCATCTTAGTCCCTTTTGCCTCACGATATACCTTGTCGAGCTATAGGCGATTTATCGTCATCCCTTAAATAGCTCAACTCTCTTCTCGATCCGTGATATGTGATTCACCTGACTAACTCTTAGCCAACAGACACAGTTAACACTTAACTGAGTTGCGCATGGCCATGCTTACTGAATCATATCACTCGAGAGGGCCCAGAGAATATCTCTCCATTCGGAGGGGCAAAATCCCATCTTGATTATCCACATCACGCAGCTTGCTTCTCATTCGACCCGAACTCTGCCTTTATAGTTGCCTTGTCACAGAACAACGTTTGACAGAACCTAAGTCGGTGATCCACAACTCGGATTGTGCGACAACCTCAGGTCTAAGGATTACATTGATTGAGACGTGCAAATGACGACTTGATCGTTGCATCTCAATGTGGGTCAGTCCGACTTGCTAAACTCTTTAGCCAAGTCCGTGAACGTTGGAATGGCATCACCATGCCCATGACAAGTGGAACTGTGTCATCAGCCAACACTTACATTAGTCTAGGGTGTGTGTCCAGCACAACCTAAATGACCAAGGACAATCTAGTATGAACAACATGAATACATGGTTCCACAATCGAATCACATATTCAATGACATGTATCAGATGTTCAAAACAAGGACAACTTAATAACTTTATGAATACAGTGGGAATTACATCATACATGATTGCCTCTAGGGCATATTCCCAACATTGACAACCTCACTGCTACATTGGGGCAAAGTAATTTGATTATGTTGTGTAGATTCCATGTTGCTGGTGAACTGGTAGTGCGCCCTGCCACCTCAGCTGCATCAACCTTCAGAGATTTCTTGTCCTCCTACTATTCGATTCAACCTTGGGTTCTTTTCTGAGGGAAAACTTGCTGATGCACTCTTCACACCTTGCACTTGGGGCCTACCACCGTGAGTCACCGACAAAGTTTTCTGGCGCCGTTGCCAGGGAGGAAGAGAATTTCTGCAAGGGGAATCTCTCACTTCCAACCTCTTTACTTTGTTTTTGTTTTTCTTAGTTTATTTTATTTTGTCTTGTTTGCTTCTCTTTATCAAAAACAAAAAAAATATTAGTTCTTATTCTAGCTGTTCTTTTTGCTTTATCATGCTTGCTATCAATGGTTAATGTCTTTGAAACTAGATCTTATAGGAAAGGCGGGTTCACGGATGAACAACAAAAATATTATAAATAGCACCGCTTGTCACAAAAAGGGATACACTTATGGGAGCAAATTAATAAATTGCATGACTATGCTAGAAACTTGTGCTCTACTTATAATGTTACTTATTTCTTTGATAAATCTCGTTGCTGTAGGAGGTATAAACACCTCCCTTTTCAATGTGATTATAATGATAATGTTACCATATCTTCTTATGTTAATGGAAATTATGAATTTTATGATGTGGAACAAATTGAAGAATTTATTGCTTGGAAGGGTGCATTCGAAATTGCCTATTTGCTTGAAAGTATTGATGATGCGCCTTATAAATACAATATTTATGCTATACTTTAATATTGCTTTGATTATTACAAGGATTGTAATTACTACATACTTTATTATCTTAATAGATTCTCTCCCCCAAAGGGAGAGAATAATGCCTTGCAGGAACCTATGGAAGAAGAAACTGCTGAATCTGGAAGCTCGTTGGATGAAAAAGAGGAGGAGAGTGATGACCAAGAGGACAAAGAATGGAGCTACTCATTTCTACCTCCCAATGATAGTAACTCTCATAATTGTGATGATCCTATTGATTCTTTTGAAAAATCCCTTTTTGATGAAATTGATACTTGCTATAATTGTGACCTTGATACTAGTATGAATGAAACTTGTGAGAATGATATTGCTACTATTATTTATGATAATCCATTTTACTTTGATAAATCCTATGATAATACTATATTTGTTCCAACTATTGATATGCATGATAATGAGGAAGTTTGTTTAGAAAATTTATATGATAATGCTCTAGATGATGGTCATATGTTACTTGATGTTATAAATTATAATTCTACTAAAAATAGGATTGCTATAATGTTTCCTATACCTTTTATAAGTGATCAATCATCTCGTTTTAATATAGCTAAAAGTGGGAAAAAAGAGGAGCTGATTTTAAATTTTGATCCCACTGTTTTGGAGCTTGATTTGAATTGTGTGATTTTAGACCATGACAAACATGCTTTATGTGATAATTATGTTGTTGAGTTTGTCCATGAAGCTACTGCAAATTATTACGAGAGAGGAAAATATGATTGTAGGAAATTTCATGTTACTAAAACAACTCTTTTTTTATGAAAGTTATGAAGTTTCTCTTGTTCTACCTTCCCATGATTTCTTGTTTGAGCCTCTTTAATTTATTTCTTTCCAAGTTTCCTACGAATAGGAAGTGCGTAAGACTTAAATTTGTTTTATACTTGATTCTTGATGCTCTGTTTTTCTTAATGCATATTTCTCATGAGAGCATCTTCTTCACTGGAAAATACTTGAATCAACTTTTCTAGGCCTAGCTAAAAGCCGTTAAAGAAAAGCACTTCTTGGAAGATAACCCATGGTTTTATTTTTTGCTTTGTTTTTATCTGTTTTCTTTGAGTCAAGGGGTTGTATACTTATGTAGCAACTCCTCCGTATCTTTCTTTTCATGTTTCAATACTGCCAAGTAAAGTTTCTGACGAGAGTTGGAGTTGGTTTTCGGATTTCTGCGCAGAAAACAGAATTCTGCTGTCCACCGTAAAAAATCGTGAAAAACCCAGGAAGATCAGAATGACCTGATTTTTTTTTGGATTATATCTTGGCTAATTCCGCAACTTTTTTGTTCTTTAGGTTTTTCGATCTGAGCAACCTAAGTGCGTCGAAAAAATTCGTCTTATAGACTGCTCTGGTTTTTGACAGATTCTGCCATTTTTCTTGCATTGGCTCTTTTGCGATGTTAAGTGGATTTATTTGCTTCAAGAAACATCAATGGATGTATCTAATGTTTAGAAGTATCAATTGCACATGTTCCATACATAACTCATGGATTTTTATTTGTTGCACTAACCCTCTAATGCGAATTACTATTTGAATATGGTGTGAAGGAAGTTTTCAAGTGTTAAGAGAAGAGGTGATATATGTGATCAAGAAGAGTGAAAGATCAAATCTTGGGGATTACCCCGTGTTTCATCCAAGCATATTTTATAAGACTGAAGCATCTAAGCCTGGAGATGCCCAAGGCATCCCCTTCTTCATCAACTATCTATTAGGTCACTTCTCGTGAAACTATATTTTTATTCGGTCACATCATATGAAGTTTACTTGGAGAGTCTGTTTGTTTTTCTTATATGTTCTTTTGTTTTCCTTTGTTTTCCTTGCTGCAATAGTATCATTGGACCTAGCATCCTTGTTTGGAAGGGGGACATGCTCCACTTTTTCATTTGAATACTTGTTATGCTAGTATTCTTAGTTTTTATTCTAGTTAATGCGAAAATTCCTGTTTAGCTCTTATTTTCATTGCATCTCTTATTTAGAGATGTTAGTTTTAGTAGTGTTATGTGAGTACTCTCATGTTTTCTTGCTTTATCATATAGAGAATTTTTTAAAAACATATTTTGTATGGTGCTTGTTGGGATAAGAAATTGTTGCTTGAAGTAGAATTTTTAACAGTGCAAGAAGAAGCTTGTATAGACTGTGGCTAGAACTTTTTCGTATAATGCTAAATGTTATTTTAATTTTCAAGCCTTGTGGTATTTGAGTAGCATGATTAGCCTCAAATATCCGAGAGTGTTTAATATGCCATTGAAAGAATTATGAGTTGTTCTTGTCATATTGAAGCATAAATTTGAGGTATTCTCCTTTGAATGTTTTATTTGGTTGACTTGGCACATGCTCACATCATGTTTATGACTATGAACCAGTAACTAATAGCCTCTATGATAATTTAGTTTTAGAATTTTTGGTACCACTTATTCTTTGATTAATGATGTTTATGTCGCAATGCATGATTATGGCTCTTATGCTCTCTTGATTTGTCGCTCCCAGTCTTTTGCTAGCCTCCACCTGTACTAAGTATGGAATTCTACTCGTGCATCCAACTCCCTAAAACCAAAGTTTTCCCATCGTGTCCACCATACCTACCTACATGTGGTATTTAACTTCCACTCCAAGTAAAGTGCTCATGTGTTACCTTTAAAACCTTCAAAATTATTCCTGCTTTGTGTTCCCATTTTTTTTCATGAGGACGTAAATAGAGAATCTTTATCTCACTTGTTGATTGGATTTCACACCCTGGACTAGTGGCTTCATCCGCTTATCCAATTGATAGTAGAGCTGGAAGAGGGGTGCCCAGCCCCAAATTAATAAACACAAAATCTCTTCACTATTTTTACTCCTGATTTATGAGTTAAAGCATAATTGTGTAAAATAAAGAGAAAGAGGGATGACCTTCCACACCAGTTGCGTCCTCCATATGGGAGCCTCCCTTTTGAAATCTAGTTGTCTTGTGACGTACTGTATTTTCTGTTTACCATTCTTTGAAATTAGCATACATCTCCCAAAATATAGACACTCCTCCATGGTATGTGATTGTTGGCAGGCACCCGAGGATTCTGTTAGCCATGGTTTGTGTAAAATGGATGGGAGGAGTGTCAAAATTTTTATACCCCTTTTAATAAAATAAAATCTCTAGCACATGACTGATCCATGCTTCTGTATGCGAAGGGCTTTCTTTTACTTTTATGTTGAGTCTCCATCTTCTAACTTTATGCACAATTGAGAGAGCATTTTTCCCGTTCTGAGTTTTATGTGCATTTGTCCCAGAAACATTATTAATTGATTCATGATGTGTTATTGCTTGTTCTCTAACTATTTGTTCTAGTCTTCCTCATGAACTTTGAAGGTGTCCTGGCATTTATGTTTAGCCCCACTCTTAAGGACTTGCGAAATATCACGTTGCCATGCTTTCTCTATACTTGAAACAAACGTATATATTTCTTTGCATTGTTATTCATGATCTTTTATTTGAGTTACTTCTCATGATGCAAAGTGACTTCTATGCTTTATTATTAAAGTTCTATATATCATGTTTGTGTTTAAGTTCTATGATCTCAGCTTACATATGATTTTGCATTATGATGATCAAGTTTATGTTGGTAGCATGTCACCTCAGAAATTATTTGTTTTTATCGTTTACCTACTCGAGGACGAGTAGGAACTAAGCTTGGGGATATTGATGCGTCATAACCGTATCCCTAATTTCAGATGTTCCATGTTGTTTTCATGTTATTTCCCACATGTTTGTTATACACTTTATGTAACTTTTATCGATTTTCTGGACTAACCTATTAACAAGATGCCACAGAGCGAGTTCCCTGTTTTCTATTGATTTTAGTTTCAGAAAAGTTGTTCTAGAAATATTCTCGTAATTTGAAAATTTGAAGCCTGGAAGTCTTAGAAATCCGGGAGGTTCCACGGAATCCCGAAGAGACTCGAAGGGGGGCCTCAGGGGGCCCACACCATAGGGTGAAGCGGTCCCCTCTTGACCGCGCTAGGGGGTGGTGTGGGGCTCCCATGCCTCCACTACCTTTTCCCTATTTATTTCCCCCGAGGCGTAAACCCTAAGGATATACCACTTTTCCCCGAAAAACACCCGAGGCTGCCGTCATCATCATCCCGAGATCGGGAGGGTTCTGGAGCTCTCCCCGGCACCCTGCCGGGAGGGAAATTCATCACCGGAGGGGTCTACACCACCATGCCCTCCTCCGAAGTGATGCGTGAGTATTTCATCCCTGGACTACGGGTCCATAGCAGTAGCTGGATAGTTGTTCTCTCCACTTTGTACCTCATGTTTAGATCTTATGAGCTGCCTAACATGATCAATATCATCTTTATGTAACGCTACATGTTGTGTTTGCTGGGATCTGACGAATGTTGAATGCTATGTCATCTGTTTATCAATCTATCATGTTATGTTCATGCTTATATTATTTATGATCTTGCATTCTCTCCGTTATTGGTAGATTCTCTAGCCAAGTAGATGCTAGTAACTCCAAGAGGGAGTATTTATGCTCGATAGTGGGTTCATGCCTCCTTTGCATCTGTGCTCGAGTGACAGAAACATGACGGATGGAGGATGTGTCGTTGCCATTAAGGAGAAAACAACGATGCTTTGTCTAAGGATGATGTTATTGTTTACATTACACACTTTGCTTACTGCAATTATCTGTTGCTTACAACTTAATACACAACGTTTGTTCGGATGATATTCAGAGGGTGGATCATTAGTCATAGATGCAGTTGGATAACGGTCTATGTATCTTGTTGTAATTCCCGCATGAATCACATAGTAATCTTTATGTCTTGCATATGCACTACGGTGCAGCCTTCATTTCTGTCAATTTCCCAGCTGTAATTTGTTCACCACACATGTTATTTATCTTTCACGGAGAGACACCACTAGTGAACTCTGGACCCCTGTTCTTTTTCCTCATATTGATAATCACCTACTGCTTTCCTACTATTCCTATTGTTTTCCTACTGTTTTCCACATATATGTTTAATCTCTTTGTGTTCAGCAAAACCGGTGAGATTGACAACCTCACTGCTATGTTGGGGCAAAGTAATTTGACTGTGTGGTGTAGGTTCCACGTTGCTTCTGAACCGGTAGTGCGCCCTGCCACCTCAGCTGCATCAACCTTCAGAGATTGGTTGTCCTCCCACTGATCGATTCAACCTCGGTTTGTTTTCTGAGGGAAAACTTGCTGTTGCACTCTTCACACCTTGCCCTTGGGGTCTACCATCGTGAGTCATCACTATGCTAATGCACCACCCAACTAGGACTAATACGTACTTGTGATTATACCCCTCGTAAGCTCCCGCAACTACAAAAAAGTAATTAATATAAATCTAACCACAACCTTAAAACTCCGGGATTCTACGATCCCTTGTGCATTGGTTTCCTAACGGTGGTTTAGGTTTCTGTCACTCCCGCAACTCCACAATTAGTAGCCAAATACACAATGCATCCTCCTAGTCTCATAAAGGTGAAGTATCATGTAGTCGACGTTCACATGACACCACTAGAAGAATAGCACCGTAACTTAAATACCGAAAACGAGATATTACTTCAATATAACTTCACTACTAACATCATGACTTCTCCCATGTCCTCAAGAACTAAACGAACTACTCACAAGACATCATATGGATCATAATCAGAGGTGATATAATGGATAATAACAATCTGGTCATAAAGTGATAACACCGATAAATCTCACAAGCATCAACTACTAACAAGTAATCCACACCGGGAGAGAGATCTAATGTAAAACAACGATAGAGGCCCCTAATTGTTACAGCGGGATGACGGTGGATGACGAGGGTGATGGTTCTGGCGATGATGATGATAATGATGACGATCTTGATGATGCCCGGAGTTATTACGGTGACGATGGCGATGATTTCCCCTCTTCGGAGAGGAACTTCCCTGGCAGATTTTTCCCTGCCAGAGAGCTTCTCTCTCAGGTATTTTCCGCCCCAGGTGGCAGTGGAATAATTTTTCGATGATGGTATGGGGCTTAGGGTTCCCTGGGGGTCAAGTACGCGAAAGATGTTGACCAAAGGTGGGCCAGGGTGGCCACACCACCTGGCGGCGCGGCCAAGGGAGGGGCGCGCCACCTCATGGTGTGTGCCCCTGGTGGCCCCCTCTGGCTCCCCTTCTGGCTGGACTCCTCCTTTGAACTTCCAGGACTCCTCCGGTGTACCCCCCCCCCTCTTCTTCCGATCTTCTAAAGTATGGTATCTCGATGGTGCTTTTTTCCATCAGATTTCTGGTCCCGGTGTTTATTCTCCAAAAATTATAAAACATGCAAAATAATATAAAAAAACATAAGTAATGCATCGTAACATGAAATATATCGATGAATAACAGAAAATAACAATATAAAACTGTGATGCAAAATGGAAAACGAGAACCACCGACTCCTGAAGTAAAATACTATGATGAGATTTTAATCTCCCGTAGCATGAGCTTTATGTTTACACAGATTATTCGGGAAATCACTGCATATCTTGTTTACAAGATATTGCATGTGAGAATATTTCATCAAAAATATGATAGACAGGAATGCAAGTTTTAGTTATCCATTCACGGAACTAAAAGAAGTCATTAAGAAGTTGGGATCTTCACCTAGATGAAATGATCAAAGTGTTAAGAGTCATGAGGACTTAAGAAAGTCAGTGGGAGCGCTAAAGATATTTCTAATACTTTATTTGAACAATGTATTCTTAGTTGGAAATGTTGTTGACATAGTTAAGGTTTCGTTGAAATTATTTTCGATGAAAGTAATAAATAAAATTAAGTATAAGTATTTTACTTCATGAGTCAGTGGTTCTCGTTTTCCATTTTGCATCACTATTTGATATTGTTATTTTCTGTTATTCAGCGATATATTTCATGTTATGATGCATTACTTATGTTATTTCATCTCATTTTGCGTGTTTCATAATTTTTGGAGAATAAACATCGGGACCAGAAATCTGATGGAAAAAGCACCGTCGAGATACCCTATTCCATAAGATCGTAAGAAGAGGGGGGATACAGGTGAAGTCTTAGAAGTCCCGAGGAGGAAGCCAGCCAGAAGGGCACCCGGCGGGGGGCCACCAGGGGCCCACACCACCAGGCGGCGCGCCCCCTTCTTGCCGCACCTAGGGGTGGTATGACCCCCCTTGCCCACTTCTGGGTGCCCCCTATCGCATACTTGACCCCGAGGGAACCCTAAGCCCCAGAACCTCGTTGGAGAATTATTCCACCGCCGCCTCGGAGCAGAAAACAACAGAGAGAGAAAAGCTCTCCGACAAGGAGAAATGTGCCGATGAAATTCCTCCCCGGGGAGGGGAAATCGTCGCCATCGTCACCGTCATCACTCCGGGCAACATCAAGATTGGCATATTCATCATCATCACCACTAACACCATCACCCCGATCATCCACCTTCATCCCGGTGTAACAATTAGGGGTCTTTATCGTTGTTCTTCACTAGATCTCTCTCTCGGTGTGGATTACTTGTTAATAGTTGATGCATGTGAGATTTATTGGTGTTTACACTTTATGACCAGATTGTTATTATCCATTACATCACCTCTGATTATGATCCATATGATGTCTTGTGAGTATTTCGTTTAGTTAATGAGGACATGGAAGAAGTCATGGTGTTAGTAGTTGAATTATGTTGAAGTAATATCTAGTGGTTTGGTATTTTAGTTGTGGTGCTATTCTTCTAGTGGTGTCATGTGAATGTCGACTACATGATATTTAACCTTTATGGTCCTAGTAGGATGCATTGTGTATTTGGTTACTAATTGTGGGGTTTCCGGAGTGACAGAAACCTAAACCCCCGTTAGGAAACCAATGCACGAGGGAGTGTAGGATCCGAGAGTTTTAAGACTATGGTTAGATTTATCTTAAGTAATTTCTTGTATTTGCGGATTCTTGCGAGGGGTATAATCACAAGTATGTATTAGTCCTAGTTGGGCTGTGCATTAGCATAGGTTCACCCACACAACACTTAACAAACCAATAAATATTAATCAACTATATGAAGGGGAAAGCACTTGACGAAATTCCCATGTGTCCTCGAGAACATTTGGTAATCAGAAATAGAAAAATTGGCTTGTCCTTAGCTCTCAAAAGGATTGGGCCACTTGCTGCAATTATATTTACTGTTATTTATTTACTCGCGCTTTATTTCTCTGCTATATCCAAAACAACCAAAAACATGTTTGCTAGTGTTATAGTGAATTCTCTATCCAACCTGCTTGTCAACACCTTATGTTCCTCGTTGG
The DNA here is from genome assembly GCA_028641055.1 of Alopecurus myosuroides. Classification (NCBI taxonomy): domain Eukaryota; kingdom Viridiplantae; phylum Streptophyta; class Magnoliopsida; order Poales; family Poaceae; genus Alopecurus; species Alopecurus myosuroides. The sequence continues at coordinate 342,216,507 of CM054060.1, read as the reverse complement.
GTTTGAGACTCTTATTTATCAAAAGTACTACGATGCAACCCCTATACTTGTGGGTCATCAAGACTATTTTCTGGCGCCGTTGCCGAGGAGTGAAGCGCTATTGGTAAGTTGAATTGGTAAGAGAATCTTATAGTGTGAGTGTTGTTTTTATTTCCGTCTGCTGCTTTATTTCATTATGGAGAATTCTTTTGGTTCTCCGTTTAAGGGTACTACAAATATTACTGCTAGGTAGTAGGTGACCCGTTATCTGCAGAATTCGATCCTTATAAAATACCTATGAAATTTTTTGGACGTGTTATGGATAACTGCTATTATGAAGATGGAAATGTCCACCCCGGTGATCATTTTCTCTTTATACATGAATTATGCAAGTTATTCAGGTGTGCAAGTATTACAATGGATCAAGTTAAAAGGAAAGTATTCTCTTTATCGCTGAAAGGAAGTGTCGTTGAATGGTTAAAATTGCTGAAGAATGGTGAATCTATCGGGTGGGAGGAAATTATTCCTCTCTTTTATTCTAAATTTTATCCTCCTAGTGAGATTCATAAAGACCGGAATAAAATATATATTTTATGGCCTCGTGATGCAGAGAGTATTGCCCAAGCTTGGGGGAGAATGAATTATTAATGCTCAAATGCCCCTTTCATGATCTCCCGAGTAATATTGTTATCAATAATTTTTATGCAAGGCTTTCTCTTCATGATAAGGATTTATTGGATGCTTCTTGTTCTGGATCATATACACGTATGAAGGAAGAAGCTAAGTGGGATCTTCTTGACCGTATTCAATAAAACACTGAAGGACGGGAGAATGACAAAGGTAGAAAGCCGGTTATAAATTATGATTTTGAATGCATTAAATATTTTATGGGAACAGATGATTTCTATAATGTCAGTGTTGTATGTGGTCTTGATTCTCAAATCTTTGAAAACTTTCTTAAATCCTTTGCTTCCTATCTTGATATTCCTAAAAAGGAGTATCACAAATATCATGCACCTTATAAAGATGTCGTTCCTGCTAGAAATATAGAAGTGCATGATGTTAATCCTGCTAATCCTGAGCCTTATATTGAGAAAATGCATTTCCCTGCTAAGATAAAAGAACACTCTATTGTAGCTAGTGTGGTTAACAAAAGAATAAAGAAATCTATTGAGCCCGATGAACAAATAACTGTTGAACCTGCTGTAGCAATAGTGAAAGATCTTATCTGTGGAAACATAAAGGATGAATATTTTTTTTTGTGAGGATGCTTCTAATATTGTCTCACATCCAAATAGACCTAATAAAACTAGTGTTTATGTGCTTAACTTCTGACTTAAATCATTAAACTCCAATAACCTTCACATGCTCATTGTTTCAATCATCTTATACAAGTGAGCATATGAAATCTCAACAAATCAATGAACCATTTGATTAATTTACTATTAAGTCATCATTCCATAAGCATTCCACACCTCTACTCAAATTCAACAATTCCACAACTAAAGTATCTCTGGATACAACCAATGAATAACAAAAAGCTATAACCTCTATTAGAGGAATTGAATTGAAAGCTAAGTAAAGCCAATCTTGTAGGAAACAACCACATATCTTATGGGAAACCAAATGAGAAGCATATGGAAAGAGAATAAAAGCCTGAACTAAATCTTAATCTAGATCTTGTTATTCTGGCTAGACCATTATATCTTGTTTCCCAATGTTCTCTAAGTCATTCTACAAGAGAAGCAACCAAGAAGACAGGAGGTACTACCACAGGAAGATCTTCAAGAAGATCCTTTGCACTAGATCAGCGTCAGGGTCTCGGGGTCGTCTTCTTTCTGGTAGGGTTGAATGGGAGGTAACAAGTCGTCGTAGCCCGCCAGCACCCAAAGCACTCGAACTCTATATACGCCATCTCGCATCGGCCTATTGTGGAACATGCGGGTTGCCGGTTGAACGATCATACCCATGGCCACATCATTCAACACACCGTCCACTGTGTGTAGGAGAGTGCATGGAACATCGGCGTTCTGCGGAAAACGTGCAGGGCGTCAGAGATGCAAGTCTAAGGCAAAGGAAGATGAAGCGGATCAACGCTCCAACGCTTAACTATTTACCTTGCTGGCGATGGCGTCGAGCTCCTCTAGTGCTAAGGGGCCAAGAACGGAGGGCGTGCTAGTGATGACTGGTGAGGGACCACCAGCCGCGGGCGTGCAACGGATGACCATGCGGTTGTTCCTTGCTGCATGCTCTTCATTTGGCGGAGGACCGCCGACTATGGGCGCGCAACGGATGGTCAGGCGGCTATCGGCGGGCGGAGTCACCATCGGCACCGTGTTGTAGGTGGCAGAGTCCCCACTGGGTCCGCCACCGTGGCGTTGGCCGGTGAGACTCTGGACATGTCTCTCGAGTTGCTGCCCTGCATGCTAGGCACCGGGCACGGTCCCTATCGACCTCCCTGATCCCATTGAGTAACCGCCGGAATAGGGCAGGCAAAACATTGCCCATGTGTTCTGCCAAAGCTTTACTGACAATATTCAAAATATCCTCAACTTTCGACTTGAGATCCGCAATCTCGCGATCGCGGGCTTCGTCGCGCTGTACATCTTCGATGGCCTTCCTTCTATCCCTTTTCACCTCATTGGGCTCCTTGTAGTACTCTCCGAGCTTCTTCGTCTTGCCCAAGCCGCTAACTCGGCCATCTGACGGCCTTTTGTGCTTACGCTTCCCCTTCGTCACGTTCACCGCCCTGTTAAAATTGTCGTCCCACAGACCGTGCAGCGATGGCATGGATGCCAAGCTTCCACCACTATCGATTTCTATGTTCTGCACAAGTAGCATGAACCATTTAGAATTCCCACAGTACAGTATGATGCAATCGACTTGATCGTCGGGAGCAAACTAATTAGGATGGTGTATTTACTTACCAAGTTACGATACAACTCCTTCACCTTCTCATCATCGGTAGTATACTCATTAGCTACCGGGTCATATGTATACAAGGCCTTGATGAAGTTTTTTGTCCTCGGTCAGTAGTTTGCGAGGGGGTCAGAGATGCCCCGTGATGCACGTCCGGCTTCCTCCTTCTCCCAATTGGGAATCGCTGCTCTGTAACCGCGGCATCACAGTTTGTGGGCACTTATTTTCAACTCCCGTAGCTTTTGCACCCATTCACTATGAGCCTTGACGGCTTCGCTCTCGCAAATTAGCTTGAAGTCCCGGAGTTCAGCTTCGGTGATGTTTGGCTTACTTGCTAAAACCTCCTCAAAGCTTTCTTTGGGGTTGAAGAGCGCAACCTTCACCCGGTGTTTCCAGTTGGACAAGGCATTGTTCATCTTAATGATGGCAGCATTGTTGACTGGATTCCCCTCTAGATTGCCGTTATTGTACTTAAGTGGCTCATTTGGCGGATGCGGGTACTTGCATCGTCCGTGCAGCTTTCTGAAGAGAACGACCCGATAATGGGCATTCTCTGTTTTCCTTAGATCATCGGTGGTGATCTTGACAGTCTCCCGGACCATGCACCCAATTTGGTTTCCGAATCCTTTGACCACCGAATCGGGCGTGAGAGCATACCCTTTGGTAGGTGCGGAGGGTGTTCCTTTTCCGTTTTCTCGTTGCCGTCTTCTTCTTGGCTTGGCTACCACCATCTGTCTGACCGCCGGCATCAGTGGTTTCATCCCCATCGTCGGTGCCACCAGTGGTATCCCCGGCGCCACTAGCAGTGGCATCATCCCCGTCGCCACTAGTGGTGGCATCATCCGCGGCATCCGGCATCGGATCGTATTCCTCCTCTTCTTACTGGGAGATTTTCCAGGAAAAACTTAGAACCGCATGCCTCATCGTTGTTTTCCATGTTCTGAAGGGGAAAATTTTGGTCATTCTAAAGGCAAAGAAATCGACGTACTACTCGATCACGAAAAAACGGCTAAGTCCTTAATTCACCGGAAAATCCGGCATGACGTTTGCTAATTTTCTAACACTGGAGTGCCCGATTTTCGACAAAACAGAAATTAATCAACATTTCGGCGAAAATTTGAAATCCCCTGCAAAAAATTTAACGGCTCGATGGCCAGACAGATTCTTTAGGCCAACACCAACACCAGCACAATTTTTATTATCTGCAAAACTTGTTCCCAAGACTTCTGCACTTCACATTCTCAAAATTTTATTTCAATACTCCTGCACTTCTACAATTTTTATTCTGTAGGCCAACACAAACACTCATGCACTTCACATACACTTCACTTGCACTGGATCTGTAAGCTGCACTAAATGCAGACATCATATGATATTTCTTATATATGAATGCATTGAGAGTTTTAATTTATAACTAGTGATAATCGCTACCTATGATGGAGCTCCCAGTTTCATCCTCCCATTCAAAAATTAATAGTAGTCTATTATGCATGTTGTCACCACTACTAGCAACCAACTATTGCACTTTGTGTACTTGATACTTTTTGGGTATGTTATGTGAATGCACTGCTGAAAATATCTATTTTGTGTAGTTCCACTTGTTTTAGATTTTAAAATGTACAAAGATACATAGCAATACCTAATTTAGATTTAGTTAGTCCCAGGAATTCCGGAGTACTAAATAATAATTTTTTTGGCAAATGAAAAGTTGACCTCATCTCCAACAGAACGATACAAAAATCCGACCCTAGAAATTAGTGCATTTCATATAATTTTACTACTTATTCCTAACACTCATTTTTTTCCTGTTAGGCACAATCATATGAAAATCAGGAAGGTGGACAGAAGTTTGTTGAATTGGGAGGGGGTCGTCCTCTTTGATTTGTAGGGTTCAAAAAATGTGGGAATTTGTAGGTGTGTTCTAGAAAGGTTTAGAAAAATCTATAAAAATGGATGCACATCTGTGTTCGAGATTTACAGAGTTCAGAGATTTTTGCTTCTTAGGGCTATGAATTTCACTGTGGAGTGTGATGGTCCACGAGTTCTTGGCTGTTCTGGTGCGCGCGGTGCTGCAGTGGGCGCTGGCGTCGCTGCTCCTCGCCAACGGCGCCGCCTTCTGTCTCATCGCCACCGTGGCCTCGTCACTCCACCTCGGCCCGCCTTGCCTCTTCTAGAGAAAAACAGAGGTGGGGAAGAAGCTGGACTCACCTTCCATGCGACAGTGAAGACGACGAACGAGACGGCGGGCTCGTTGGAGGTGCTTGCTGCCGTCCCGGTCCAGCTCCCTCCTCGCGGTCGATGCAGACGTCCCGGTCTGGCTCCCTCCTCGCACGTGGTCAATGCAGACGTCCCGGTCCGGCTCCCTCTTCGCGCACGGTCGGTGGAGATGAGCACGGCGCCGCAGACTAGGAGCACGAGCAAGGGCGGTGGGTGGCTAGTAGTCGAGTGGGCGGCGATGGTTGTGGGTCTGTGATGGTGGAGGCGCGGCGGTGGCTAGAAGGGGCCGCAGCGGCGGCGCATTCCGGCCCGGGTGGTTCAGAAACGGCGGCTCGCTCGAGTGGTTCATAAATGGTGTGGCGAGGGGGATCGATTGAGATCGATGTGTGAAGAAGAGGGGAAAGGGGAATGGTCCCGTGGCTATAGCCAAGAATAGCCGTGACGCACCGCGCAGATGTGCGCCACACATGGCTTAACTGTGGCGCACTAGGGTCTGGTGCGCCATGCCTATGCGCAGCGTATGTTCAAAAGGAAGCATTGCCTCTCTACATCACAACTACTTCCTTAGCCCAGTGGTTGGGACTGTGCTCTGTCTCAGCACCTAAGTTCGAATCTCCCACACCAAATTTTTTAAATAATTTTACAAAACACAATATAGATTCATATAAATCAATATAAATTTCAAATCAAACTCTCAAATCATGTGTTGATTAATTTAAACATCATTAAATAATTTCAAATAACACAATATAAATTCATATAATTCAATATAAATTTCAAAATAAAATCTCAAGTCATGTGTTGATTAGTTTAAACATCATTAAATAATTTCAAATAACAAAATATAAATTTCGAAAAAAATCTTAAATCATGTATTGACTAATTTAAACAACATATCTTAGTGCATACATATAAAAAAACATCATACATTGTCATCACTTCCTCGAATGCATGCAAACACACGACCTATTGTTGTTCTTAGAGCTAGCGTTTCACAATTTTCTTTCCCTTTTTCTCGCAGTTGAGTAATTTGGTCCCAGAACACCATGGCTTTTTTTGTAGAACGGGCGACCTGTAGGTAGCGTTGTCCTGCTTCTTCTTGTTGTGTATTTCGTTCCATCGTTGTTATCATCTTCCATTTTCGGGTGGTCGTACTGGTGAAAGTCTTGCTCGTTGGCTACTCCATCCATTTCGATGATGCTTCTTTGCCTCTCCGCACGACAACAGGCTAGGCCTTGTCGGGTCGGTAATGAAGAAGCATGGGTCCACATGGTTAGCCAAGACCCATGGCTCATTTTTTGCGGTGACATCCGTGCCTCATGTGGCTTCAGGTATAACCATGGTGGTGAAATATTGTCCTTTTTTGTTGACGCTCTTGGCCCATGTAACGCGGAACATCGGCATCTTCTTTCCGCAGTAGTCGAGTTCCCATATCTCGTCGATCCTACCGTAGTATCTTTCCTTGACGTCACCTATTAATGATTCCATCGTTACCCCTGAGTTCTAGTATTCGCAATTCCGGTCCTTATCTGCTGTGTAGAATGTGTAACCGTTGATATCGTATGCCTGATAGGTCATGAGGTTGTGTGCGGAGCCGTGTGACAATGTGAGTATGAGGTTTTCTTCTTCAGAATAAGGCATTTCCGGGGGACCGGCCATAATCTTCTCCCTGAACCATTGTGTGAAATGGATGTTGTGCTCTCTGATTATTTCTGCTTCGGTTCTCTGTTGTCCCCGGTCACTGTAATACTTCGCGAATAACATTTTGTGCTCTTCCAAACAAGGATCGACCACTGTTAGGTGTTGTAGTGCAACTAGGTTTTCTCTGTCAAAGTCGTTGCGTCGGCCCTAAAAGTCGACATTCATTTCGCGCTAGCCCTTGCAGTGTCCCCATCCAGCGAGCCTGCCAAAGTGTCTGTTTACGGGCAGACCAGGGTTCTTATCTTTGTCTCGAAAATTCGTGCAGAAAGAGATGCACTCTTCTGTTAGAAAGCCCGTGGTAATGCTTGCATCTGGATGGGCCCTATTGCGGACATATCCTTTGATGGAACCATTCATCCTTTCGAACGCCATCATGGAGTGTAAAAACGGTGGCCCAAGCTGGATGATATAACCCATGACATGGACAAGGAGATGCACCATAACATCGAAGATGCATGCGGGAAGTATATCTCAAGCTCGCACAGTATCACCACGATCTCTTCCTGGAGCTTTGCGAGTTGCTTCACGCCAATCGACTTCCGAGAGATGACGTCGAAAATGTTGCAGAGTCCAAACAACATTTCACGGATGTGCTCGTCCATTATCCCTCTAATTGCAGCTGGAAGTATCTGCGTCATCATCACATGACAGTCGTCAGACTTCATCCCGCTGAACTTCTGCTTCGCTGTGTCTAGTTATCTACTTATCTTCCCCGCATAACCGTAAGGAAATTTGAATCCTAGGAGGCACTTGAAGAATTGGTCGATCTCCTTCTCTTTTAGCGTGAAACACGAAGGGGGACAGTAATATTCTATCTTCTTGGCCTTTTTGCCCTTGCAGCGACCTTCTGTCCCATCTAACACATCATCATCATCATCATCATCATCCGGGTTTCCTCCGTGGAGCTCGCCCCTGATTTTCAGAAATCTCAAGTCGTTCCTTGCTTTCGGCCCGTCTTTGGTCCTCTCCGGCATGTTGAGCAGGGTGCCAAGCAGACTCTCGCACACGTTTTTCGTGATATGCATGAGATCAAGGCAGTGAGGCGTGTGGAGAATCTTCCAGTACCTCAGCCCCCAAAGAACAGATCTTGCGTTCCATACAGAAGCGAACGGCGCTGGCGCCTTTCGCTTCTTTCCCGTCGCAGGGCACTCTTTCCAGTTCTTCAACAGCTCGTCGATTTCCTCACCGCTCCTCTCATGTGGTGATCTTCGCATCTCAACTTCATTGTTGAACAGATCTTTGCATTTTCTCCACGGGTCATCCTTGCGAAGCCTCCTTCGATGCCACAAGAACACCATTTTTGAAGACCCATGGTTTCTCTCTAGCTAGAGATATGTAGTGTCATCCATGCACCTAATGCATGCACAGAATCCGTGCGTCACCTGCCCCGCGACATATCCGTAACCGAGGTAGTCATGCACCATCGATTTTCATTGGGAAAAAAGTTTCTCCATAGGCGTCCCACGTATTGGCTGGCTCGTCCCTTAACTTGCCTAGCTCCTCTTCCAACAACTGGACATGTAGATTGATGTCGTTACCTGGTTGTTTCGGCCCTTGAATAAGCATACTCATATGTATGTACTTGCTCTTCAAGCACAACCATGGGGGTAGGTTGTATACACATACAAACACGGGCCAGGTGCTATGGGTGTTGCTCTGGATGCCAAAAGGATTTAGTCCATCCATACTCATGCACAACCTGATGTTCCTTGGATCGTCCCCAAATTTGGGGAATTCGATGTCTAGCGCCTTCCACTGGCTAGCATGTGAGGAGTGTGTCAGCATCGTGTCATATTTCTCCGGATCAATTCCATCATCCTCTTCGGGCTTCTTCCCTTCCGAGTGTCGTCGCATGAGCTTCGCCCGCGTGGATACCGCTGCAGACGGGGTGTTATCGGAAAGTACTACCCCACTTTTTGAGAAGAGGCCTTCTTCCCTGGATTGTATCGAGTTGCATCGCACACCGGGCATATGGTTCTCTCTGTGTCCGCGCCCCGATAGATGATGCAGTCATTAATGCACGCATGGTATTTCATGTGAGGTAAATTGTAACATCCCCGATTTTCGGAAAGTGATAAAATCACTAAAAATTGAAACTTTTTTTTCATGTTATGCACGTCACCAAAAACCAAATGATAAGCAAGAAATAAAAGTAAATAATACATATTTCAATGAAATTGAATTTACCAATCCAATTATACCTCTATTCCATAAACCCTAAAACCCCTCTCAAATGAATTTTCCTTAGATAAAGAAAACCATTTTATCTTTAGCAAACTTTGTTACATAAAATGTTTTCAATTCAAATATCACTTTGAATATAGTTTATGGCAACAAAAATCAAAGATTTATAACCCTTAATAAACTTCTAAGCCTAAAAAACATTTGATGAGAATAAAAATATTTTAATAATAACTTTTAGTTGTTATTCCATAGTTTTAAACATAAAGGTGTGAAAATAAAATGCATTGCTTTGAAAATAACATATATAGGACTTAGAAAACAATATAATGACTTGTGGGATTTTTCCAAATTTTATTAAGCCACTTTTGTATTTATTTAATTTTCTATTTAAAAAAGCGCATTAATCACTCATATCTTAAAAATATAATATATACAAAAATAATGAGGTGAATGACTTTAAAAAAATTATGTATGACTTGTATAATGTCTCTCAAATTTTATCTCGACAATAGCATCAATTTATTATTTTCTAAATTTTTAAAATGACATTAAGTACTAATAGTAATTAAATATATTTTCAAAACTATAAAAAGTAAAATGTGTTCAAAAGTTTATAAAAATGTTATAAACAGAAAGATATTAATTTTACAAATTTTTTAGAAATTATTTTGAGGTCAGTTGGTTTATTAAAACTAAAGATATTAAAAATAGGAATTAAAAATAATTTTTTTTTGATGACGTCATGGTGACGTCATCATCTTCTTCCCCTTTGGAAACTGCCACGGCCGTTTCGGCCTTGAATTTCTCGCGTTGATTGCTGCGTTTAAGCATGGGATTGATTTCCCCTGAACCCCGCACCTTATAGAACCGCACCACCTCTCCTATTCCCCTCCCTCTTCTCCCGATTTGGTGCCCCGAGAGGAGAGAATTTGGTCGCCAGAGTTCATGTCTGCCGCCGCCATTTTTTTTCGATTCCGGCGAGGTGAGCGAGTCCTCATGTCCAAGACCTATCCCTTATTGATACCTGTGGTCGTACGCATCCCCTGATTCCCTCAGGCAATTTTGTTGTGCAGTCTAGCGACGAGGAGAGCTTGTCCGTATCTCGCCGACGCCACCGTAGCTCCGTCTGCGTTGCACCACCGTCCCTGGAAGCGATGGAGGATGTCGTGGGCCTCATCAAATTCGCGGTGACACCCCGAGCCCTGTGGACCACTTCCCCGTGCTCGTAGCCCCCTGCAACCTTGCCGCCGTGGAGACCCGAAGGTCACCGTAGTTCGGAACCTCTCCATCCGCACGCCGCGGCCGTCCCAGGACGTGACAGCCCGCGCCACTGCCATCATCCTCTCCTCCGTGACGAGTTGGTCCTTGTCGTGCCCCTCCTCGCCCCGGAGAACCCCTGCATCGTCCCTTCCGTGAAGACCCGAGCCGCATCGACGCCCTCGTCTCCATTTCCAGCGAAATTCCGCCGCCCGGTGAGCTCCCTCCCTCTGTGTTTTTTCCTGTCGTTAGATCTATTTCCGACGACCCATGTTAAATCACTTACCGAAAGGGTATCGACGAATAGCGTAGCGCCACATGTCGCCTAGTCAGCTGCGCGCATTACTTATCTGTCGCCCGGTGCAACGCCTAGCAGACCCAAGCCCATGTGTTATCTGTTGCGCGGTAAATAGCCGTTTTCGGCCCAGCCTGTCTCTAGTTTTTAATTCCGAATAAAAATAGAATTGTAAATTTGCAAAATAGTCCCTAGAAATTAGAAACATCATATCTTTTTAACCACTTAGCCAAATTTAGCAAACTTGTACTTTTTGAAATCCCCTGAATCTTTAGAATATTTAGAACTGTTCAAATTCAAATTTGAAAAACTTAAATTGGCTCAAATTGAAATATGCTTGTTTGATGAATTTTAGCATAATTCAAATTCTACAAATCCAAAAATTGCAAATAAAATATATTTGGAAACCTTAGGATGCGTACTTTCATATACACTGTTCCAAAATAATTTTTTAACAAGTTAAAATGGAATTTCGGATTAAGTGGTATAATTTAGGATTTTGACATAGATTTAATTCTATAAATAATTTCAGTATAGTTCCTTTTGCATTATTGCTCCTTTGGGTAACCTTGAACCAGAGACATTACTATCTAACAATTTTGGACACCCTTGGACCATGACCATGTGTTTTTTTAATGTTCAAGATATCGCTTATCAGGAACTTATCGGTCGACCCCCGATAAGTGGTAAATCGGCCGATTTATCGGAATATCAGTCGAAATATCGGAATATCGGCCGAAATATCGGCCGATTTATCTTATCGGCCAGACATCGATAAGCGATAAATCGGCCGATTTATCAGAATATCGGCCGATATTTGTAACAGAGTGTTTTTTTACCAAAAACTCCAACATAGTGTTTCATCCATCTTTACCTGTCTTAGAATTTGTTTTCAACTGTTATTCTTTTGATGTTATGGATATTTTAGAGCCAAGACCAAGTCCCTAGTATATGTCAAACATATAAAAGACCAATTAGTGAACCTCAAACACTAGTACCATAGTTTTATATCTACTTCTCCCTTCCCCTATTCTTGCTTCAAGAATCCATCAAGTTAGCAAATGGAAAACAAGACTCAAGCAATAGAAGGCACTTCACTTTCAACTTGGTGGCAACAAGTAGAGCTAGAAGGAAGATCATGTAATAAATAGAAGGGAAGAATTAGACTCCACAACAACTAGAAGCAACTCAAGGAAGTACAAGTGTGAATAAATCCAGAAGAAAACATCTCCCTCTCTCTTTCTATGTTTCTTCTTATTTCTTTCCAAATTGACTTAGTGGTATTTGTGCCCAACCCATACCCAAACAATTTAGTAAAGTGAAATCCATGAAGAAGTCTATCAAGATCAAGAGAAGAATCCATACAAGGAAAAGACTACAATATAAGTAGGAAGATGATCTTCAAGAAGACAAGCATGTGAAGACTTGGAGCCATCCACACAAGTTGAAGAATAACAAGTTGTTTTTGTCCAACCCTTGAACCAAATGCAAAAGACCAAGACTTTAACTTGTTATCTCCTTTGTTATGAAGTTATTTGAACCTAGACCTAGCCTAAACCAAAATGGAAGTAGTAACTTAGATCACTCAAATGTTTTGATAAAAACAACTAAGTGCTACACTTTGTATTGTGTTACTTTAGTTAAAATAGTGAGATCACATTGGTGAAATCTTGGAACTTCTTAGATAAATATGTTTCCAATAAAGTTTTATCACTAAAAACTCAACCTAGTCCATCCCAAGTAAACCCTTGGAATTTCCTTAACAAGTATTGAACTCAATTCTTGACCTTATCCTAACCAACTTGGTTAAACCCCTTTTGATATGTTAGTTGCTCTGTATGTATTCTGCACTTGTATATTTGTTTGCTAGAATGCTTGTTTGTTTTGTTATTGTGTTTTCAATGAATAGATTGTACGGAGAGCAACTTTCTTCACCAACGTTAACAAGGCAAGTAACACATCATTCAACTACACATTATTTTATATATGAATTAGTTGATTTTTTAGTAGTATGCATGATAGGATTTTTTTACTACGTTATGTTATGCTATGCTATTATCTTAGTAGTGTCTATCCATCTCTTATACCCTTGTTATTTTGATAGCCTTAGAACTTAGTAGATGCTATGCAATGTTACAAATTGTTTTACTAATGTTGAGGAAAAATTCTAAGTATAACTAATAAATAAACTACCTGGGTGGAAGTGGTAAGACTGGTTTATGTTGAGTGTTGCCTCAGGGCCCTTATCTAAGGGTTATTACACTTGAGGTTGTCACTTGCGGATGGACACCCAGGAACAAAGAGATTACTATGTCCTTCTAAGTTTAGTAGCTTTCCGTGCAGCCTTTTGACATATGGGCTCTGTCTTGATCAACTAAGTTGTGAGGGTTTAGCCCAGGCTTGACAAGCATATGTAGCATAATTATAGGTGGAACGGGTCTTGCCGGTGGGTTGAACTTCTTTTCTGAAAGATCTGTCTCAATTCTCTCCTTTCTATGATGCACTCCGGGTGTATAGGATGTTTGGGCTAATTGAAGACAAAGGGTGAAAGTGCACAACCTCTACAGAGTCAAAAAACTAAGATCTTAGCCGTGTCCCCGGTTATGGACAACTATGAGCAACTGGACAAGGATTGACGGAAGAATCTCATCACCATTTTCAAAAATTAAATTTTTGACCAAGTGAACAATATTGTGGTGCTTGGATCTTAATCCAATGTTGCCACCCTTTGAAAAGAAAAGTTTGTTTTACAAAAGTGATAGGAGAAAACTGGCTTTATGCAAACTTAGACAAAACTCCACTCATCCAAATAAGCATGTAGTATTAGTCCTGCCTTTTATATCCACCATAGTGTTACTTGCCAATACATTAAATTGTATTGACTCCCTTTGTGGCTGCATATTCCATATTGTAGATGTTTTTGAAGACAAGTGAGGATTCCGTTTAGGATCTCGAGACTATCGCCAACATGTTTTGCCTGTGGCACATGAAGAAGATGGGCTCAATGTTGTTCAATGTTTTCCGATGTATTTCTTTGCTTTCTTCTAGTCTTCTAAGACTATGCAAGTTGTAATCCTATTTTGTAAAGACTGGATCATACGATGTAATAGAATTTGATACATTTGCATGATATTTCATCTTGTACGGTGGTGCTAGCAATTGATCCAGGGACTAGCACAATAACACATATGTTCTTACATTATTGAAATGTGGGAACGCTACAAAATGGTATGAGAGCATTGTGTTGCCTGTAGGATTCGAGACCCTTAGGTTTGGAAGCCATTTTTTATCATGTTTTATCTCCTTAGAGTATTTTGGATCCTAGCGGTATAGTGAGATGAAGCGGCCCAGACAACTTTACGTGTCCACGGACACGAGACCGTTCCCTGATTGGCTTGCGGGTGCATTGTCCTTCTCACTATAGTGAATATCCAATTTGCAAAAAGTTGTTAATAAACCATTGATCACCCTAGGATTGAAAACTTTCTATGTTCAAACTATCTAGAAACAAAACAATCATCTTAATTCTTCTCATATCCTCTCATCTATTCTTCACCTTCAAAATCTTCTTATAGATGACCTACCCCTTGTTTTCCATCAAGGCATGTTTGTTGATGACCATGCCATGAAGTGCAAGAAGTATTTTCACCACATGAAGACCTACACCCAAGAATTATTGAAGAACTTGAAGAAAAACATAGACTTCACAACAATCAAGAACACCTCAAGACATTGAGAGAAGATCTGAAGAGAACTCAAGAAGATATTGATGAGACCATCAATATAGTTACTTTGTTAGAACAATGTTAACATGTTAGTATATTGATCATTCCAATGAGTGTGGTATGACAATATTATAGTTTTATAAAAACCTTGTTGTTTTGTGTGATGATTGTATTGCTATGTTTGTTATGTGTTGTTTGCAAGATGAGTTTTCTTGATCTTCTGTGTTGGGGTATGAATTTATTGAGCTCTCTTTTTAATCTCTACTCTTTCACGCTAAGCCAAACCAAAACCCATACTCATTTACCAACCATATTGGGCTACCATATGAAGTGCAACAACAAACCTTTCACCCAAGAATGTCATGACTAGTTCTTTATAGAGACACAATCCATACAATTGAGGAATGTCACAGATTTCAAGATCCTTTTGTGTGAAGGAACAATCACATCGATGATCAATGCCAACTACATCATAAGGAGCAACAAGCAAATCAACAAGTGAAGAAAGACAAGTGAAACCCAAGTTGCATGAGCTATGAATATTTCAGAGCCAACTACACTACGATAAGAAACAATGAAGAAACACAATTTCCAGTTTTGTGTTACATAAGAAATTTACGCAACCCAATAGTATGAGGAAACGATAGTTTAGCTCAGGTATGCCTTACATATTGGAAACTTTCTGTTAGACAAGTGAGGTAACCTAGTGATATTATATGAGATTCACCAATCTAAGTACAAGGTAATGATTCAGTGCAACATGGATTGGCCCCCATGATGATTACTCACATTATTCACTTTTGAGGAATGGTAAATATGAGTGAAATACCTATTAGAGAGACGATGATGTTAAACCTGAACCATAGAAGGATAGAATACAATAATGACCCTATGTTAGTGTTACTGAAACGTACTATTTTCGGTGAGGATCAAGCCAACCTTGGAGGTATCAAGCTATGGAAGATTTTGCCTACCATGAGAGTTTCCTTAGAAATAGCATGGTGTTTGCCTTCAAGGATGACAACAAGAAGAAAGAATACTAAATACATCAAGACCAAGTTGAGAAGAACCCAAAGAATTTTGATTGACCCAAAGAGTGACCCCTCAGTGTCAAAGGTAGTTCAACCATGAAGGAAATTTCTACTCAAGCCAATCTGGAATCAAGCTAAACTCCAATCTAATGAAAATAGACTACCCATAAAAGTTTCTTTTAAGGGTGGTATCCCACCCAGTTGTTGTGGAACCTAGTAACCCAGACCAATATTTATTTCTAGCCATCCCAAATCTCGGGACGAGATTTATTTTAAGGGAGGTAGTCTGTAACATCCCTGATTTTTATAAAGTGCAAAAATCACTAAAAATTGAAACTTTTTGTTTTCATGTTATGCGAGTCACCAAAAACCAAATGAGAAGCAAGAAACAAAAGTAAACACTACATATTTCAATGAAATTGAATTTACCAATCCAATTATACCTCTATTCCATAATCCCTAAAACCCCTCTCAAATGAATTTTCCTTAGATAAAGAAAACCATTTTATCTTTAGCAAAATTTATTACATAAAATGTTTTCAATTCAAATATCACTTTGAATATAGTTTATGGCAACAAAAATCAAAGATTTATAACCCTTAATAAAGTTCTAAGCCTAAAAAACATTTGATGAGAATAAAAATATTTTAATAATAACTTTTAGTTGTTATTCCAAAACTTTAAACATAAAGGTGTGAAAATAAAAGGCATTGCTTTGAAAATAACATATATAGGACTTAGAAAACAATATAATGACTTGTGGGATTTTTCCAAATTTTATTAAGCCACTTTTGTATTTATTTCATTTTCTATTTAAAAACGCATTGATCACTCATATCTTAAAAATATAATATATACAAAAAATGAGGTGAAATGACTTTAAAAAAATTATGTATGACTTGTATAATGTCTCTGAAATTTTATTTGGACAATAACATCAATTTATTATTTTCTAAATTTTTAAAATGACATTAAGTACTAATAGTAATTAATTATATTTTCAAAAGTATAAAAAGTAAAATGTGTTCAAAAGTTTATAAAAATGTTATAAACAGAAAGATATTAATTTAAAAAAAATAGAAATTATTTTGAGGTCAATTGGTTTATTAAAACTAAAGATATTAAAAACAGGAATTAAAAAGAAAAAAATGTTTTGATGACGTCATGGTGACGTCATCATCTTCTTCCCGTTTGGAAACTTCCACGGACGTTTCGGCCTTGAATTTCTCGTGTTGATTGTTGCGTTTAAGCATGGGATTGATTTCCCCTAAACCCCGCACCTTATAGAACCGCACCACCTCTCCTTTTCCCCTCCCTCTTCTCCCGATTTGGTGCCCCGAGAGGAGAGAATTTGGTCGCCGGAGTTCATCTCTGCCGCCGCCATTTTGCTTCGATTTCGGCGAGGTGAGCAAGTCCCCATGGCCGAGACCTAGCCCTTATTGATACATGTGGTCGTGCGCATCCCCTAATGCCCTCATGCGATTTTGTTGTGCAGTGTAGCGACGAGGAGAGCTCGATCGCATCTCGCCAGCACCACCGTAGCTCCGTCTGCGTCGCACCACCGTCCCTGGAAGCGATGGAGGATGTCGTGGGCCTCATCGAATTCGCGGTGACGCCCCGAGCCCTTTGGACCACTTCCCCGTGCTCGTAGCCCCCTGCAACCTTGCCTCCATGGAGACCCGAAGGTCACCGGAGTTCGGAACCTCTCCATCCGCGCGCCGCGGCCGTCCCAGGACGTGACAGCCCGCGCCACTGCCGCCATCCTCTCCTCCGTGACGCGCTGGTCCTTGTCGTGCCCCTCCTCGCCCCGGAGAACCCATGCATCGTCCCTTCCGTGAAGACCCGAGCCGCAGCGTCGCCCTCGTCTCCATTTCCGGCGAAATTCCGCCGGCCGGTGAGCTCCCTCCCTCTGTGTTTTTTCCTGCCGTTAGATCTAGATCCGACGACCCATGTTAAATCACTTACCGAAAGGGTATCATCGAATAGCGTAGCGCCACATGTCGCCTAGTCAGCTGCGCGCGCATTGCTTATCTGTCGCTCGATGCAACGCCTAGAAGGCCCAAGCCCATGTGTTATCTGTTGTGCTGCACGGTAAATAGCCGTTTTCGGCCCAGCATGTCTCTGGTTTTTAATTCCGAATAAAAATAGAATTGTAAATTTGCAGAATAGTCCCTAGAACTTAGAAACATCACATCTTTTTAACCACTTAGCCAAATTTAGCAAACTTGGACTTTTTGAAATCCCCTAGATATTTAGAATCTTTTATAGCTGTTCAAATTCAAATTTGACAAACTTAAATTGGCTCAAATTGAAATATGCTTGTTTTATGAATTTTAGCATAATTCAAATTCTACAAAACCAAAAATTGCAAATAAAATATATTTGGAAACCTTAGGATGTGTACTTTCGTATCCCGTGTTCCAAAATAATTTTTGAACAAGTTAAAATGGAATTTAGAATTAAGTGGTATAATTTATTATTTTTGACATAAATTAATTCTATAAATAATTTCAATATAGTTCCTTTTGCATTATTGCTCCTTTGGGTAACCTTGAACGAGAGACATTAGTATCTAAATTTTTTGGACACCCTTGGACCATGACCATGTGTTTTTTTACCAAAAACCCCAACATAGTGTTTCATCCATCTTTACCATGTCTTAGAATTTGTTTTCAACTGTTATTCTTTGACGTTATGGATATTTTAGATCCAATACCAAGTCCCTAGTATATGTCAACCATATAAAAGACCAATTAGTGAACCTCAAACACTAGTACCATAGTTTTATATCTACTTCTCCTTTCCCCTATTTTTGCTTCAAGAATCCATCAAGTTAGCAAATGGAAAACAAGACTCAAGCAATAGAAGGCACTTAACTTTCAACTTGGTGGCAACAAGTAGTGCTACAAGGAAGATCATTGAAGAAATAGAAGGGGAGAATTATACTCCACAACAACTAGAAGCAACTCAAGGAAGTACAAGTGTGAAGAAATCCATAAGAAAACATCTCCCTCTCTCTTTCTATGTTTCTTCTTATTTCGTTCCAAATTGACTTAGTTGTATTTGTGTCCAACCCATACCCAAACCAATTAGTAAAGTGAAATCCATGAACAAATCTATCAAGATCAAGAGAAGAATCCATACAAGGAAAAGACTACAATATAAGCATGAAGATGATCTTCAAGAAGACAACCATGTGAAGACTTGGAGCCATCCACACAAGTTGAAGAATAACAAGTTGTTTTTGTCCAACCCTTGACCAAATGGAAAAGAACAAGACTTTAACTTGTTATCTCCTTTGTTATGAAGTTAGTTGAACCTAGACCTAGCCTAAACCAAAATGGAAGTACTAACTTAGATCACTCAAATGTTTTGACGAAAACAACTAAGTGTTACACTTTGTATTGTGTTACTTTAGTTAAAATAGTGAGATCACCTTGGTAAACTCTTGGAACTTCTTAGATAAATACGTTTCCAATAAAGTTTTATCACTACAAACTCAACCTAGTCCATCCCAAGTAAACCATTGGAATTTCCTTAACAAGTATTGAACTCAATTCTTGACCTTAAATATGTTTCCTTATTGTGTTTTCAATGAATAGATTGTATGGAGAGCAACGATATTTTGTGAAGAGAGTGTGATTTCTTCAGAAACATCAACAAGGCAAGTAACACATCATTCAACTACACATTATTTTCTATATGCATTAGTTGATTTTTGAGTAGTATGCATGATAGGATTTTTTTAACTAAGTTATCTTATGCTATGCTATTATCCTAGTAGTGTTTAGCCATCTCTTATACCCTTGTTATTTTGATAGCCTTAGAACTTAGTATATGCTATCCAATTTTACAAATTGTTTTACTAATATTGAGGAAAAATTCTAAGTATAATTAATAAATAAACCACCTGGGTTGAAGTGGTAAGACTGGTTTATGTTGAGTGTTGCCTCAGGGCCCTTATCTAAGGGTTATTCCACTTAAGGTTGTCACTTGCAGATGGCTACCCAGGAACAAAGATATTACTATGTCCTTCTAAGTTTAGTAGCTTCCCATGCAGCCTTTTGACATATGGGCTCTGTCTTGATCAACTAAGTTGTGAGGGTTTAGCCCAGGCTTGACAAGAAGATGTAGCATAATTATAGGTGGAACGGGTCTTGCCGGTGGGTTGAACTTCTTTTCTGAAAGATCTCGTCTCAATTCTCTCCTTTCCATGATGCACTCCGGGTGTATAGGATGTTTGGGCTAATTGAAGACAAAGGGTGAAAGTGCACAACCTCTACAGAGTCAACAAACTAAGATCTTAGCCGTGTCCCCGGTTATGGACAACTATGAGCAGCTGGACAAGGATTGACGGAAGAATCTCATCACCATTTTCAATAAGTAAAATTTTGTCCAAGTGAACAGTATTGTGGTGCTTGGATCTTAATCCAATGTTGCCACCCTTTGAAAAGAAAAGTTTTTTTTTACAAAAGTGATAGGAGAAAACTGGCTTTATGCAAACTTAGCCAAAACTCCACTCAGCCCAATAAGCATGTAGTATTAGTCCTACCATTTATATCCACCATAGTGTTACTTGCCAATATATTAAATTGTATTGACTCCCTTTGTGGCTGCATATTCCATATTGTAGATGTTTCTGAAGACGAGTGAGGATTTCGTTTAGGATCTCGAGACTATCGCCAACATGTTTTGCCTGTGGCACATGAAGAAGATGGGCTCAATGTTGTTCAATATTTTCCGTTGTATTTCTTTGCTTTCTGCTAGTCTTCTAAGACTATGCAAGTCGTAATCCTATTTTGTAAAGACGCTCATATGATGTAATAGAATTTGATACATTTGCATGATATTTCATCTTGTACTATGGTGCTTGCAATTGATCCAGGGACTAGCACAATAACACAGATGTTCTTACATTATTTAAATGTGGGAACGCTACATAAATCCAGGGGGCACACGACTTACTTGGCCTCCTCAATGCTAGTTGGACACTTGTTCCCCATGTGAAGACGGCCGTGCCAGAATGCCATGTCTTCATCGTAGCTCGCATCAGTCCATCTGTGCTTTGTCTTCATCTCGAGGGTTCTGAGTGTTATGTTCAAACGAGTATCCTCGCTCATGCATCCTTCATACAATGGAGTAACCGTGTCTATCTCTAGTTGCGACAGCCTTGATTTCTCTCTAGCAGTAGCTCTGGTGTTGCTAGTCTCCTTGAGAAGCAGTGCTTGAACATGAGGGTCCCACACCCAGTCCGACGATGATGTCCCGTCTGCTCCGACATCTTCATCATGATGTCCTTCGTCTTGATCATGATCATGTCCTTCATATTGATCATGATGTCCTTCATCATGTCCGGGAGACTCTTCATCTTCTCGCCCGCCATCGCCGTTATTATCCTGATCATGATGTTCCTCATTTCTGGTCGTACCATTAACATCGTATTCATCTCCTTCATCCCTTGTCGGGTAAGGAGTGTATCTGATCAAGCGTTGAAGTTTGCATCTTCGACAAGGACATCTTATCTCCATCATGTTATTTGAAAAAAAATTGGCTGTCACATGTTTCATAAATCTAGCCACGATGTCTGACCTTATATGCATGGTTTCCTGCGTAGTACAAGAAGATCAAAAGATAATCTAATTAGAATCAAATTACGCAATATATGGATGATGCATGCATGGTCGTCGGCAAATTTTTTTGGCATGATCTTTGTTAAAAATAGGACATTTTCGGAGTGCATGATCGCTGAAATGGAAATGAGTCAACATTTTGGTAACACATGGGAACTCATTTTTAAGAAATCTGCTATTTCCATCGAAGATACAAAACACAATTTCGCATGTATATATGCAACCATATGAATCTTGCCGTCACGAGGTACAAATCGATGATCGAGAGACACATACATACAACATTCACACATACATGCAAGCATATATACAAATATCCCTTCAACAACTCACCAAGTATATATTTTGCCGAGACGAGACCGAGAGAGTGTGTGTGGCTATAGGGAGTGAAAAAGATAGAAAGAAAGTGGTAAAGTGAGATGGGGTGGAGAGATGAGTGTTTAGGAGAGATTCCCCTCACATATATATATATATATCAAATAAAGGTTAAACAAGCTTAAAGTGGTGGGAAAATGGGGGAAATAGGGTGGTGAGGAGGTGGGGGACGACCATATCTAAAATAGGGTGGAGAGGTGGGGGAATAGGAGGTGGGAGGTGGTCCAAATCACTTAAAGGGCTCCCAGGATTAGCCGTGGCGCACCTTGCTGTTGGTACGTCACGGCTATTTCAAATAGGCGTGGCGCACATGTGGGGTGGTGCGCCACGGCTATGCTTATTATAGGTGGACGACATAGCCGTGGCGCACCACTCACGTGTGCACCACGCCTATTTGAAATAGACGTGATGCACCAACAGCCTGGTGTGCCACGCCTAACCCTGGGAGCCTCGCCACCCCGGGCCCACACATAGGCGTGGCGCACGTCCAATTTGGTGCGCCACGGCTAAGCAAATAGGCGTGACGCACTGTAAAGTGGTGCGCCACGGCTATTAGGCGTGAGACACCGTGGTGGAGGTGCGCTACGCCTATCATATCTCCTATAGATGTTTTCCTAGTAGTGTCAATAAAAGGTTGGCATGATTTAAGCGTGTGACCCGCAAAGCGTCGATAACACACAGTCATGTTCGGGTACTTACCAATTAATTAAAAAACGGGACCGTGGACGTCCATGATGGTTCCGGTCTGTTCCCGGAGAACGAGGGAACCTTAGAAGTTAGGGATATTTAACAAGGTGCCCTCAGTTGGCACCACGACCTCAGTTTTACCCCTAGCGCCGAATCGACCTCAGTTTTGCCCCTAGTCAGTGCGCAAGGACTCCTTTCGCTGCTCCCACCGTTACTTTCTTCCCCCGTTAGGATCCTGACCTGTGGGACCCATCATAGAACCGTTGATGCGGCCTGTGGGCCCTAGCTGTTGAGCGTTGGCGCGGTTTGTGTGCCCCAGCTGTTGACGGTTGGCGCTGCATGTGGGCCCCACATGTTGACCGTTGCTTGCGGCCTAATGTCACATGAGACCCAATGTCAACATGCATACTACACATTAACCATTTTTATTTATTAATCACTACATGCAGACTACGCATTATCTATTTATTAAACCATCAAATTATTCGTATTAATAATATAAAATATATACTGTGATCAACTCAAATTTGTATGTTATCTTAGAAAACATAATGCAGCACATATCTTATATATAAATTTTGTTTACAATGTGCAGATTTTAAAGCGATGATTAGAAAGGATAAAATTTCTAAACAGTGGGTACATTTGGACAAATATAAGAACATAACTTTATAAATAGGGCTTATATATAATTAAACATACTTAGAAAGGATAACTGGCCCCACTTTACATATATTCAGTGGGGCCCGAGAAACATTACATTTAACTAAAAAAAAGGCCTAGCCCTAACTGCTCCCGCTCTGCATGCATGCGGGAGCCCTTCCCGCCCTCCGGCGCCGCCCTACTTCCTCCACTCCGCCGCCCGGATCTCCATCTCCTGCTTGATCCGGGCGCGGCGGTTCTCCGCCCGCATCCTCTCCTCCTGCCTCTCACGGGAACGCTTCATGCTGGCCCGGAAAGCCTTCGCCTCCTCCTTCGCCTCCTTCTTCTCCTGCGCCTTCAACTCCTTCGCCTCCAGCCGCTCCAGTCTCTTGAGGCGGCGGTTCGTCTTGGGGGAGATGTCCAACGTCTTGGTGGTGGTGGAAGGGACGGGGCGGTGGACGAAGGGAGGCGTCGGCGATCGCTCCCGTTTGGGAGAGACGTCCGACTCCGCCTCGGGCCACTCGGCCTCGTACCAAGGCCGAGCCTTGGGGTGGTTGTCCTCGTCGGAGACCGACTCCGGGCTTGAAGGGAGTGAGTAGGAAGACATTGTTAGGGCTTGAAGGGAGAGAAGGGCAAAGGGATGAAGAGGGATGAGAATATGGAGGACGAGTGAAAAGGACTATTTAAAGACACGATTAGACGTGAATTTATTTGGGTAGATGAAGCAAACTGTGTGAACACATTGGATGCAGTGTATAAGAGTCGATGCATGGTCAAAGCGGTGTAGAACAGGCAATGGCGTAGGCCGGACAGCTAGTTATACGGAGTACGAGCGCGTGTGCATTCGTCAGTCGAAGTGATTCGACGTTGCATGCGTGTATTAAAGAGGTGAAGAGAAGAAAGTCCAAAGTCTCACGCCAAATCCTGCCTCGCTGCATATGCATTTATGCGTATCTTCTGAAAATGAGGCGTGGAGGGCTGCGTCGCTGCAAATATGACACGACTCGTGTTTCTGAAACGAGGCGTGAAGAGGGCTGTGTCGCTGAAAATGTGACGCGACTCGTGTTTCTGAAACAAGGCGTGCAGGGCTGCTGCAAATGTGTCGCACCCAAGGTTTCTAGAGGATACTCATCGCACGAACTGGAAGTCAGGTACTTGGATTATGGGGCATAACTGCTCCCACGTCCCAGCTTCCTGGTAGGCCTGCGCTTATGCGCGACAACACAAGCCCTGCTTCCACCGTCGAAGTAAACTATCCGCTAGGAACCTAAGGCACTACTGTCGACGTACTTCATAACAAGCACGCACGGTACGTCAACAGTTTGGTACGAATGATAGCACAGAATGTCTCTAAGACACAAAAGAATGAAATAAGGGCAACTGACCTTCATTAAGGCAGAAATATCGAATACAAACATCCAGAGGACACATGTCCCAACATATCATCCATTACAACAGCGGAAGCAATCAAAGGGGTCTGAGTACAGACAAATCCATGGCTTAAGAAGCCGGAGAAAAATAAGGAAAACGAAGCCCATCCACGTAGGTCCTGGATCCAGCCCTGGTCCAGCTAACTACTCGTCTGCAGTCTCGTCAAACTCCACGAAGTAGCCGTCCTGAGAAGCATCGTAGTCGTAGTCGTACTCTGCGTAAACCACAGCCCCAACGGGGTCAGTACATCCAAGTACTGGCAAGCAAGACTCACAGTTCATCAAGGAGTTACCCGTCAACACAAGCATAGATGCTTGGGATCAACGGAAGAAAAGGGGTGATATAAAAGTTGCTGCTGGCTGCTATAACCAACTACAGAAAGATCTACAAGTTCCGACTAATAGAATAAGATAAGATCGAGGATTGTAACCAACTGAAAGATAACTTCAACCAAACCCATCCTGGATCTCGCCCCTTATCCAAAGAAGCAATCCGAGGATAACTCACACAGTTGTGATAAGGTGAATCAAGTTATTGTGTGAATAACCTATTACTAGTCAGGTTATTAATCATTGGGTGAAACATGATTGAGCATTATGTTGAAGTTGTCCTGAGTACTTGTTAGCCAGTACTTCCCCCAAGTAATCCATAACCGCGGAAAACACGGCTTCTCGAGAAGATTATCCCTGCAGGGTTGCACCAATTTGGCCGTACACTCATGAATATCCCGCCAGATGGGATGCCTCCCACCAAGCGGGGCACTCAACACAACCAACCATGCTTCGCATCAAGCCCAAAGCACCTTGGGCGCACGGCTAATCAAGCCCAGAATAAAATGGACCATCATAGCACTCTAAGACCGTGTCCCCCTATATGCCGACTACGAAAGTTCCACCCTGCGCTGGGCTCGCAAAAACATGCATGCGGCAAATAGAAAGCACGAACTAAATGAGATGATTTGGACGAGATGCGAATCAGGTCAAGTTGAGGGGGGCGCCCATACTCGCTTCCCAAATGCGGGTAGTGCGCTCATCATGGATCAGTAGACAAGACCCTTTTCCTATTAGGGTCGACACTAGCAGGCTCCAAAACCTCTCATGGGCCTCCTGCCGGTGCCTTATCATCAAATTATTATTACCATTAGCAATTAACAGGATTGATTGATTAACAACGAGCCCCGGTACAAGATAATAAGATAGTAACAGTAGTAACCGACAACAGACTCGAGTAAAAGCAACCCTAAGCATGCTAGATAAGACTGAGGCAACAAGCAAAGGCTGTAGGTATGGAGGTGATGGCAATATCATGGCTCAAGGTATCATGTGATGGGTTCGGAGAACAAGCAACGATACATAGGGCTAGCAATAGTAGACAAAAGATAGTATCGACAACAAGTGTGGAAGGGAAACTCGATGATTCATGTGAGTGATAACTTGCCTGGCAGCTCAGTAGCCGGGTACTGGGCTAGGTCCTGAGTAGTGGTGTCGTAAGGATCGTCGGTCTCAACGTAGTCGTCGTCTAACCGAGAAGAAGCAAACAAACAAAACAGGAATGTAAACAATCATTGCCATGGCACTGTGCACAATCAAGTATGATGCATGACAGGTTAATAGATGCAACAAAATAAACTAGTTGATAGGATAGCACAATTTAAATGGACAAATATGCAACTTTGAGTTGCATATGAAAAGCCCATGGATTTTGGGTGGATTATTTGTTTTCCAACTAATGAACAGGTGCTAGTGGTTTAACATGATGCATGCAACAGGAAAACAGCAAAATAACAACACAAGAATCAAATTTAAATAGGGTGTAGCAATTTAGAAGTTTATTAGTAATTTAGGGAAATTTTGGGTGCATTAAAGGTGACACACAAGTAATTGTTGTTTTCAACCATTTAAATTGTTCAAAACAAATAACAAAGTTGATATTTGAATAGATCAACAAATTTTGATTGGATTACATGTTTCACATTTTGAAATTGGACTTAGGATTATTTAATTATGAATTAAACAATATTAAACAAGTTTTAATTGAATTAAACAAGATTTAAATTGTTTAAGCAATTTAAATTATTCAAACCAGAAAACAAAGTTTATATTTGAATAGGGTAATCAAAAAGGTGTGAAAAACATATTTTATTTGAATTATTTGGACTTAAGAATAATTAGTTATGAATTATTACAAATGGCATTTGAATTATTTGGAATTGAATTTAAATTGCATTTTGAATATTCAAAACAGAACACAAATTGAATATTTGGAAAGAGTATAAAATTTTGAGCAATAAACATATAAAGTTCTTATTTTTTGGATTCATAGATTTAAAGTTATGGATTTTTCAAATTAGGTGTTTATTCTGCCCAATAAAAGAATTTGGAAATTAACAGATTTGTCTTTAAACTTTTGTGACCGCGCTGGTGGTATACCCACACGCTGCCAGGTGGGGACCCGTGGTGTGCTGTGCCCGCGTGGCACTAGAGAGACTGACCAGCGGGCCCGGGCTGTCAGTGCGGGAAAAGATGGAAAAAAGGTGGCTTTCGCCTCCGCGGGGGTTCGACCCCGGGATCGCTTGGCCCGCGCGCAAGGAACGTGCCAATGCGGCTAGCGAGCGTTGCTTGTCAGGTAGGGAACGTGTGGCGAGTTAACATTCAGTTAACACGCTAACTGAACTTTGCTGAAATTTTGGTTGCAGGTGACGAGGGACAGTCAACAGGGAACGCCGGCGGTCTCTGTACTGCACTCCGGCGCGGTATGTGCGACGAGTGTGCTGCGTGTGGTCGCGGAGATAGACAGGAGAGGGGACAACAGGGATGCGTGGGCGCTCACCTCGTGTGCTCGACGCCGTAGCAGGAGGCGAGGATGGTGGCTGACGGGGGTGGTCGCCGGTGGCGGAAAACGGATGGCGGCGGCGATCTGGGGCGGCTACGGCTCGGTGGCGGTGTTGTTGACGTAGTGGGCACCGTGGGCTTCCCGTTCCCGTGGCTAGCTCGCGCTGCTAGCCATCGGCGACGGCGAGCGGCGGAGAGTTTCAGAGAGTGGCGGCGGGGTTCAGAGCGTGGAGTTCAGAGGGAAAAGCAGGGGGATTGGGGAAGAGGGAGAGAAGTTGGCGGCGCAGAGGGGTGGAGCTCTAGGGTTGCGGCAGGAGGAGGAGGCCGTGGTGGTTTTTATGGAATCGGTGGAGGCTGTACGGCGGACATCGGAGTGGGGTGGAGGCGATCGACGATGGGGAGGGAGTCGTACGACATGACGTCAGCAGGGGAGGAGGACGACAGCGACGTGGAGAGGGGTTATCGGGCCCAAGGGGTAAACTGGGCTGGGCTGGGTCTAGTTGCTGCTGCTCCTCTCCTTTTTATTCTTTCTATTTTATTATTTTTTTTTGTAGCAAATGCTTTTGGAAGAAAACTGTTAAGGTTTTAGTCGAGAAAAATTTCAGAAAAATTTAGTTAAGCTTTTTAGGTGATTAGAAACCACATTTCAAATTTGGATTTCAAAAATTTAGTTTTAAATTGATAGTTTGCTTTGAACCCAAATTTAGAGGAATTTTAATATTAATAAACCATTTATAAAACATGCCTTTAAATAGGATCACCCCTAGGGTTTTTGGAATGAATTAGAGGGTACAAAAGTGTGGTGAACTTTTATGGTTTCAAATGATTAAAGATTTGAGAAATGGTTTGAGGTTGGAAATAATTTGAAATTATTTGATTAATTGATTAAGTGATTGACTGAATTAAGCAACAATTTAAGAGCTGATCCAATATGAAAATGATTGGAAGCAATTGATGTTTTGGGATTTGCAATTCTCTATTTGAAAGGATTGTAACAGACAAGTGTGAAAACAAGGGTTGATTAAGTTTGAATTTTATTATGAAAACAATGCAAACAGAAATAAAAATGAGAATGATGCCATGATGCATTGCATAAATTAAACAAAAAAATTGAACCACTAAGGGATGTTTTCATACTTGGATGTTACAAAATGCGACGCGACGTTAACTATTTTCTTCTTCTGCCACATTGTTTACTCTGAAAAAACCAGGCGTGCATGCACCGGGCTGGTGAACGGGGCCCCACTAGACAGTGTCCGTTGTTGCATGCAGTTACATTGAGACAAAACACCCAGTCCATGCACCGCTTCATTTTCGATTGTTTGATCGTAAGGAACGGTGCAGATCGAGTCCATGCATGCAAACTACGGCGGCAACGGCCTGCAGACGCTGAGACGAGCGCTTCTCTGTGCGGGAACGCGATCCTCTGACTTTAGGTCACTGACAAATGGAGCCCATCACACACCAGACCCACGTGTCATGTGAGAAAGTCAGAGAACATAAGGTGGGCAAAGTAAGAGGATCTGGTTCCCTCTGTTTTTAAGGCATGTACAATAGTGTAGACGGGTGCTGTCTGCACTACTCGGCCATGTCATTTCTAGACATTTTTAGAGATATTTGCTTGGTTGTGCTAGGATAGCCCATAGTAACACAAAAAAAAAAGGTAGAACCCACCTCTTCGGAAGATTCACGATGTTTGGTCCGATACAGGAGTTTCACCCTATAAGCGCTCACCAGAGAGAAGTGGATGCCGGTGAAGCGGGTCACACCCCGGAGAGCAATCTTTGACATCCAAAGCACACAACACACCTATACTAACATGGTATGGCACCCCCTAGCTTTTGTTGGGATCCAGACACTCCGTAGCCCCCCTCCCGGTGAAACCCTAGCCCCGCTGGAGAAATACCAGACTTATACGGAAACACGCGGTAACTGTGTCGAAAGGGGTAGCAATGTGGAACTATTTGCTTGGTTGTGCTAGGATAGCCCATAGGAACACAAAACAAAAAGGTAGAACCTACCTCTTCGGAAGATTCACGATGTTTGGTCCGATACAGGAGTTTCACCCTATAAGCGCTCACGAGAGAGAAGTGGATGCCGGTGAAGCGGGTCACACCCCGTAGAGCAATATCTGACATCCAAAGCACACAACACACCTATACTAACATGGTATGTCACCCCCTAGCTTATGTTGCAATCCAGACACTCCGTAGCCCCCTCCCGGTGAAACCCTAGCCCCGCTGGAGAAATACCTGACTTATACGGAAACACGCGGTAATTGCGTCGAAAGGGGGTAGCAATGTGGAACTATTTGCTTGGTTGTGCTAGGATATCCCATAGGAACACAAAACATAAAGGTAGAACCCACCTCTTCGTAAGATTCACGATGTTTGGTCCGATACAAGAGTTTCACCCTATAAGCGCTCACGAGAGAGAAGTGGACCGGTGAAGCGGGTCACACCCCGGAGATCAATATTTGACATCCAAAGCACACAACACACCTATACTAACATGGTATGGCACCCCCTATCTTTTGTTGGGATCCAGACGCTCCGTAGCCCCCCTCCCGGTGAAACCCTAGCCCCGCTGGAGAAATACCTGACTTATACGAAAACACGCGGTAACTGCGTAGAAAGGGGGTAGCAATGTGTACTATTTTCTTGGTTGTTCTAGGATAGCCCATAGTCACACAAAACAAAAAGGTAGAACCCACCTCTTCGGAAGATTCACGATGTTTGGTCCGATACAGGAGTTTCACCCTATAAGCGCTCACGAGAGAGAAGTGGATGCCGGTGAAGCGGGTCACACTCCGGAGAGCAATCTTTGACATCCAAAGCACACAACACACCTATACTAACATGTTATGGCACCCCCTAGCTTTTGTTGCGATCCATACACTCCGTAGCCCCCCTCCCGGTGAAACCCTAGCCCCGCTGGAGAAATACCTGACTTATACGGAAACACGCGGTAACTGCGTCGAAAGGGATAGCAATGTGGAACTATTTGCTTGGTTGTGCTAGGATATCCCATAGGAACAAAAAACAAAAAGGTAGAACCCACCTCTTCGGAAGATTCAGGATGTTTGGTCCGATACAGGAGTTTCACCCTGTAAGCGCTCACGAGAGAGAAATGGATGCCGGTGAAGCGGGTCACACCCCGGAGAGCAATATTTGACATCCAAAGCACACAACACACCTATACTATCATGGTATGGAACCCCCTAGCTTGTGTTGGGATCCAGACGCTCCGTAGCTCCCCTCCCGGTGAAACCCTACCCGCTGGAGAAATACCGGACTTATACGGAAACACGCGGTAACGGCGTCGAAAGGGGGTAGCAATGTGGAACTATTTGCTTGGTTGTGCTAGGATAGCCCATAGGAACACAAAACAAAAAGGTAGAACCCACCTCTTCGGAAGATTCACAATGTTTCCACCTCATATTCTTTGAAATCTCTACTCCTGTATTCGAGGAATCTCATTTTAGTGATGGCTTTCGTTCTAATGTTTATAAATCCTATTTATATTTTTCCTAGACTTGTATTAGACCTATATAATGCAATTCCGAAGCCTGAAAATTTATTGGATGAATATTCGTATTATTTATTTTCTTTTGAATAATAATGGTTTTAATAAAAAATCGTAAATAAAACAAGTTTAAAACATCAAAATGAAAAAATAACTGTGGATCTTTCTTAGTCACACCAAAATGAAGCTTTGGTGAGATTTTGACCATATTTGAGTTCCAAAGGTTTGAAACTCATCTCATTATCTTGAACTCTCTACTAGACTGTTCAAGATATCACATGTTACACAAAGCTTTTTCGTTCCGTTCTTTATAAGACAGGTTTATATTTTTTTCTCGTTACTATATGACATAACACTACTATGTGCGTCGGCAATATATTTTTTCGATTTTTTTTGAATTATGTATGCTCATTTCAAGCTTGGTCAACTCTCTGTTTGACCACCCGAAAAGTTTCTAGAAGGAAACACAGAGGTTCGACCTGGGTTGTTGGATCGACGCCTTCTAGAAGGAATCATGCATCGGACGGATGCGCTCGTAGCCACAGCGATCCGCGAGACGCTCGTTCTGCGATCTGATTGGTTGGTACGTTGGCCACAGGGATCGATGGTTCTACATATGATTTCTTTGCTGTTAAGTATTAAACCATGTTATTTAAATAAAAAAAATATAATGGAACTTCAGATTTACTACAGCGATGATTTTTATCAGTTTTACATATGATTTTTTTATTAAACCATGTTATTTAAATAAAAAATAAAAAATAGAAGAATTATTCAAAACATAATGAAACTTCAGATTTACACTATATATGTAGAATAGATGTCTAGGAAATTCATTTGGTTGATTTAGAAAATATGCCAAAAAATGTTGAAGCACAAATGGGGGTATTTACCCTAGCTTCGGACCTCATTTGAAGCACATTTCTCACGAGAATTGAGCGATGGTTGCAAATGAGTATAAATAATTCAAAACAAATCAAAATGACATGAATCCAACGCACAACGTTGTTATATGTGATATAGTTGCTCCTCAAATTTCTATGGATAATTTTGGCAAGGTCGAATTTTTCATGAAATTATAAACGGGGGTGTTTACCCTAGCTTCGGACCTCATTTGAAGCACATTTCTCACGAG
The DNA here is from genome assembly GCA_028641055.1 of Alopecurus myosuroides. Classification (NCBI taxonomy): domain Eukaryota; kingdom Viridiplantae; phylum Streptophyta; class Magnoliopsida; order Poales; family Poaceae; genus Alopecurus; species Alopecurus myosuroides. The sequence continues at coordinate 342,184,943 of CM054060.1, read as the reverse complement.
AATTGAGCGATGGTTGCAAATGAGCATAAATAATTCAAAACAATTCAAAATGACATGAATCCAACGCACAACGTTGTTATATGTGATATAGTTGCTCCTCAAATTTGTTTAGATAATTTTCGCAAGGTCAAATTTTTCATGAAATTATAAACGGGGGTACTTACCCTAGCTTCGGACCTCATTTGAAGCACATTTCTCACGAGAATAGAGCGATGGTTTTAAATGAGCATAAATAATTCATAAAAAAATAAAACTGACATGAATCCAACGCACAGTGTTGTTATATGTGATATAGTTGCTCCTTAAATTTATTTGGTTAATTTTGGCAAGGTCAATTTTTTCATGAAATTTCAAACGGGGGTGTCTACCCTAGCTTCAGACCTCATTTGGAGCACATTTCTCATGAGAATAGAGCAATGGTTTCGAATGAGCATAAATAATTCAAAAAAATATCAAAATGACATGAATCCAACGCACAATGTTGTTATATGTGATATAGTTGCTCCTCAAATTGATTTGGATCGGATAATTTTCACAACGTCGAATTTTTCATGAAATTTCAAACAGGGGTATTTAACCTAGCTTCAGACCTCATTTGAAGCATATTTCTCATGAGAATAGAGCGATGGTTTCAAATGAGCATAAATTATTCAAAAAAAAAGTCGAAATGACATGAATCCAACACACAATGTTGTTATATGTGATATAGTTGCTCCTCAAATTTATTTGGATAATTTTGGCAAGGTCGAATCTTTCATGAAATTTGAAACGTGGGTGTCTACTCTAGCTTCAGACCTCATTTGAAGCATATCTGCCCAAAATTTTGGAATGACTTAGTTCAACATCATACAACATTATTCGAACATTCTTTTCGCTTTTAATCTATATTCTGGCTCGTGATTTTGTTCAGAAATACTCAAAATTAATTAAAAAACACGAAATCGTTGAAATGGGCTCAAATTCATAGATTCGACGATAGTTTTACAGAAAGCTAGACGGCATAATTTAACTAAAAATATTGAAAAAACTTAAAAATAAACTACTGTTGGCCGAGGCTCGCCGCGATCACCCGGCCTGGTCGTCGTCCTCCTCCTACACGTCGTCCTCTACTCCTCTTCCTTGTCGTCCTCATCGCTGTCGTCGTAGGCCAGCATGTTGGAGGGCCCCGCCTCGTGGTTGTTCTTGGCTAAGGGTGATGGGTTCGCCAGCGTAGCGATCGCATGCCGCTCCGCTCTGCCTCGGATCCGCAGCCGGTGCAGCTGCGCCTGCTCGGAGGGATGGCGGCGGTCCCGCCTCTCGCTCTGCAGGGCAGCCTTGCGCCGGTCGCTCTCGTACAGCGCGACGACCGCCTGCTGCTCATCCGACGCCGCGGTTGCGGCGAGCTGCCGGTAGACCTGGCGCTCCGCCTGCTCCCTCTGGTGGGTCTCTAGGGATGCACGAACAGCGGCAGCCTCGGCCGCTGCCGCCGCCTCCTTGAACCAGGAGCGGACCGTGTGGAACGCCTCCTCGTTCCGCCATGTTTCGAACGAGTAGACGGTCGCGTGCTGCTCGGGCCAGATAGGCTGCCTCCTCCCGAGCCTCCTCCAGCGCTGCGCCTCCTGCGGCGGCTCCTGCTCGGGCGCCGCCTCCTCCTGCGGAGGCTCCTGCCCGGGCGCCGCCTCCTCCTGCAGCGGCTCCTGCTCGGGCGCCGCCTCCTCCTGCGGCAGCTGCTGCTCCGGCTGCTCGTTCTCCTCGCCGTCACTGTGGCCCCGCGTCGCGGCCGTGGGTCGGCAGTACAACGGCGAGTTGCGTCATGCACGGTGTCGGCGAGGCATCGTCTCGGGGTGTCTGGTGAAGTGCGGCGAGGACGATGAGAGTTTGTGCGGTGAGGGCGAGGAGATGAACGGCGAGAATGGGGAGAGCGGCGAGCGGTGAGGGGCCTTTTGTAGCCCTGGCGGGTCATTTACCGCGACGCGCGTGCCGTTACTCCGGCAGACTTTGATCGACCCGGGGGCCCACGGTTTTTCCACGCGTCGCTGACAGCTCTGGCCCGCGTGGGCTACCCCGCCTTTTCGCCCCCCAAGCCGAACCCAGCCGTGGTGGTGGTGGTGGTGGTGGTGCCGCATGTGCTCGTGGCGCAGCAGGGGATGGTGCGGCGATGGCGGCGGCGAGAGCGGCAGCGCACGACGGCGGGTCAACTAAATTGTGCGGCAGCGCACGACGGTGGTGGCGGGAAACTCGGGTGTGGACTATTCAGCGTAGTCAACTAACTGCGCGGTCCCACCTGTAAGCTCCGGATGGTTTCAACGAACTTGGCAGTCCCACCCGGACCCACTTCGCGAAACGGAGTCTGACTCCTCGGTCCCACTTCACGAAACGGAGTCGACTCCAAACTTACCGTTCCAGCCTCTCCATAGTAGTTGCGCACAAACTAGGGACAAAACTGAGGTCGATTCAGCGCTAGGGGTAAAACTGAGTACAAGTGGTCCGTTGTGGGCAATTTGATAAAAAGCCCTATAAGTTACTCCTTGCACGTATTCTCTGAACTTCACGATACCAACGATATCACGACGTGAGACTATGTGATCTGGTCTGATCAAACTCTTTGATCATAACATATATAACTCGTTTACCGATATTGTTCTATTTTCTCATGCATATCTCTCATGACCCTGTGATAAATCACACTAGGTTTGGTCAGACGATATGTCATCGGTGATACTGAGAGGATCAAGAGAATGTATCTCTCTATCATCTAGAGGAGTTAAGTAGTAATCTTGAACGATCTTAGTTCCATTACACTTTCTAGGTCATACCCAGATATCACCGCTATAATCCCCAATTATGGCAAGACGGTTGATGATATCTAAAGTATAACTTTCTATCATTTGGTCACTAGATATTCTCATAGTATAGGAATTAGAGCCAATGTTAACTTCATATGCATTTGCTAAAGTACGTAATAATTATTTAGTCTTTTTAGCAACAACATACACTTGGGTTGGTTTAGTAATATCTATCTATTCTTTACCTAATAATAAAGGAAGTAACGTTTCTTCCCACAGTATTCGTACGTTTTTTCCGTCCGTCCCTCTTTACGTTTTCGTACGTCCTTCGATACGTTTTTCCTGTACCTTCGTGTGTGCATCGAACGGCTGCGGCAGTCGCCCGAGCAGGCTTGAAAATTCCGTCCGTACACATCACCTACCTTGCCAATTCTTCCCAGCGCAAATCATACATACTCTGCTCCTAGACGAATCCTTTGTCCTTCAGGCAAGACTAAGCGTATAAAAAGTACTCAAGTCTCTCAACAGAAACACCACCTCAACTGAAGTTTTGGTGTTCGACATTGCGGCGTCTCAAGCGTTCAATGTTGCTGCTCAGCCCGTGTTCGACTTTTCCGGCGTCTCGCTGATTTGATGACTTCGCGCCTACGACGAGGAGAAACATAGCATCCAGGAGGTCGACAAGGCGGCTGCCTACCTCTAGGAGTGACGCCTCAAACACCGGCTATCGCCGCCCTGGCCCTTGACAAGTCACGGTGAGCAGCAAAGAGGTGCCCAAGATGCCCAAGGACCCGTTCCTGACCCCTCCCCCTCCGTCCAAGTTTAGGAGTTTTAATTTCAACGACTTCACGAGGAGACTTGGGAGGAATCAAGGCGGCGCGGCCATGTCGTTCCGGCACCGGCCCATATTACCATCTACTCCATCCGTTCGGATGACTTGTGTTTGTCTAAATAGAGATTAACCTAGACATTTTTTTAGTATATAGATACATCCCTATTTGGAAAAACATAAGTCATCTAATTTCGAACGGAGGGAGTACATGAGAGCCACCACCAGGTCTTGTGCCAAGTCCGTCCAGCGTCACCACAGCCTCGTCGGCGTCGCCGACAATGCCCTCCTGCTGGTCGACCACCAAGGAGGGAAAATTCCCTGGCACGCTCCGTGGCGATGCGGGTGTGCCCGTACACCTACTTCTCCCTTAACGGCGATGCCCACGCGCCGGCGGTGCCGCTTCGGACACTTTATAGCGACACGCCGGAGGCTGATCAAGACGCCGCAGAGCAGTAGCAGCAGCAGAGGGGCGTCTCCCATTCGACGTTCTCATAACAGAATTGAAACTGAAAAACAATACTAATGAATTCCCTACGTCGGATTGCCGCCGCCGCATGATATCAACCCACACTCTCATCTCTCATCCCTTTGCCTGCACGCGCACATCCTCGTCCGCTACTTCACGTGCATAGTGTTGATTACTACCGGTTATCTGATGTTGTTGATTACTGGCGCTTTCGACCTCCATCGCCTAGACGGTCGTTTCCCTCTCTCGAATTCTCGAGCAGTCCGCCCCAAAACAGCCGACGGCAAAGCTGCACGGCACGAGGCCATGGACTCTGCGGGAGACGCCGCTCATGGCGGCCTTTGCCTGTTGTATTATGCTTCTTTAGTATAAGTTTTACAGCCTATGCCTTTGTCTATACTCTGTACAAAGCAGGTTATTTCCAATACCTGGAGCAGGATACATGCAGGTAGAGATTAAGTTGAGTGTGTTGAGCGGTCAGGAATCTTTTTTCCCCAAGGCCTGCGACTCCGCGAGACACTTTTTTTATTGAGGTTTCTAATGATTATTACTATGCCCATGGTTTTGCCACTCCATTCCTATTAAAAAATCAATTCAATGTACTCCCTCTGCTCCCAAAAAAGAGTCGTGAGGTTTCACTTTGGTTCGATTCAGATTATTCAGTTGATCTAAATTTCAGATTGTGTGTATAGAAGAATGAGTAGCTTATGTGCGGTTTCACTTCTTTAGGCAACTTTTTTTTGTAGCAACATGCTACTGATCTAATTATCTAAATTGATACGCATGATGTTATTAGCCACTTGGGTAGGAATGGTGGCAGCACGTACACTTGTGTGGGAGAAGATAATCCCTCATTCATGTATAAAAACGAACACATATCTCCTTCTCCTGCTTTCACGGCAGAGGAGTCCCTTGTCATGACATGCCTGGTGAGTGCTCAAAGTGTGAGTTTCTTCCTCCATCCATCGCTCCACGGAATGGGGAGGAATTTGGCGCCTCGTCAGGATGGTGTGAACATATTAGGGTTAGGGTTGATTATTTTTCTGGCTGGCCATTTAGATCGGGTGAGCATGTGTGCTTGGGTGGTGCCTGTGAGTCGAATACACCGGCATCGCTTTGGATTTCTATTCTACATCCACAATGTCTTTCCAGTCGAGTGTATCAACAATGACAATCAACCCGTAGCAACGCACGGGCATTATTCCTAGTTCCTATTCCTAGTATATACTAAAAGCAATATACGGAGATGAAATAGAGACACCACGTTAAGCCACATCATTCAGATTATTTCCGATAGTTAGATCTAAACTTAGTGGCTAGGATTTAATGGAATATTATTATTTGTGTAACCGTGTAGTTTTTGTCTGACACGTCTAAATACATCTTTGACACGGTTTACACGCTATTAACCCAAGAAAAGAGTTGCCATCGCCGTGACCTAGCACACCATATCCACGGAATCTTTTTTCTTATATGATATACTCCCCGAAAGAAAACAATATTAAACGAGAAAGTTGCAGATTTTCCCTAGGCGTCCTGCGCACGCCTCCGCCGCCGCCATGGTGCTCTCAGCTGGCGACCTCTCCAGTGCATGGTGCTGATCAACTTTCAATTATGTTGCCCCATGAGCGCACAATTAAACAGGTGCAACACACACACACACGAAGGAATGACGCAGCCCTCCAAACCAATTTCGTCCCTCCGTCCAGTGCGTGCACATGGGCATCTGCCGTGCAATCCTATGCCATGGGCTGAAAACTTGCCCGATGGGCTCATAAAAGAAGCTTGGAGACAGGTACGTACTGTGACTGCTCCATATCTTTACCTAATCTATACCTTTAATCTCTACTTTTTAATAATAAAGAGAGCAATGTTTCTCTTTGGTCCGTGTGTTTCTGGTCGTCCGGCCGGCCGAGCCACTTTTTTTGTGTACGTTTTCCCACTTCTCTCCGTTTCCTACGCTCTGCTGCGAGTTCATCTCGAAAAGCTTTCTAAGACGGTGGCCGACACCAACGCGTGTGCATGCCGTGACCATACCCAGCTCCAATCCAATGTAATCTCATCCGTGAGCCGCACACCCCCTCTCTACTTATACACACGAACCATTGATCTATGCTATGGGCTCGCTCTATATTCTTCCTTCCTCTTGATTTTGTCGCCTAGATGGCATCCAGCAGATCCTCAAGGACCTGCAAACGGATCCACACTTCCTGCAGCGCCGGTAATTTTATTGCCCAGATCGGGAAGGTCTGTGGTGGACATGCCTGCCATGGGGACTGTGGAGGCGTCGTCGTAACCGGAAGCCAGCCATGCCTCGGTGTTTCCTCGGAGGGCACGCAACAGGCCTCCATGGAGACATGTGGGCTGGGGGGGCAGTACTGGGAGTTTCATGGTCATGTGGACGGAGAGGAAGTAGATGAGGTCAAGTTGGACAGAGCGGTGGAGGAAATCGACTACACGGCAGCGGGGCGTTTGATCGATCTCGGTTGGCGACTTGGCGTAGGTCGAGCAGTGTGACACCGCTGCCGGGATCGACTTGGACGATGGAAATCATGAAGCGATGATGAATTTGCAGATGGGAGACGGCCGGTTGACAGCGGGAGTCCATGGACAGTGTGGCGGCGACACAAGGGTATGCTCGCATTGTCCCTCGCAACGACCAGAAGAACTTCTAGCGAGTAACCAGGGGACGAGCGGCTTGGCGTCCTCGAGATGATCAACACCGGTGCTGTGTGCTTGCTCGCGACGGCGGAGGCAGGCGACGAAGGTGCAGCCATCCGCGACATGAGACGATGGCGCTTCTGAAGATCCGGTCGGACATGGATGTCTCCTTCCGGGATACCTTGTTTGCCGAGTACCGAGCGCTGAGTGAGGACAGCTGGTGACGACCCGACGCGCAATCGGGGGTCTTCAGACGCGTTGGCGCATCCGCAAGATTCAGTTTTGATCCCTAAAATCGAAGAACTTTTGATGAATCTGAGCTTCAGTTCAGTCTTCAGCCACAACCATTGTAGTAGCTATGATCAGGTAAAAGAGCACATATCAGATACCCTTCTGAACTGTAAGGCTGTACGCATTTGTTATGTCCTCCCGAAAGACCCTGTTGCAGCCGGTTAGTCTTTCTTCTCAAGGGACACAAATACTCAGAAAAGAATGCAGTCGTATTAACAGACTCCAATACTGACATTTGGTGGAGTTTCAGAGGTCGGGGCGTACGAACAAGCAAATCGCAGACCCGGGATACCATCCAGCAAGCCAACTGAAACATGACTTCTGTAAGTTGGACAACAAGCTCGCACAAGAATGTATTTATCAACTCTCTGTTGTGTTCATTATCATCTTGCATATTCAGACACCTTGGATGCTTTCTTTAGGGGAGATACATTAGAACAAACGTCATCATCGTCATGGCGGCAGAGTCATGATATCGCGCTCGTACTGTTTGGTCTTCCACTCCCTGCAGCGTGTTGTTCTATAGATGGTTCATGGTGGGTGATCTGGCCAAGTGAGATAAGAAAGCATGAGGGAGGCCATCGTAGATTTTAATCAAAGAGCTGTTTTGATATGCTTTTGTTAAAATCACACACAATCACACCAGATGTGCAATTGGGTATGAGGTTTACTCATTTATTAGCTAATCGAAATTTGTTCGATTTGTCCATACTCCGCAAGACACTATATCTTACAAATAAAACAAAGGACAAATGTTATCTATGTCAGTCTGAACAAAACATTATATGCATACACTTCATCACCATACAAAGTTGTATGTATGGTTTTTAAAATATTTTTAAATGTAAAAGAAAGTGATTATATCGCTCCGCAGAAAAGATTAACATGGTCTATAATTTGTTTTGCTTTCTGTATGCTAGATCTTTTGAAACATACCAATTATAGTGCAAATGAAGCTTTGTGTGAATATACTTCACATGGAAAGCAACACTAAGTTCTTTCTTAAATGAAAATTTATATGTATGACTTTGCCATAAAAAATCTAGCGTGGGCTACGGTGCTTCATGTGGAAGATACTTTTTTGTGGGAGATTCACTGGATGAAGAAGTGAGAAAATATGGTCGGAAGAAATACAAGTTATAGGTGTAAAATGTCTTGGAAACGGTTAACTATAAATACTTGGTAAAAAAATAGGCAAAGGAATACAATTTCTACAAATATCCAAAGTCAAATTGTGAGTTACATAAAACTAAATTCTGAACTTAGAGCTGTAAACATTAAGACAAGGAAGATGTTACAAAATTTTACAGAAGCAACACAATATTTGTTTGAAGCAAATGTCACATAAAAATTGCAACTAATTAAATCTACAAATTATTGTTTATATGAATAACGAAAAATAATTTTTTAAGGGCATCATGAAACATATTAGTTTCAAGGTTTAAAATAGCCGGCTATAGGCTATAACCCCGACCCTCGAAATGGAGATATAGCCGGGCTAAATGGGGCTATAGCCGCAAATTATACATAAATTCATTTAGCCCCGAAATTCACAAAAGGCTATACCTGAGATATAGCCGGATATTGAAAACTATGATTTGTTTACATTAAAATATGAGTAATAAAGAGCTACAATGACGACTCAACATGAACCAACTTGACCGAAATGAAAGCTAAACTCACACTAATCTTGAAAAATTCAATAAGAATTCAATCCGTAGCAACGCACGGGCATTTAACTAGTTAATAATAAATATGTTAAGGCTTTCTTGGTTTGGTTTGATTGGTAGGTCAATGAAATTGTCCACAAAGTTGAAAGCAATTACCCACCCTGCCACCGATATGTAGAAAAACGTTTCATTTTTTTTGGCCCCTGTGTGTGCCTTTTATCGCGAGTTACCTTCTCATCCGATGAAAACATGACATAGATAGAGAACGCAAAGAACTCGTGCTTGATGTGAAAAATCTAAAAGCAATACGTCATGGGCTTGGTGCTGTATTATTCCTCGAGTACTTCCCGTAGAGGAACGCGCGGTGCACCTTGGGTGAGGGCACGAAGACAACACAGAAGGACTCTAGACGGCGCATTGGGAATCGAACAACGCACGGGCAAGACGACGGAGCTGGAATCGATCAACCATCTGCGCGGTTTCGAAAGAGTACAGCCCGGCGTGCTGCTCCGGCCATATGGGCTGCCTCCTCCGCTCCCTCCTCCAGTGACGGGCAGCCCGCCGGGCCTCTCGCGCCGCGTCCTGTTCGGGTGGGCTGCAGCTCGTCGTCGTCGCTCTCGGGCCACGCGTCCCAGAGACGGTCCATCGTTGCGGCGAGGAGGAGGAGGCGAGAATGGAGAAGAACGGCGAGGAGGAGGAGGCAAGAATGGGCGGACAGAGAGGGGCGGACACCCTTTTTATAGCCTGGCGGGCCAGTCGCCGCGCCGCGCGTGTCACCGCTTCCGCCCCGCCATTAATCGGCAGCCTTTGACTGGGGCGCATGCACTGGCCGGCCGCCACGCCATTACTTCGGCAGCCTTTGACGGCGCGGGCGCCGAGAAGGAGGTCACGGGCGGGGGATTCTGTTCCCGCGTTTTCTAGGCGCGTCACTGACAGAGCTGGCCTGCGCGCGCGGCCGCGCAGTTTTGCCCCCAGGCCGAACCCAGCGGGCCGGGTTCGGCCTGGGTGCCGCGGCGCGAAATAGCGCTGAAACGGCGCTATTTGGTTTTCTGGGGGCCCGAGTGGTGAAGAAACGGCGATATTCGCCGCGCCCCGGCGCGAAAAATGCCGCCTAGGGAGGCTCTGGGGGGACGACTGGAGATGCCCTTACTGGCGGTTTCGACCTCCATCTCCTAGACAGTCATTCCCCTCTCTCGAATTCTCGAGCACTCCGCCCCAAAACAGCCGACGGCAAAGCTGCACGGCACGAGGCCATGGACTCTGCGGGAGACGCCGCTCATGGCGGCCTTTGCCTGTTGTATTATGCTTCTTTAGTATAAGTTTTACAGCCTATGCCTTTGTCTGTACACTGTACAAAGCAGGTTATTTCCAATACCTGGAGCAGGATACATGCAGGTAGAGATTAAGTTGAGTGTGTTGAGCGGTCAGGAACCTTTTTTTTCGCAAGGCCTGCGACTCCGGGAGACACTTTTTTATTGAGGTTTCTAATGATTATTACTATGCCCATGGCTTTGCCACTCCATTCCTATTAAAAAATCAATTCAATGTACTCCCTCTGCTCCCAAAAAAGAGTCGTGAGGTTTAACTTTGGTTCGATTCAGATTATTTAGTTGATCTAAATTTCAGATTGTGTGTACAGAAGAATGAGTAGCCTATGTGCGGTTTCACTTCTTTAGGCAACTTTTTTTTGTAGCAACATGCTACTGATCTTATTATCTAAATTGATACGCATGATGTTATTAGCCACTACGCGAGAAAATATCTTTGCCGTGTGCCGAAAGCACACGACAAGGGCAAAAAAAAACACGGCAAAGCCACTTGGGTAGGAGTAGTGGTGGCAGCACGTACACTTGTGTGGGAGAAGATAATCCCTTATTCATGTATAAAAACGAACACATATCTCCTTCTCCTGCTTTCACGGCAGAGGAGTCCCTCGTCATGTCATGCCTGGTGAGTGCTCAAAGTGTGAGTTTCTTCCTCCATCCATCGCTCCACGGAATGGGGAGGAATTTGGCGCCTCGTCAGGATGGTGTGAACATATTAGGGTTAGTGTTGACTATTTTTCTGGCTGGCCATTTAGATCGGGTGAGCATGTGTGCTTGGGTGGTGCCTATGAGTCGAATACCCCGGCATCGCTTTGGATTTCTATTCTACAGCCACAATGTCTTTCCAGTCGAGTGTATCAACAATGACAATCAACCCGTAGCAACGCACGGGCATTATTCCTAGTTCCTAGTATATACTAAAAGCAATATACGGAGATGAAATAGAGACACCACGTTAAGCCACATCATCCATATTATTTCCGATAGTTAGATCTAAACTTAGTGGCTAGGATTTAATGGAATATTATTATTTGCGCAACCATGTAGTTTTTGTTTGACACGTCTAAATACATCTTTGACACGGTTTACACGCTATTAACCCAAGAAAAGAGTTGCCATCGCCGTGACCTAGCACACCATATCCACGGAATCTTTTTTCTTATATGATATACTCCCCGGAAGAAAACAATATTAAACGAGAAAGTTGCAGATTTTTCCTAGGCGTCCTGCGCACGCCTCCGCCGCCGCCATGGTGCTCTCTATTAGAGTTATTGTGTACCGTACGTATTGGGTATAGGGTAGTACCCTACTCCAATACGTACTCTCCTTGTATTGCCACCACAGGGGCTTTTCCTGTGTCATATAACACGCAACCGGCGACCCCAACTGTTACACGCAATAGCAAAACAACGACGAAATTAAGCAAGATCAAACCAACGGGGACACGAGATTTTAACGTGGAAAACCCTTCAAATGAGGAAGAGAAAAAACCACGGGCGCCAGCCAGCAATACTTCACTATTTCGGGTGAGGTTACAATCGCGCCGGGATTTACAATGTATGGCTTATCCCGTGCGGCGGCTTACAAGAGGTATATAAAGGCGGTCCTGACCTAACTAGGTCGGTAACAGGTAATCCAACTCCGACTCGGTAACAACTCGTACCGCGGGGGGCTACCGCCCCCCGCACCCCCCTCCGGCTCCACTACATCTTGAAGTTCGGCCTTTATCAGTATATACAAATATGAATTTGGATCACCATAAAATAACACCAACGGGTACGACCGTTCACCCTAAACATTAACATGGTATCAGAGCCCTCCCTTCCTACCCTCTAGCCGCCGCCAGGACTTACCACGTACGACTACACGCCTACAACAACACGACTGCGATCGGTTTGGCCGGTGCTGATTCCGATCCCGTCCACGATACGACAACGATCGGCTGCTTGTCTGCTCCGATCGGCTGCTTGTCTGCTTGTCTGCTACGCCAAACGATCTCCGACTCGGATCCCCTGCTGGTTTCCGATCGCTACAAATACGCTCTGCCTGCTCTCGATTGCACCATCGACCAGGCCATTGATTGCTGTTTTTTTTCCTGCTGATTCCAATCGCCGACACACAGCTCCCGCCTGTCCTGTTTTGCGATGGCCGCCAGTGCGTCTTCGTCTGCAGGATCTACCATTGGTGCGCCACCTGCCACACAACTGACGAGAGAAAATTTTCTCTCGTGGCAGGCACAGGTGCTGCCCACCCTCCGTGGCGCCCGCGTGATGCGCCTTCTTGAAGGCTTGGAACCGGCCCCTGCCGAGTTCCTTGAACACGATGACTCCAACCAGAAGAAGACACAGGTCCCTAACCCGGCATATGATGTGTGGATTACTCGTGATCAACAGGTTGTCAGCTACATCGTCAACTCCCTGTCCGAGGAAATCCTCTCCCATGTTTATGGATTGGTTCATGCAATTGAAGTTTGGAGTGCTATTCATAACTTGTTTTCTTCACGATCCAAGTCTCGTGTCTCTAATCTTCGTGGCGCTCTTACCAATACCAAGAAACAGGATCTGACTGCCCAACAATATATCACCAAGATGAAAGGGTTTGCCTCTGAGCTTGCTACTGCCGGGAAAATTGTTGATGAGGATGAACTCAAGGATTATATCATGAATGGACTTGATAGCTCTTATAATAGATTTGTGGCTGCTCTCAAAGTGGTTCCATCCACTTCCCTCAATGACATGCGCTCTCAACTTCTCTCTTATGAAAGTCGTGATGCCATGCTCTCTACAGCTAATGTTGGTTCAGGTACAAGTGGTGGATCCTTCATGTCATCAGTCAATGCTGCACCGCGGGTTCCCTACGGTGGTGCAACTAAGCCCTACGTGCCTCCACATCAGCAACCGACACCATACATGCCTCCATCACCATATAGCATGCCCCCGGTCCCCTACAGCATGCCCTCGGCTCCCTCGGCACCTCCACCTTATTACCCGCACCATCACATGCAGCAGTCACCCCATATGCCGCCGGCCCCATATACTCCTCCCTATCATCCGGCTCCCTACATGGCTCCATATTCACCTTATCCACCACCAGCTCCGTATGCACCACCCTACCACCCGACACCATACATGCCCCCTCCGCCCCGTCCTGCTCCACCTCCGCAACAATCTCAGCAACAACAGCGTCCACGTCAGAATCAGAACCGTCAGAAACAGCCACGAAAAGACCGCCGTGCTTCTCCATGGCAAAATGGTGTGTTCTGTCAGATCTGTAAGAAGGAGGGACATCCCGCTGATGAGTGTTGGTGGCGCTATGGTGATGATGACGATGATGACAAGCCACCAAAGGAGACAAAAGGTGCGTATGGCGTTGATACAAATTGGTATGTAGACACTGGTGCCACAAATCACGTAACGGGACAACTCAATAAGCTTAATGTGCATGAAATATATCAGGGGGGTGATCAAGTTAATAATGCTAGTGGACAAGGTATGGATATTGCTAATATTGGTCATTCTGTTTTGCACACCCCTGATAGTTCTATCAAACTCCGTAATATTTTACATGTTCCTGATGCATCCATGAGTTTAATTTCTGCTCATAAACTCAGTCTTGATAACAATTGTTATATGGAAATTCACCCATTCTTTTTCTTGATTAAGGATCAGGAAACGCACCGCATCATCTTCAGGGGTCCTTGTCATGGTGGCCTCTATCCTCTTGTTCCAGTTAAGGATGCCAAGCATGCACTGGTCACTATTCAGCCTTCATCCTCTACGTGGCATCGTCGTTTAGGACATCCATTTTCGTTTATTGTTCAGAAAATTCTTGGGAAGCATAAACATTTACATTCCCCATAAATAAATTCTTACAGATGTGATCCTTGTCAGCAGGCAAAGAGTCATCAGCTACCCTATCCTGTTTCCAGTAGTGTTTCTACTGTTCCTTTGGAACAAATATTTTCTGATGTATGGGGTCCAGCTCCTCTCTCTATAAGCAAACATGCATATTATGTAAGCTTCATTGATGATTTTAGCAAATTTATTTGGATTTATTTGCTTAAGAAACGTTCTGAGGTTTATCAGGTTTTTCTTGATTTTCAACAGTATGTTGAACGACAGTTTGGTCGCAAAATTCTCACCATGCAAACTGATTGGGGTGGTGAATATGAAAAACTGAATAGTTTCTTTCAACGTGTAGGCATTGTTCATCATGTCTCATGTCCACATGCTCATCAACAAAACGGTTCTGCTGAACGCAAACACCGTCATATTGTTGAAGTAGGCCTTGCTCTACTTGCTAATGCTTCCATGCCTCTCAAATATTGGGATGATGCGTTCATTACAGCTACTTTTCTTATCAATGTGCTTCCTACCAAAGTCCTCAACTTTGCCACTCCCACTGAAAAACTCCTTCAAGTTACACCACAGTATGAGTCTCTTCGCATTCTTGGTTGTGCTTGTTGGCCCAATCTTCGTCCCTATAATAAGCACAAACTATCCTTCAGGTCCAAACAATGTGTTTTTCTTGGGTATAGTCCACGTCATAAAGGAGTAAAATGCCTAGATGTAGCCACGGGCCGAGTGTATATCTCTCGTGATGTTGTTTTTTATGAAAACATCTTTCCGTTTGCATCTCTCAATCCCAATGCGGGTAGACGTCTACGTGATGAAATTTTACTTATCTCTCAGCATGATTCATCTACTCCATGTTTGGATAGGGGTGTGCAAACTAATGATCATTATTTGCATTTTGTTCCCACTAACATTACTCCCCAGGTTACTGCTGATAATAGCCCTACAAGTTCTGTGCAAGACTCTGCTGCAAATTCGGATACAATGGCTTCAAACAGTACATCATATCATGGTGACAGTGAGGTGCAAATGTCAGAAAGTGACGGCGTGGATTTCGAGTCTGGGCATGCAGCTGACAGCAGCAGTGCCCGCCGGGACGAACCTCTCCCCGACCCGCAATCTTCCTCTACGCCCGTGCGCGACCGGGATGATTCCCTCCCCGACCCGCACCCCAGCTCGGCTCCTGTGCGGTCGGGAGCTCCACCTGCGCCCGAGCTGTCGCCCTCCGTCTCTGTTTCGTCAACTGGTGCTGACGGCACAGGCCCAGCAGGCAGCAGCAGGGAGCCACCTGCGCCCGACAGCAGCAGGGAGCTGTCACCCTCCGTCTCCGTCTCGTCAACTGGTGACGGCACAGGCACAGCAGGCCATGATGACTTCCTGCATCATAATGACCCAATGATTACTGCAGACAACACTGCTGATTCTGCTGGATCCCCTGCAGGAACTGAGGATGTTTTGTCTCATGCTGCTGCACCGCGGACACGTTTGCAACAAGGAATTCGAAAACCAAAATTACCCACAGATGGCACTGTTCCATATAGTAAGAAAACAAATATTTACAGTGGTAATCTTGTTAAATATGGCTTGCTAACATCCATAGGGGAACCAAAGAATTTGAGTGAAGCACTCAATGATTCCAAATGGAAACAGGCAATGGATGAAGAATATGATGCACTCATTCGTAATAATACTTGGCACTTGGTACCACCTACTGCACGTAAGAATGTTATTGATTGCAAGTGGGTTTATCGTGTCAAGAAACATGCTGATGATACTGTGGACAGATATAAAGCACGTCTCGTTGCTAAGGGTTTCAAACAAAGATATGGTATTGATTATGAGGAAACTTTCAGTCCAGTTGTCAAGGCTGCTACTATCAGAATTGTTCTTTCTATCTCAGTCTCTTGAGGATGTAGTTTACGGCAGCTAGATGTGAAGAACGCGTTTTTACATGGTGTTCTGGAAGAGGAGGTATATATGAAACAACCACCAGGTTTCCAGTCTTCCGCTACTCCAGATTATATTTGCAAACTTGACAAAGCCTTATATGGTCTGAAACAGGCTCCTCGAGCATGGTACTCTCGTTTAAGCTCTAAATTGCACACTCTTGGTTTTATTCCATCCAAAGCTGATACATCCTTGTTTCTTTACAACAAGTCAGGGATCACTATGTTTCTGTTAATCTATGTTGATGATATCATTGTTAGTAGTTCTTCTGACTCAGCTATTTCAGCTCTACTACAACATTTGAGCTCGGATTTTGCTCTCAAAGATCTTGGTGATCTTCATTATTTTTTGGGCATTGAAGTTCACAAACAGTCTAATGGATTGGTCTTAAGTCAGGAAAAATATGCTAAAGACTTACTGGCTCGTGTTGGTATGAGTTTGTGTACACCATGTCCAACACCCCTTTCCACTACAGAGTCACTCAGGTTGACTGATGGATCTCCTCTTGGGTCTGAGGATATCACACATTATAGGAGCATTGTTGGAGGGTTACAGTATTTGACTTTGACTCGACCAGATCTTTCTTTCTCAGTTAATAAGGTCTGTCAGTATCTTCATGCTCCTACCACTGCACATTGGACTGTAGTCAAACGTATTCTGAGGTATATTCAAGGTACAATAAAAATTGGACTTACTTTTCAGCAGTCTAGCTCTACTCTTCTCAGTGCCTATTCAGATGCTGACTGGGCAGGTGATTTGGATGATAGACGCTCCACAGGTGGATTTGCTATATTTTTTTGCCCTAATCTTGTTTCTTGGAGTGCCAGAAAACAGCCTACTGTGTCACGGTCAAGTACAGAAGCTGAATATAAGTCTCTAGCAAATGCTACTGCTGAATTGATTTGGGTTGAAGCATTAGTTCGTGAGCTTGGTGTCTTTCTCAAACACAAACCATGCTTGTGGTGTGATAATCTTGGTGCTACGTATCTTTCAGCAAATCCAGTGTTTCACGCTCGCACAAAACATATTGAGATTGATTTCTGCTTTGTTAGAGAACGTGTTGCTAGCAAGCAACTTGACGTCAGGTTCATATCCAGTAAAGATCAAATTGCAGATGGGTTCACAAATACTTTATGTGTAAAAAAGTTAGATGAGTTTAAACGTAATCTAAACCTCTCCCAGGTTTCGATTAAGGGGGGGGTATTAGAGTTATTGTGTACCATACGTATTGGGTATAGGGTAGTACCCTACCCCAATACGTACTATCCTTGTATTGCCACCACAGGGGCTTTTCCTGTGTCATATAACACGCAACCGGCGACCCCAACGGGTACGACCGTTCACCCTAAACATTAACACTCTCAGCTGGCGACCTCTCCAGTGCATGGATCAACTTTCAATTACGTTGCCCCATGAGCGCACAATTACACAGGTGCAACACACACACACACACACACACACACACGAAGGAATGACGCAGCCCTCCAAGCCAATTTCGTCCCTCCGCCCAGTGCGTGCACATGGGCATCTGCCATGCAACCCTATGCCATGGACTGAAAACTTGCCCGATGGGCTCATAAAAGAAGCTTGGAGACAGGTACGTACTATGACTGGTCCATATCTTTACCTAATCTATACCTTTAATTTTTTTTAATAATAAAGCCCTTAAAGCTTCTTTGGTTTGGTTTGGTAAGTTAATGAAATTGTCCACAAAGTTGAAAACAATTACTCACCCTGCCACCGATATGTAGAAAAACGTTTCATTTTTCCGGCCCCTGTCTGTGCCTTTTATCGCGAGTTTACCTTAAACATGACATAAATAGAGAACGCAAAGAACTCGTGCTTGATTTGAAAAGTCTAAAAGCAATACGTCATGGGCTTGGTGCTGTATTATTCCTCGAGTACTTCCCGTAGAGGAACGCGCGGTGCACCTTGGATGAGGGCACGAAGACAACACAGAAGGACTCTAGACAGCGCATTGGGAATCGAACAACGCACGGGCAAGACGACGGAGCTGGAATCGATCGACCATTGGTGCTGATCGGATGCCGCTGAGGGCACATACAACACAAGGCCCTACCGCGGACGTAGGGATAACTTCCCAACACTTACGCGATGTGATTTTAGTTTGCTTAACTTGTATTCTTGCGTCGGATGCCGTATGCGAATTTTTTTGTGCAATCCTAATTACCAACCGACGGGCGCTAGAGGAAAAGGATCGAGGCTCGGACCACCAGCGAAGAGACCAACTCCAAGATGTAGAGACGGAAGACACCAACACAGCTGGTCGGAAGGGGTGATGCTGGTATTGTAGAGGGAGGAGTCAGAACGATAGCTGATGGTCTGCTGCTCGTCGGTATCTGGTAGCAGGGCGTCTGCCATCTGGCCACAAGTGTCTCACGTTGGAGTAGAAGGAGACATTTTGTATCTTTTGTTTTCTCTCTTCGTGAAGCGACCGAATGAGCGCTGCGGGTGACGCTTATCTATTACACAGTTTTTGTCTTTATTTTTAATGGCTTAAGCGTCTGACTAAGTATCTTGCAATATGTACTCTTCCTAATTCTGCGTCGTCCCTCCCACTATACCACGGTATACATTTAGAGGCACTTTGGCGGGGACACTTTCAAAGTGCCACTATAGATATGGCCTATTGTGGCACTTTGACAAAGTGACACTATATGCATGACCTATAGTGATACTTTGTCAAAGTGCCACTAAATGACACGTCTATAGTGGCACTTTAAAAAAGTGCCGCTAAATGTCCTAACATGTAGTGGCATTTTGACAAAATACCACAATACGTTAGGACATTTAGTGGCACTTTGACAAAGTGCCACTAAATGACATATCTATTGTGGCACTTTGGCAAAGTGCCACTATAGTTAACAACTATTTAGAGGCATTTTGACAAAGTGCCACTAAATGACATGCCTATTGTGACACTTTGGCAAAATGGCACTATAGTAACAACCATTTAGAGGCACTTTGACAAAGTGCCACAATAGCCATGTCATTTAGTGGCACTTTGTCAAAGTGCCACTAAAGTGCATCTAGTTTTTTCTTTGTGCCCATTACCCTTGCGCCACCGTCCTCAAGCGACCATAATTTTTCTTTGTGTCTATTCTCCCGTGACGGCGCTCCGGCGAACCCTTCTCCAAGCATCCTCCCCCAGCTGCCCTTGCGCCTGACTCCGGCACGCTCTTCCCGGCGGCGGCCTGCACTTCCCGATGGCGGCGTGCCCTTCTACATTGGCGGCGCCCCTCTCGATGGCAGCGCGCACTTATCCAGGGGCGGCCCGTCCTTCCCGGCAGCGACGTGCCCTTGTCCGGCGGCCTCGTGTCCTTACTAGCGGCATCGCACGTTCCGGCAGCAGAACCACACATCGACGCCTAGCGACCCCCTTGCTCCATTTGTCAGTAAGTAATACATCACCCTTCTGCGTTCGCCTCTGCCCGATTTGATCCAGCGATTCAGTTTAATACTACACGGCAATCCACTTTTCTTTACCTGAATTGATCCAACGATTCAATTTGTCCTGGTTACCACCGTTCGGATAGCTAGTCAGAGTATTGCCTCCTGAAACTGCTAATTCCTTTTAGGCTTGTAGCCTTGTACTCTTGCACTCTAATTAGCTGGATAGTGAGACGCGTACTTAAAAGAAGCACCTAATTGCCAGGTCATGAGTATGTTCTTGTGTTTTCACATGGGATAGGCATTAACGCATTTGATGCATGTGCTGGTCTACCCGGGGCCGTGTAAATCTAATCTTTAGAGTATGCAGAGTTGCAGACTGCCCCTGGCTTCTGAATCGTACACATGTGATGTGTGTGGGTGTGTGGTATTTTCGCTAAAGTGGAATTGGTGGCCGGCCATTCCTGATACTCTCCGGCGAGCGTGTTGCACCTGTTACACACGTAGAAAAATTTCATGATGTCTAATAAGATTAGTTAGTGTTGATTTAGTACATTTGATATACAAACATGTGTCTTCCAGCCGGATAATACAAATACGGATACGTATTGAGCAAGATCGTTGCACACATGGATGCTAGTAGGTGCGATGCATTTCTTATTTCTTTCTGTGCAAAACTTTTGCTTTTAAATGAAAAGCAGTGTCGTTTAGGCCTTTTTCATGGATATCCAGTTCTTGTTGCTGACAAAGGTTGAGATGTCAATACAGCTTGTCTTGCTGAATCTGCAAACAATTTATTTAATGTACTCCCTCTGATCCGAATTAATAGTCGGAGGGCTAGCCAAAATTTTTGCCTAAGCCTTGTGTGAATGTGCGACCATTAATTCGGATCGGAGGTAGTAGGTGATTGTTAAAAAAGCTGGGAAGACTGGGAAGAGTGCGCATCTGTCCCGAAGCGGGGAAATGATGCGTTGGATAGCAGACAGACAATCCGAGGCCACGATGATCTTGTTCAAACCTTCTTCCAAAGCTAGGGATGTCGCACTCTTAACGGCAAGTGCTTCAGCAATTTCTGGTCCTGTGACCCGATCAAGCAACCTGCTGCACGCAACAAGAATATTTCCGTTGTGGCCCCTGATCACGATACCTTCCCCATTTTGGTCGAAGAAGCAAACAGAGCTGCATCAGTCAAAACGACGGCTGCCCCATCCGCTGGCAGAGACCACTATGTTGGAGTAGAAGGGGTCTCACGCATATGGCTGGTTGATTGTTTGAGGAGATGCAGCAAGATCAACTCGATGTAGGCTTTAATCTGCATAGCTAGATTGTCCGGGTATTTTCTTTTCTCGCCATTCCTGACGTCGTTACGCGTCTCCCATAAATGCCACACCGTAACAGCTAGAGTGATTGATTCACGATCATTCGATCTCGATAAGAAGTCCAAGACCCAAATCTTCGTGTTGATGAAGAACTTCCTTTGGAGATGGACCGGGTAACCCAACTTGACAGCACGCCATACCTCTGCCGCATAAGGGCAAAACATAATGGTGTGTTCCACCCTTTCCACCCGGTTGCAGAAGTTGCATGTGTTCGGTACAGGGATCATGCGCTGACAGAGTTGGGAAACCACTTGGTAGACAATCATGGGCCAACCTCCACGGTGTGATCTTCATCTTCCCCGTGGCTTTTATATTCCAAAGCTTACTGTCTCCATGGGGAATAGAGGGGAGCCCTCGGTGATTCCGACTCCATTCCAAGATGAAAATTATTGCACAAAAACACAGATGAAAACGAACAATAACATAAACATATAGTCTGTCACGAATACAAATAGTGTTCGACACAATGACATAATTGAACATAGTTCGACATAGACATAGTACGGCATATAAATATAGAGCGACATAATTAAGCATAGAGCGACACAAATATATATACTACGCCTCGACGTCGGAGGCAGTCTTGCCCTGGCCCTAGGCATCTGAGGCAGCCTTGCCCGGGCTAGACTCGCCGGAGTTAGACTCGGAGGCGGAGCTGCTGTCAGACGAGCTATCCTGGCAGCAAGGGGGCAGACTAAGGTGCCGTCGAAGATCTTCACCTCCAGCACGTCCACCTCCTCGTCCTTGAAGTACCTCAATGTGAGCATGTTGTCCGCATTTAGTTTGTGCATGCGCGCGAACTGCTCCTACCCATATAACAGGTAGAGGTCATCGTCACGTCGATGCAGGACAACGTGCACGGGGCCGTTGTCGCAGCCCTTCAACCGAAGGCTGAAACTATAGGGTCCCTTGCGTTCGAGGAGGATCGCCGATATTTTCTCTGGAAGATGGAGCCCTTCAACCGGAGCCTGTTCTGTTGTGGGTGGAAAAAGGTGGACGTAGAACTCCGGTAGCCGGAGACCGTCATCCTCCTCCTCCTCCTCCGCCGCCGCCGCAGCAACAGCGCCGCGCCGTTTACGGCGTGTTGACCCCTTTGCACCACATTTTGCCCTCTGTGCAGCGCTTGCTGCCCCCCGTGCTCCGCGTCCATGTCCACGAGTAGAGTTTTTTTTTGTTTCTATACACGTGGTTCTCTATGTGACATAGTTTGTTCCACGGATACTAAACTTTGTTCCACATGTACAAAGTTTTCATATTACATTTTTTCTTTTCTTTTGATTGGATGCTCTCCTGTATGTCTACGAGTTATAGTGTGAGTATACATCACGTACAAAATATAGCTTTTTTTTCATTTGCTTGTCTCTAGAAATAGACCTAGCTGCTACGTGAAAAAAAATGAAACAACGAAGCTGGCCCGAAATGCTACATGAAGAAAAAAACGAATTCTTCAACTTCTTTAGTTCAACTTTGAAAGATGCCCACTACTGTGTTCACGGTCAGCTTAATCAGTTATGTGTCACGCTCACGCTAGTGCTTCATCATTTTTTCCATGTCTAGCACCGAACTTCCCGTCAGACATACCACAACAAATAATATGTGGCCTTCCTTTTGCTCAGCGTTGACTTAGACTAGTCACAATGGAAGTATCATATACTAGTATCATGCATATGATACTAGTCTATGTTACCATTTCCCCAATACATAGTAACATATTTGTGGTATCATATACTAGTATATTTATTGGCTTATAGACTCATCTTGTCTTGAAAAAGCGTTATGTTACGGTATCTACCTATGATACCACTAAACCTCTCTCCTCATTAAATGACTGCCACATCATCTTTTTTGTCTATGTGGCACTTATGATACCACTTATGTTACTCCCATTGTGGCTAGTCTTAGAGCATGCAAGTCGGGTGCAGCGTGGAAGTACAGAGTGGCCAGCTGGATCTTTTTTTAGGCGCGCGCGAATGCGTAGCGTGTAGCTGGCAGAGCACTAGCCAGGGTCCGCGAATCGCGTCCTAACTCTTTATTTTAGTCCCACCTCGGAAGCTAACAAACAGCCGCACCGGTTCAAATAGCTTGGTGTGCCCTGCTGTGTACCAGTAATACGATGACTCAGATATATGTCTCTGACAACCTAGGCCCGCATAATACGATCAATCTGAGACCCACCTCGTAGAATTCGAGCAGACAAATGAATCAAGAAAATTGGGCCGCTTCCAGCTAGGCCCAATAGAAAAATCGCGCGGGAAGTGGGACCTGACTAGTATACGTGACCTAGTTGGGCCGGCCCAACTCATTGAGCAAAATAAATACAGAGCAACGCCTAGCCTCCAGGCAGGGAGCATCCCGGCCCATGTGCGCCAGGAAGTTACTAGGCCGGCGTGGCAAACACAGAATAAGCCAGAAAAAAAAGAATTTTTCCAAAAAAAATTATCACACTACTAAAAGTCTTTAGTGGCACAAAGTGCCTCTACAAGTCTAAGTCTTTAGTGACACTTTGCCAAAGTGCCTCTAAAAATCTACAAGTCTAAGTCTTTAGTGACACTTTGCCAAAGTGCCTCTAAAAATCTACAAGTCTAAGTCTTTAGTGACACTTTGCCAAAGTGCCTCTAAAAATCTACAAGTCTAAGTCTTTAGTGACACTTTGCCAAATTGTCTCTAAAAATCTACAGTGACACTTTGGCAAAGTGCCACTAATACCTTTTAGAGACATAATCAAACCGGGGGCACTTTGCCAAAGTGCCACAAAATATTTTTAGTGGCACTAAGTATATATTTAGGGGCACTTTTAAGTGCCCCTAAACATCTACCGTGTTGTAGTGTCCCAAAACACAAATCCTCCTGACACACTAATCTGTCAGCTTGATTCTGAAGCGCCCAATGGCTGGGGCAGCTAGCTCGCGACAGGAGGAATAGGTCGTGGCGGGAGGACGAGATTTCAACGGAGGACACACTGCTGCACTGCGCCTCGAGCAGCATATACAAGCACAAGGCATCCATGTGCGTCGCCTCTCCTGGTCCCATCACCTGCTCGGGCTTAAGGATGCCAGGGCCTCAGGATGCAGCTCCAGGAGAAGCCGGCCAGAGGGCCGCGGCAACATAATGCGGGCGTTAGAGTGCACGGTGGCAGTATCTTATGCAACGGTATGAACAAGTGAATTTTCCGCCACTACCTAATCTGATAGTGTTCAGGACCCTGATTCTTTTCTTCCCTACTGGTGCTGGCCTTTTGCTCTCGATAGATACGCGCTAATAACCCATCATAGAATCTCCGCGATATTAATATATATTTTTTATCTAAAAAAAATCCATCATAGAACAACTGGGATGCAATCAAAGGACGCTACGGTTTCAGTTATTTAAAGACCTTTCGATGCTAAATTTCTTATGTGATTATGTTGGTAGATATTATAGTAAACCCAGCGTGACCAAGCATGTCACTCCTTTTGACGGTTAAGCTTGGTCATTGTTCTTTTAATATGTACCTAGAGTCCTAGAGTGTTGTGCTTAATATGGTAGTCTACGGGGAACCAGCCTCTGCATACTATAAGTTGAAACATGCATGCTTGAAGATTGACCGCTGAAGGAAAGATGTCAAGATAAGATATCAAATATCCTCCGGTTATGCTATTTATTTGAGCTCTTTTACGGTGATTGGGACGGAACTACGAGTTCCGTCCGGTTCCGTCGAGTATGTTTTTTAAGACCGTTGATTATAACTTGTATTTTTAGTAGGCGTCTTCTACCGTACCTTTTACTACTCTTAAAATATGACTAGTATGTTTTGATCTAACGACTAACAGAGATTAGGCCAGCAAGCCCAATAAGTTATAGTTCTGTGAAACAAATATTTACCAGGAAGAGCCCACACATTGACGAACAAAAACATCTTGACAAACAGGAACGCCTCCTCCGTTCTTCAAGTTTTGCTGCAACCTGGCGACGAGCGCAACATCTTGACAAACAGGAACCCCTCCTCCGGTCTTCAAGTTTTGCGTGCAACCTGGCGACGAGCGCGCCGCCGCCGCCTCCACACCGGACCGGATACCATCGGATCACCGGGCAGACAACTGCAGTGGCCGTCGGAGCGGCATCCTTCACGAACCTGCTCCTGCCGCTGGCATGGTCACTAGTCTTGTTCAGCCTACGCGGCTACAAGGGCCATCTAAGCCTGTTCAAGCGGTGGATATGGTCACGTCACAAGATTACCTCCCGATCTACATGTGAAACGAGAAGGACAAGGGCAAAGCAGGCGTGCAGCAGATTCCATCCAACGGGAAGAATAATATCATCATTCTTCCGTACACATTCTGTCATTTCCTCACCCTCATGATCTCACAAAGAATCGGCCGCACTACCTCTGTTTCCTCCTTTGGCAAGTCTGTACACCGTGCTCTCTCAGGCTCGAGGAGCTTCCGAACAAGATAAAGGATATTGTGCGCAACATGACGCGAGCCGAGGTAGAGATCGCTGCTCTGAAGATCTCCTACCTCAAGAGTCAACCAGGGATCCAACATCATTTTATGGATTCATCAGTGCGCCGACAGACAATGCTCTGCATTTGCGGATAATTCCGGTGTTCGAAGTCCTAAAGCTGTCACGGGTTAATTTCAGTGGCCGCTGATCAGTTCTTGACGGCTTGGTCTAGTTCGACCTCTGAATAAGGATTCGATCACTGTAAAAACCCAAATGTCCATTTCAATGACATTGCAACTCTTGTCATGTGCATTGATTTGTAGTGTAACCTATACAGTTTTACTACCATAAAGTGTAAACTTCTTGCAAGCATTTTCAGAAGAAAATACTGGATGCATGTACCAATCAGTGGAAAACTTTAAACTGATTTTGAGTAATGAGGTTTAGCTGCCTGAAAGAATCACAGCTAAAAGAACAAATACCACTGTTTGTGAGACTGAATTCGCAAGATATCCCGTTGAATGAACTCATAAAGTTTACCAAACAGCATGGAATACATACAAGTCAAGATAAAATATAAAGATAG
This sequence comes from Alopecurus myosuroides, assembly GCA_028641055.1. NCBI lineage: Eukaryota > Viridiplantae > Streptophyta > Magnoliopsida > Poales > Poaceae > Alopecurus > Alopecurus myosuroides. The sequence continues at coordinate 342,159,334 of CM054060.1, read as the reverse complement.
TTTGAGATAGCAGAATCTGGTGAAAAAGGCCGAGATGTAAAATTTACAAACAAAGAAAATTGACTATGCAGATGGATAATTGTAATGCTGATCTAAGAAGCCTAAAATAGGCACAAGGTTCTCCACATAGATCATAGTGGTTCAGGAGCCAGGAGCCTTTCGGTCTGCTAGTTGGCTACTTCGGTTCCACTGAGAACCATCGGTGGCAATTGCCGCAGTTCATCTATAGCAAGATTCCTCCATCGGTCATCACCTCCAAGGGGAGAACAAAGGAATACACTCCCCGCTACACATCGCCCTCCTAGGACACATTGCCAGACACCAACTTGTCGACCTCCTCCTCTCCCCACGCCACCGCCTTGTTGGACTCCTCTTCAAATTGGCCCTGGAGCTCAGTCCCAGAATGTTGAGATGGAAGCTCTGAACAGATAACTGCAGTTGCAATGCCTTCATACCAACAATAAGCCCCTCCACACAGACAAAATAGATGTTTCTTCCCCTGGAGCTCCATGTCCAGCTCATAGTACAAAGGGGGAATCCTGCCACCAAGGATTAATTAAGTTAGTTTCTGTAAACCAGATAACAACAAAATGCTGCCATGCATATGTTAATTGCACTAATAAGATCCATCATGCGATCGATTTGCAGGTACCAGGTAGCTAGCTAGCTTGAGTGCTGTTGTGCGTTTGTTTGCAGAAGTAGTATGAGTACCAATGGAGGCATACCAAACAATGCCACTACCCAATACGATGACTCATTCAGACGAAACTCATGGCTAATTGTAACATCCCAAGTCTGAAAAATAAGCCTTTAGAATGTTTGCTCTCTGTTATTTTATGTTTTGCATCATGGCATCATGTTGATTGCATTTGTTTTGTTTGTTTTCCATTTGTTTTCCTCTGTTTTCATTTGTTTTCCAACTGTTTTCCTTTGTTTTCCTTTGTTTTCTATTTGGATTTCAAATCAAATTTCAAACCTTTTGTTTCATCCTTGTGATGTTACAATTTCTAAAATCATATTTCAAATAAAAACAACCAATTGTTTCCATTAAAGTGTGATTTCAAAACTGTTGTTCTGTTTCTATAAAAATGCATCCAATAATCAAACCTTTTTTAAATTCAGTTATGATTTTCTTCCAAACAACAACCATGTTAAACTTATGATAATTACCCAACAAATATAATCACTTTGCTTCCAATTAAAATTATTTGATCACTCCATTTAACATTGGTTTGCAATAATCAGTTAATCCCAAAATCATTTAAATTGGAATCAAATCATCAAACAGTACCTAATTTGAATTTATGAATGTTATCAAAACAACTCAACTCATTTGTTCCATTTTAATCAATAGGGTTCACCCTATTAAAATTATTGTTTTCAATAGTAATCAATTAATTATCAAATACTTCAAATCTAAACCAATTTCCAAACAGCACTTAAATTATGAAATCTTGGAAAATAACTTTGGCCAAATGGTTGCTAACACAATAGGTATGCCACCCAAATTTTTCTATAAATTTTCCTACCCCCAACTTCCATCTATTTTCTCCCATCTTCATTGCTACAAAAAAAACATTAGAACAAAAATAATAAAGAGAACAGATAGCAGAGAGAAGAGAGAGGCCCAGCCCACCAAAAACCAGAGCCCAATACCCTTTCCCCTTTTCTTCCTCCTCTGTACGGAGGGACATCCATGGTGTCCACGTATTCAGAGAAAAGGGAGCAACGGCTGCAGCTCCATCGATCCCTCTATAAGACCTAGGCCGAACCCTAGGGTTTTCCCCTACTCTCTTTTCTCCCTCTCCCCCGCCTCCATCCCTTCTTCCTCCTCCATCCCTCTTCTCTCTATCGCTTCTTTCTCTGTAACCTGAAACCTCAACAGGAAGCTTCCTCCTTTTGGCTCCGGTGGTCGCCGGCCGTCCGGGCCCCCTCCGGCCGCGGTGAGGGCGGGAATGGAAAGCCCTCACCGCGGGCTTCCTCTCCATCGCCTCGGCGCGGACCGGGAGTACCCGAGCCGCCGCCGCCGTCCGCTGCAAGGTCGCCGTCGCCCTCTGTCTTTCCGCCGTCAGAAACTGCCTCGACCGACCGCCTCCAATCGCTCGAGGTGAGCCTTCCCCTCCGTCTCCTCTCGCCTCCCTCCTCCTCCCGCAGCTCACCCGCCCACAGCGCACCACGGCGCCCCGGCGAGCCCAGCAGCACGCACGCCGGCGGCCCTGTCCGCCCTGACGAGCTAACAGCGATCTGAACTTTTCAAATTCAGTTAAAATTCGCGCACAGCCTGAACCATAACCCCCCGATCCCCTTCCTTTCACAAGCGAGCGCACCAGCCCAGATGGTCACTGTCCCTTTGCGCGCCCAGGAGGGCAGGGGTTCAGAAAGTCAGATCTGGCCCATTACTTCTAAATTCCATAACAAATCAAATTTTAATCCAATTTGGATGATTCAAAATCCTGTGGATTCATAATTTTGTGCTCCTTCTAGTAATGTCAATTTTACAACATGTTTCTGTAACAATTTTTGCACTAAATAATTAATTACTGAAAATGCAATAAAATTTGGAAACTTTGGAATTTCATAACTTGAGTTTGGTTCATCCAATTTAAGAAAACTTGGGCTCTAAAAATTTGTCTTAACAAACTCTACACATTGGTATTTTATTTGGACCCAATTGAATTAATTTTAAGCATGTTTCCCTCTGTTTACTAAAAATGGCAGAATAACACCTAAAATTGGAAATTGCATAACTAATTCATCCTAATTCCAAATTCAACAAACTAAATATGTTTTCCAATCAACTTTTCATGTAATTTCCAAATATCGATTTTGTTTTCTGTTTTGGATAATTTAAATTGCTGAAAACAACTGTTTCTTGCTTAATGCATTTAAAATTGCCAAAATAATAACTTGCTCATTTTAATTCCATCTTCAACAAATAAAATATGTTTTCCAACCAGAAAAACATAAGCTTTTCAAATATTAACTTTGTCATCTGTTTTGAACAACTTAACTTGATGAAAACAACCAATTGTTGTGTAACATCATTAAGTACCCAAAAATTTCCAAACTTAATAAATAACTTCTTAACTTGTTAATTATCATTCCAATTGCATCTAATGTTGTTACTTTATTGTTTTCATCATGCATGCATCATGCTAATTCACTTACACATGATGTTTAGTTGTAGAACAATTATTTCAACCATAAGGCATGGGCTTTCCATATGCAATTCAATTGCATATGGGTCCATTTAAATTGTGTTATCTTGTCAAGTAGTTTACTTTGATGCATCCATTAAATTGACATGCATCATCCCATGTTTGTGCACCTATGCCATGTATTGATTGCCCGTCTTCTTTCGTTGTTTGTTTTTGCTTCTTCTCGATTAGACGACGACGTTGAGACGGACGATCTTTACGGTACTTCTTCACAGGATTTAGCTCAGTACCAGGCTACTGGGTTTGCAGGCAAGTTATCACTCACATGAATCATCGAGTTCCTTTCCACACTTGTTGTCGATACTATCCTTTGTCTACTTTTGCTAGCCCTATGTATCGTTGCTTGTTTTCCGAACCTATCACATGATACCCTGAACCAATGATATTGCCTCACCTCCATACCTAAAACCCCTTGCTTGTTGCCTTAGTCTTACCTAGCATGCTTAGGGTTGTTTTTGCTCGAGTCTGTTGCCGGTTACTTCTTTTACTCTTATTATTGTACCGGGGGCTCGAAGTTAATCAATCAATCCTGTTAATGTTAATGGTAATAATAATTTGATGATAAGGCACCGGCAGGAGGCCCTAAGTGGTTTTGAGGCCTGCTAGTGTCGACCCTAATAGGAAAAGGGTCTTGTCTACTGATCCATGATGAGCGCACTACCCGCATGTGGGAAGCGAGTATGGGCGCCCCCCTCAACTTGACTCGATTCGCATCTCGTCCAAATCGCCGTACTAGTTCGGGCTTTCCATTTGCTGCACGCATATGCAGGTACGAACCCGAGGCCAGGGTGGAATTTTTGTAGTCGGCATTTAGGGCGGCGTGGTCTTCCAGTGCTATGAAGGTCCCCTTTTCTTCGGGGGCTGGATTAGCCGCGCACGTACAGCACGCGGTGCTTTGGGCTTGATGCGAAGAACAGTTGGGTTGTGTTGAGTGCCCCGCTTGGTGGAATGGCCGTTCCATCTGGCGGGTTATTCATGCGTGTACGGCTAAATTGGTGCATCCCTGCAGGGTTAAATCTTCTCGAGAAGCCGTGTTTTCCGCGGTTATGGATTACTTGGTGAAAGTACTGGCTAACAAGTACTCAGGACAACTTAAACATAATGATTAACCATGTTACACCCAATGACTAATAACTTGACTAGTAATAGGTTATTCACACAATAACTTGACTCATCTTTAAACCAACGGTGTGAGTTATCCTCGGATTGCTTCTTCGGATAAGGGGCGAGATCCAGGATGGGTTTGTTTGAAGTTATCTTTCAGTTGGTTACAATTCCTCGATCTTATCTTATTCTGTTAGCCGGAACTTGTAGTTATCTTCTGTAGTTGGTTAGAGCAGCCCGCTGCAGCTTTTATAACACCTATCTTCTTCCGTTGATCCCAAGCATCTATGCTGGTGTTGACGGGTAACTCTTTGATGAAGTGTGAGTCTTGCTTGCCAGTACTTGGATGTACTGACCCCGTTGGGGCTGTGGTTTACGCAGACTACGCAGCTACGGCTACGATTACGAGGATCACCAGGATGGCTACTTCGTGGAGTTCGACGAGACTGCAGACGAGTAGATAGCGGACCCGGGCAGGATCCGAAGACTACGTGGATGGGCTTCGTCTTCTTTTATTTTCCCGGCTTCTTAAGCCTTTTGGATTTGTCTGTACTCAGACCCCTCTGCTTGCTTCCGCTGATGTAATGAATGCTATGTTGGGACATGTGTCCTCTGGATGATTGTATTTGCTATTCTCTGCCTTAGTGAAGGCTATTTGCAACCTTATTTCGATCTTTTGTGTCTTAGAGACATTCTGTGTTATCATTTCGTTTAACGCTGTTGACGTACCATGCGTGATTGATTTGAAGTACGTCGACAGTAGTGCCTTTGATCTCTAGTGGATAGTTTACATCGACGATGGAATAGCAGGGCTTGTGTTGTCGCGCATAAGCGCAGGCCTACCAGGAAGCTGGGACGTGGGAGCAGTTATGCCCCATAATCCAAGCACCTGCTATCCAGTTCGGCCCGATGAGTATCCCCTAGAAACCAGGGTGCGACACTAATACAACACAGGATATCAATTCAGTGCTTAAAAACATTGGAGATAAATGTCCATATGACCATATACACCTATCATAATGACGAGAATACACCTACTGCACCAATTCTGTATCAGTACAAGTAACACACCACAATCCTTTCGAAACCAAACAATAACATTATACTCTAGTGAAGCTACATCAAGTGCATTCAAAGTGTAATTCTGTATGAACTCATTCTTCCTACAACAAACTGCAACGGAATCGTTGAGTACAGTAAACACAATACATCTGCGTCCTTGATGTCATAATTTTGTATGAACTCATTCTTCCTACAACAAACTGCAACTGAATCCTTAAGCAGAGTAAATACAATACCTCTGCTTCCTTGATGTGATTAGCGTTGCTACCGCTGTCGATGAGCGTTTCCTAGGTGTCCCGGTCCTCCACTGACAGCCGTGTGCGCAAGTCCCATGTCCGCGCTTGGGCACACAACCAGATGCTTCCGCACATGGCGACCACAGAGCACAACCATGACGACGGATCACACAAACGACTCCCCCTATATCGTTGCCGCTGCTTGCCCCGGGTACACGACAGTGAGGGAGGGGGTGGGGGCTCGTCGAGGTCGGCCACCAGAATGCGGCCGCGACACGAAGGCGACGGCAACGAGTATCTCCGCTTCTTCGTCGGAGGCGTGGACCAGCTAGGGTTCCGCATCGTGGAAATTGGGGATTTCTGGTTGATGAACCGCCATTTTTTTCGTTACAGTAGTTTGGTCGTGGCCTGGCACAAATCAAACGTCTAGGGCTGAGAATTAATGATTTTTTTCTCAGGCCAGCACACCTCTACAATCCTCTCGATAGGTCTGGCGCAGCACCTAATTTGGGTACGTGTGCAAAGTCAACAACAAAATATTTGTACATTTTTACCGTGCTGCTAAGCAAATTGAACCGTGTCACGCAATTTTGGTACCATCCCATCACGTAATTTGGGTACCGTCCCCACGCTATTAGTACCGTCCCCACGAACTTTTTGGTACCGTCCCCACGCTATTGGTACCATCTCCACAATTTTTTTTGGTTCCGTCCCCACGCTTTTGGTACCGTCCGGTTCCGTCAGTCCGGTTCCGCTATTTTACGACCGTTTGATCGAGTCGGATGGACGGCTTATAGAAATGCCAACCACTCTAAAACTTGTATTTAATTTAATGATGGCATTGCTTTTGTTTCTTGATGCAATTATTTTTCTTTCTTCCCTTAATTAGCATATCTTCTATGGAACATGACCAATACATAATAACATATCAACATATATTTTTAATGCATGCAGCTATTTTTACTTTTGTGTCATGCTCATTTGGGTAGAAAAAAATTATATACGGTCAATCCACTTTGGGGTACAATTTTGCTTCTGCCAAGTTTTATTTACTAAATTATTTCTACTCCCGAGCATTTTTGCTAGTCTTTATCTTTATCTTTACCTAATAATAAAAGCGTTAAGGCTTTCCTGGTTGGTTACTTGGTCGGTTGGTCTGTTATTAAAAGTGCCACCAAAGTTTAGAAAAATTACCCATCATGCCCTTAAAGTCAAATACCGGTTCGTTTATTTTCGGGCACCACATGTTTGTCTCAACAAACGCCTTGATCGATGGAAGCTCCTATTCCCCGCGTGACCTAATCAGTAGCGCAACTACTAGAGGCCCTTTGTCCTCTTGCTCTTCCGCCTGGCACGGCGCCGCCGTCCCTGTCCCAACACTTCCGGAGCTCCGCTAGACCCCATGGACTCTCATCTCTCCGTGGGTACGACCTGTGACTCCACCTAGCAGGAGAACAGGGCACACCTCCAATCCAAGCTCCTGCATCCGGTGCAAGTTCGTCAGACTGGACGCCGTCCTCCATCCTCCACTCCAACCTTGCCTAGATTGATCTCTTTTACTTCCTCCGTTGTCCCTCGAGCAAGTCCTTTGTCCCCTTGAGATTGACAAGGTTGGAACTGAGATGGACGGAGAGCATGCCTGGATAGACAATCCCTGAAATTGATGGTGGAAGCGGGTTAGAGGAAAGGAGGGGATCCTGACGTGGGAAGGAATCCGAGAGGGGAGCGCCATGGACTACGCCTAGTCATCACACATGATGGTGAGTTACTGGCCGGAACAGAATATGAGATGGCCTGGAGCGGAACTGGGCATGGCGTGGCTCAGAGAGGTAGATGAGAGTGCTGCAATGTTGAGGGGTAGTTGATTTGAGGCACACTTACTTCCTGTGTGAGTGTGAAGGATCGAGTTAACTTATTTTTATGCAAAGTTCCAGACGGCGGAGATAACCAATGCTGCCCTGCAGCGACCGGTAGGCATCAAATACACGTGAGGTTTGTTAACCCCATGCTGCAATTGCATGGTGGTCTTGACCTTCGAGCTTTGGTGTGCTTGACAATTAAATTGAGCCAACTATTCATCAACTAACGTACTTGTCTGAAAAATGTGTTGGATAAAACCTTAATTATATACATACTCCATGGACAATTAATTTACCGTATTTAATATTACTTTGCCACCACAAGTTCTTCTTATGACTAATAATATATATTCGCTATGTTTCATGAAATCCTCCGATGATTGTTGGAATATTTTTCATAGCCGGCATTAAGGGACAAGAAATTTGTTGCTTATTTCAGTACAATTATGCGGCAAAAGTTTGTGTTGAATTTCCTATCCCGGAATGGGTGATTTTCTCCAAAGGATTAACATCCTATATAGGTCAATATATTCCTTGATATTTGGACCACTTAAAGTAACTATACGGTCCAAGTAAAACTGACTAGATGCTCCTTCTTTCTTAGTGTTGTAAGATGATCTTCCCATTTATATATATCCATATTTTTGAGTGAGTACATGCAATTGAAATTTGAGAAGTGTGTAGGTAGTAGGCTTCAAAAGTTTGGGAGACCGATCATTGTCTCGGTTTGGATGATTTCGATGAGAATGTTGGTAGCAGGCTTCTGAATTTTGGAGGACCAGACAACAATTTGTTGCTTTCAGAGGTAACCGTGAATCAAAAATATTGCGTGACTTTGTCTACTGAGATGGTAAAGTGCATCTATGCCAATCAAAAGTAAGAGCACATGATCTTAAAATTTTATCTACCACTTAGTACTTATTAGATTTGGTACACCATGCTATCTTTCCTTCTTTTGACCAACTTGAAATTTATATGTCACGTGTGAAATGTTTAGCTCTAGACCAGTTGTCTCAAATCTTATCAAACATGTTTCTTCTTGATCCGGTACAACTTCAAGATAATTAAATAAAAACAAGACAGCCATGTTATTTGTAAGAATTTACAAGCATATATTATTATGTTGGTGCATGAATATTTGTCATTCAAAAGCAGAGATGGATGCAATTAGACTTTTTCAGGATCAATTCCTTAAAAAATATATTCTTTGATGTATCCCCATAATCGAATGTAAAGTGTATTACCGTAATAATCAATTAGCTAAATTCTCTCCCGCTGCAACGCACGGGCATGTTTGCTAGTATTCTAATAAAGAAGGTTGTGTTCATCTTTTAATGCACAGGCTTTAACCTCCTTTTTAAAAAAAAGAAACTGCATAATCTTTAATTCAGCATTTTTTGGTATAACGGGGGATAATGATGACGTCATACATAATATGTTTTTGTCATATAGATTGTTGGCAATTCGGCATGTGAAGATTCCATAGGTGGTCTGATTCAGCAACCCAATGAGCTTGTACAAAACGGCACGACCTCTTTTTAGATGATATAAACTGCACGATTTGGAGAGCAGCTGGTTTTTTTCTTCCGTATGCATTTCTTCAGTGGAGTCAGCCTTCCCATCCACCATTGTAGGTAGTATCAGACTTTGAGCAGTTGGGTTGGAGGACGTACGGATATCCCCAATTAAAGTACTCCCTCCGATCCATATTAATAGGTGTTGAAGTGGATGTATTTAGACATGTTTTATTGCTAGATACATCCACTTCAGCACCTATTAATATGGATCGGAGGGAGTACAACAGAAAAGTGGATGTGCACCGAACAGACGAATCATATGCCGCGTTGCTGTCCACTGACCTAATCCCCATCGGCCCATCTGCTTCTCTTCAAAAAGGAAGGGAATCGGTCAAGCTAATCATATGCGCCTTGCGCCATGCCTGCTAGCTACTCTCCACATAAGAAATGCTAGCATCTCGACAGCTTTCATCTTCATCTTTGTCTAGTACTATAAAAATACACCTTTCGTGTTCTCTTCCTATCACCTCTGCTTTGAAGCTGCGCTTCAACGGCATCCTACCAATAGCTAGTAATAATAAAAGCGTTAAGATTTTTTTGGTTGGTTACTTGGTCGGTCGGTCCATCATCTATATTAGCCCTAAAGTTGCAAAATATTACCCACTCTGCCATCCATATCCATAAGTTAAAAGCGGTTCAAATTTCTTGCTCCTAAAATTTCGTCGGCGGATCCATAGTTGTTTCCACACGTCGTACATCTGATTGGTTTCGACTCCGGCCGTGACCGGATCCGAGAGTAGCATCGCACCGGGAAAAGGTAAGGCTAAATCAATTGATGCCATGGGCCGGGCCACATATACGTCCAGACCTCCTGCACCAACGTCAAAGGATGTTGTCAGGTACGTGGGGTCAATGGTTACCCTCAAAAAAAACGTGAGGTCAATGGCAGCCGACCTGGCTCGTGCGGCCCTTCATCGAGCGCGCCAAGGCAAAGAACATCGTCGAGGTGGCCAACCGAGGCAAGGTGGAAAAATACATGAAGGTGTTGTATGCTCTCGTCGACAAAGTCCCCGCCACTATAGACTGTTGATTAGTTAGGACATACGGACGGATGGCGGAGAGCGAGACATGCATATGCTTCAAAATAGCTCCCTCCAAATATACCGGCCTCACAACGATACCATTGTTCAGTTTTTTTTTATTAATTTCCTTTAATTACGTACGGCCATGTACAGGCTTCTGTTTCATCTTGAGTATTTCATTGTTTCAGCATGCCTTCTTTAATACTACTAGTACCCTAGTAGTATATACATGTAAGTATAAACCTAATAGTTGTCTCATCTCCAATTTTAATCGAACAATGATTAAATAAGTCAATTTTGACCCGCATCAATCCTTTCTAAAATGGAGAATCAGTTGGTCTAGCCTTAGCCGGAGCTAGGATTTTTTTATTGAGGTATTTATTATAATGCAGCTCCTGCCATACACCTTCCTGGTCAACAATTTAAACAACCAATTGCTGAGGAGACCGTTATTTTTGTAATTCAAGAACCTCAATACCTAAACTTGCCTCATCTTTGGGTCTACAAATAATGTTCCATTTGGCCAGCCTATATTTGGGCTTATTCTCATTACTCTGCCAGGAAAAGCGCGATGTATATTAGTCAAGTTGCTTTCTTACCCTTTTAAGTATCTTGAGAAATTATGAAATCAACATAGTGAGGTTTTTTAACACTGAATTCGCTAACACAAAACGATCCCCGTAGGATAACAACTTGCCTTTCCAGCTTACCTTCGAAGTGAGTCTCTATTGGATACCATTTAATATTGCAAAGAGTTAAGTGATGTGTCGGTATCCGAAGGTAATTCAAAGGTAGTGAACCAGACTCGTGGCCACATATTTTTTTTGTACTCGTTCTCAGTATCCTTTGCCTTTGCAAAACAAAAATTACCACTTTTATGACACTTAATTTTCAATCCCGACAATTGCTCAAAGATGCATAGGATTAGCTTCAGATTCACCGCTTTTTTTAGATTGTGTTCCATAAACAATATATACTGCATGATGGAAACTCCCCCTTCGACTAAATGAGGGATGCTACCTCCAACATGACCATCTTCCTTCACACGAGCGATAAGAATGTCCAGCATGTGAGCGACGATGTTAAATATTATTGGCCTCAGCCGGTCCTCCTATTAGAGCCCTTTTCTGATATTAAAATAATGACCATATCATGATTCACTCTAAACCTAAAACTGCCTCCTTGAATATATTGCATAACCCATTTACACCATAGAGGAGCGAACCCTTTCATACACATCACCTGTTGGAGAAAATCCAAATTGTCCTTGTCATAAGCCATCTGAAAGTCTATTTTAAATAGGAAACCATCCATATTTTCCGTTTGAATTCATGAATGGTTTCATTGAGAGTGACCATCCCCTCAAGAATGTGACTACCCGACATGAACTCAGTTTGTGTTGGCTGTATAACATTGTGAGAAAGTTTCGTTAGCATATTCGTTCCGACCTTTGTGAAGATTTGAAGCACACATTAAGAAGATAGATACGCCTATATTGCTAAATTTGAACCGCATATTCTTTCTTGGGTAATAATGTAATTGCTCCAAAATTTAATTTAAACATTGGCAATTTCACCGGTCTTAATTGAAAAAACATCACCATCAGCGGTAAGGAATGAGGAGTAACATCAACATAGAGAATATGCCCGAACCTCCATAGAGAAGTTTCCTTCCTCGGGCACTCTGAACAAGCCTTTATAATAATTAGTGATGTAAGACTTAAGCTGCTCAGGACCCTCAATCGTTTCGTCATCATGTACCAAAGAACGAAAACGTTTCTCCTATGTCTGCCATTGGCAATACTATGGAAGTATCAAGTATTAGAATCTCCTTCTAGAATGAATATAGCCTTAGAATGTCCATGCCATTTTAGATCCTCCTCACGCAATTTTTTTGCTATCTGCTCATTTGATTGGCTCTTAAGCTCAATCTCTTGCGTGGATAATAGCCTCACTTCTGTTAACACCTCAAGAGCATGAATAATTGAGGAGAGTCAATTTTTTTTTCCAGTAAACTTGTTGTATGTCATGCACAAACAGAAAGGTGTGTGTGTGTAATGCAATTTTGTTGTCCCACCTCTAAATTGGAGTAACACCAGCAATCGATCTTTCCCAAATTGTCCTGGGCAGCTCATGGAAGCACATTACAACCATCCAAGTTCAAGCTTGAAACGCTGGTTACTCGGTGGTCTAGGCATACTAGTGGTAAAAAGAATGGGAGCATGGTTTGACAAATCATCAATACGTTCTAGAACTTCTACCGACACCATTCGGAACTGTCGTGGTGAGGAGAAGACAGATGCCATAGGATGACTAAAGTTGGGGCCGATGGAAGCTGTAGGTATTTGGAGAGGGATCGCACGCCGAATAGGCACGCTCAAGCTCACTTCAAACACCACAATCTACCTAGGTTCTGGGCCCTCGTGTGGAGGTAACACCCCTACTCCTGCCTACCTCTCTGTATTGGGTCACACCGAGTACAGAAGTTACAACCTCTCAGTGCCTCGCTCTCTACCGAGTAGCCAGTGCCTAGCTCTCTCTACTGTTCTCTCTCTGAATGACTAAACCTCGCAATAAATGAGCTCAGGTCCAACGTCCCTCGCGCGGGAGGGGGTGAGCCACCTTATATACTGGTGGCCAACCACTATTATACTAATAAAAGGTACAGAGTAGACAACTCCACTGTGCCAACGGCGCACGCCTCCATGTTCCCGCTGACACAGTTGTCGAAAGTCGCCGTGGTAGGCGGCTGACAGGTCTTGCCCACCTTGTCAGTCTATTAGGGTAGGCCACTGACAGGACTTGACAGCTGCCCACCCGCACTGTTCCCACGTCTCTCTGCGGAGAACCACGCACCTAGTAAGTTGAACCGCACACCTGTACGGTCCCTGGATACGCGAGGTCTCCTTCAACGGCTCTATTGACTTTGTGCCCGAGTAGAACAGCTTCACGTCTATCCGGATCATCCGAGCGCTACCTGGTTGATCCAGAACGACACTTGAATCTTCCTCCTTGCCTCTTGTTCTTGCTACCGAATAGCACCAGCCGGATACCAGATACCCGGATAGCCCCCTACCCGACAAGTGCCAACTCGGTAAGGCTGAACTTGGTAAACATTAACTTGAACCTTGTTTCTCACCTTCCTTACCCCTACTCGGAGGTAGCCCCCTGACATTAGTCCCCGAAGCTGGTAGAGTCCGGCGAACTTGGGCATTGGGCCCTGCCATCTTAGACAAAAATACCTTCCTTGATGGACTGCAGCCGGGTTGCACCTCAACTCGGATGCTCACAGCCTGAGCTCGGACCTCTACTATTGTGATCTATGGAGTTTTCATCGTTGTGCCGAGTAGACCAAGCAATCTTGGGTCCAACCGAATTCCCAACACTTAGCCAAATTTCCAAAAATCTTGCCGCTCAGAGCGGTTCCATCTTCACGTGTCCAGGCTGTGTACGTGTCACACAACCGCACACACGACGCCTCGGTTCTGGCGTGGCCGCGTGGCACGCGCCTGTCACTGCACGGCGGGCCCACAGGTCGTCGTGTCACTTCACACTGGTACACAATAGCCGACTATCTGTGAGATGGGATTAACTGCGCCCGTTACGCGCGAGTTACTCGCTATGTGCGTTTCTAACGGGCGTGGTAACTCCTGCGCCGCACGATCTCCTCCACGATCAATCACAAGTGATAACTGCACTCGAGGAGGTTTAAATACCTCCGCGCCGCCCTCTGTCTGTTCTTCCTCACCACTTTCCCCATCTTCGCTATCTCTTCGCCTCCGTACCCGCAATGAAAACTCGCACCGCCGTGAGACCACAACACCCCGCCGTTCCGCGCGCAGAGAGAGAGAGCTCCGTCTGTGCGCCACCGCTCACCGGAGTGCGCTCAACCGTAACGAGTCTTTCACCGCGCGGCGCCGTCCTTCTCGATCTCGCGCCACCGTCGCCACTCCGTTGCTCCTCGTCTTCCTCGTCGGTGAAGAAACTCGATGGAGCTCGAGTCCGCCACCGTAGATCTGCACGAGGAGGAGCCTCCAACGATGCGCGCCGCCTGGGAGGGCTCCGACGTCAAGGCGTCAGACTGCCAATGGCTGGTGAATACCCGCCTGGTCCCTCATGGCGTCATCTACCGTCCACCCGGCAAGGAGCTCGTCCCGGCTCCCGGCCTGGTGAGTACGTGGTGTTTCTGAGCCACTTCAAGCGCGGATTTGGCCTCCCGATATCCAAGTTCATGTAGGAATTTCTCCGCCATTTCGGCCTCCAGCCACATCACCTTCCTGCCAACGCAATCGTTATGCTTTCCACCTTCGTTACCTGGGCGAAATATTTTTTTCTTCCGCAAGCAAGTCGTCCCAAATCCTTCCAATCCAATCGCCCCGAAAGAGATGACTCAGACGGGTGCAGCCATGATGCTCCAGCGGTCCACGGGTAGCCACCCGCGGGTACTTGGACTGGATACTTGCCGGAAGTGGCAGAGGGGATTCTTGTACATGAAGAATCCAACTCCAGCGCCAGGCGAGAAGCCCATTGACCTTATCAAGTTGCCTGAGTTCCAGAACGTGCCCCCCACCGAGATGCGGAACTGGGGCTACCATCCAAAGAAGACGATCAACGATGTCAACCGGGTAGATGACCGCCTGCAGGAGTTGTTGGAGCAAGGACTCCGGAAGGACGATCTGATCGCCAGCTGGATGGAGCGCCGAGTTCTCCCGCTTCAAGAGCGATCACACAAGATGTGCTACATGGGTGGAGCCCGCGACTGCACCCGGACGACCACCTTCGAGCTCACCAAGGCGCAGGTGGCAATCTGGGCCAAGTCCATCCTCAAGGCCACGCTCTCGGAAACTTGCTTCTACGGCTTCGTGCCATATAGCCGCAACAAGCCCATCCCACAAGTAAGTACTCTTCTTCACATACTTAATTGATTTCATCTCTTGCTTCTTTAGTTCCTACCGAGTAGGAGGTATCGTGTAGTCTTTTCTTTGGACTTAGCCCAATATGCTTTATGTTTGCACTTAATACCGGATAGGGATCCTCTGTTAGAACTTAGCTTAATATGCCTTGTGTTTGCACGCTATACAGAGTAGAGCCTCCACCCGATTGCCTTTTCCAGTGCTTAGCTTTGTATGCTTTATGTTTGCATGCTAGACCGAGTATAACCTCTACTCGTTTCCCTTTCTAGTACTTAGCCATGTACGCTTTGTGTTTGCATGCTAGGCCGAGTAGAACCTCTGTGCTAGGATGTAGCTCATTATGCTTTGTGTTTGCATACTGCTCTGAGTAGAATCTCTACTCATTTCCTTTTCTTGGACTTAGCTTCATATGCTTTATGTTCGCATGCTAGACCGAGTAGGACTTCCACCCGGTATCCTCGAATATCGCTTATTCCTTATTCTCTGCATTTGCATCCTTAGGTTATCCCTCGCCATAAAAGGGAAGACAAGGCCATCCGAGAGCAGAACTCGGAGGCAGATCGGACCGAGGACGACGCCAAGGCGTTTGACGTCTAGGATACGCTCTGTATCCCCCTCGCTGGCCAGGATGGTAAGTCCCGAGTTTCCACCTCTATTCGGGACTGGTCAGAGGACGATGAAGGTGACCGAGTTCACCCTTGTGTACTCTGCATCATTGTCGCACCCTGGCTTCTAAGGGATACTCATCGGGCCGAACTGGATAGCAGGTGCTTGGATTATGGGGCATAACTGCTCCCACGTCCCAGCTTCCTGGTAGGCCTGCGCTTATGCGCGACAACACAAGCCCTGCTATTCCATCGCCGATGTAAACTATCCATTAGGAGTCATAGGCACTACTGTCGACGTACTTCATATCAAGCACGCACTGTACGTCAACAGCTTTGAACGAATGATAACCACAACGTATCTCTAAGACACAAAAGATATAAACAAAGTTGCAAATGGCCTTCACTAAGGCAGAGATAGCAGATACAATCATCCAGAGGACACATGCCCCAACTACAAGTTCCGGCTAACAGAAGAAGATAAGATCGAGGAATTGTAACCAACTGATAGATAACTGCAAACAAACCCATCCTGGATCTCACCTCTTATCCAAAGAAGCAGTCCAAGGATAACTCACACAGTTGGATTAAGATGAATCAAGTTATTGTGTGAATAACCTATTACTAGTCAAATTATTAATCATTGGGTGTAACATGATTGATCATTAGGTTTAAGTTGTCCTGAGTACTTGTTAGCCAGTACTTTCACCAAGTAGTCCATAACCGCGGAAAACACGGCTTCTCGAGAAGATTATCCCTGCAGGGTTGCACCAATTTGGCCGTACACGTATGAATACCTCGCCAGATGGGATGCCTCCCACCAAGCCTGGCACTCAACACAGCCCAACCGTTCTTCGCATCAAGCCCAAAGCACCTTGGGCGCACGGCTAATCGAGCCCAGAAGAAAATGGACCCTCATAGCACTCTAAGAACGTGTCCCCCTATATGCCGACTACAAAAGTTCCACCCTGCGCTGGGCTCGCAAAAACATGCATGCGGCAAATGGAAAACACGAACTAAATGAGGCGATTTGGACGAGATGCGGTTCGGGTCAAACTGAGGGGGGCGCCCATACTCGCTTCCCACATGCGGGTAGTGCGCTCATCATGGATCGGTAGACAAGACCCTTTTCCTATTAGGGTCGACACTAGCAGGCTTCAAAACCTCTCATGGGCCTCCTGCCGGTGCCTTATCATCAAGTTATTATTACCATTAGCAATTAACAGGATTGATTGATTAACAACGAGCCCCCGGTACAAAATAACAAGATAGTAAAAGTAGTAACCGACAACAGACTCGAGTAAAAGCAACCCTAAGCATGCTAGACAAATACTAAGGCAACAAGCAATGGCTGTAGGTATGGAGGTGAGGCAATATCATTGGCTCAGGGAAACATGTGATGGGTTCGGAGAACAAGCAACGATACATAGGGCTAGCAATAGTAGACAAAAGGATAGTATCGACAACATGTGTGGAAAGGAACTCGATGATTCATGTGAGTGATAACTTGCCTGGAAGCTCAACAGCCTGGTACTGAGCTAAATCCTCAGAAGGGGTGTCGTAAGGATCGTCGGTACCAACCTCGTCGTCTATTCGAGAAGAGGCAAACAAACAAAACAGGAATGTAAACAATCATTGCCATGGCATGGTGCACAATCAAGATGATGCATGACAAGTTAATGATTGCATCAAAATAAACTAGCTAACATGATAGCACAAATTAAATGGACCCATATGCAAGGGTTGCACATGGAAAAGATCCATTGAAATAGGTGGAAACAAATGATTTACCATTAATTATTAGGTGGGAGTTGTTAGCATGATGCATGCATGATGATGATAACAAGATAACAACAAATAACAATAATAGATGCAAAGGAAAAGGAATAGAACAAGTTTGGAAATTATTTATTAAGTTTGGAAAATTTGGTTACTTAAACATGTCACACAAACAATTATTGTTTTCATCAAGTTAAAGTGTGCAAAACAATTTACAAATTTTATATTTGAAAAGAACATCAAATTTTAGTTGGATTACATGTTTCACATTTTGAAATTGGACTTAGGATTATTTAATTATGAATTAAACAATATTAAACAATTTTTAATTGAATTAAACAAGATTTAAATTGTTTAGGCAATTTTAATTATTCAAACAAGGAAACAAATTTTATATTTGAATAGGATATTCAAAATGGTATGAAAAACATATTTTATTTGCATTTATTGGATTAATAAATAATTAGTTATTGATTTTATCAATTAGCATTTGAATTATGGAAGTTTGAATTTTAAATACATTTGGAGTTTCCAAAACAGTACACAAATAAGTTATTTGGAAAGATTATTAAATTTTGAACAGAAAACATATATAACTTTTAATTATCAGAATTATAGATTAAAAGTTATTGATTTTTGAAGTTAGGTGTTTATTCTGCCAATTAAAAGAATTAGAAAACAAAACAGAAAATGTTTTTGTTCTTTTGGTACAGCCACAGGGTCTAACCCCAGCCACTGCCCCGTGGGACCGTGGCCAACGTGGCGAAAGCGCGCACGCGTGGCAGTCACCGCGGCTGACGGGTGGCCCCTTCACCCTGCGCTGGTTAGCAAAAAAAATTGGGGTTTTTATCCCCCTCCACGGGACTCGAACCCGGGAGCTGGGCGAGCGTGGATCGGTGCACTGCTAGTGCGGTAGTGTGCGTTCGTTTGCTAGTGATACACGCGCAGAGAGGTTTAGGTTCAGAAATCGCTACTGAATTTTAACTGACGAAACGCAAGCACTGAAACTCTGTCAGTTAGCAGGTGCTCATCGGCGGCGAGGTGACAGTGGACGGCGGCGCTGCTGTGGTTGTGCTGGACGCAGAGGAAGGGCACGGGATCACGCGCAAGTGACAGAGGGAGAGCGAAGGCGACGGTGGTGTGCTCACCGCGGCTGTAGATGGAAGCAGCGGGTTGGTGTAGCGGCCGGCGACGAGCTCGTTGACGGCGTCGAGGTTGCCGTGCTCCTCTGGCGTGGCTCCGGTGTCGAACAGGTAGAAGGGATGGTGGCGATCTCGTTCCCGTAGGCTAGAGGCTAGGTAGGAGGCGAGGGTGGCGGCGCCATCGGAGTTTTCAGAGGAGGTGGCCGCCGGTGGGAGATTCAGAGGTGGGGGAAATTGGCGACAGAGAGAGAGAGAGAGGCGGCGCGGCGCGGAGAGCGAGGACCTAGGGTTAGGGCGGCTGCGCCAGGTGCCTAGGGGGCTTTTATAGGCGAGGAGAGCGAGGTTGGCCGCCGGAGTCGCGCGCGGTGTCGCGGTGGCGCCGGCCGATTTCCTGCCGTACTTCAAAAAGAAGACCAGCACGAATCGCGAAGCGGTACGGGGGAGCTAGGCGGGCTGGGCCTTGCGCGCGCGTAGGCTTAGCGGGTTGGGCTAGGTTAGATAGGTTAGCTGCCGCTCGTTTTCTCCTTTTATTTTTTCTGTTTTATTTTTTTTTGCTGAAACAGAAATTTGGAAGAAATTGTTAAGGTTTTGGTTGATAAAAATTTCAGAAAAATTAGGTTAGGCTAGTTAGGTAATTAGAAACCATATTCCAAGATTGGATTTCAAAAATTTGATATTTAAAATGCTGTTTGCATTTGAAACCAAAATGGATGAATTTTAAATATTAATAAACCCTTATTTAAAACAACACTTTTAGTAGGGTTATCCTTAAGTTTTAAAGTGATTTTAAGAGCAGAAATGTGTGGTGAAATTTATGGTTTCAAAAGAGTACTGATTTGAAACTTGGTTTGAATTTAAAAGATGATTTAGGAATTATTGATTGAATTGGTTGATTGATTTAAAGCAACAATTGAATAAGTGAACCTTAATGAATTATTTGGAAACAAGGGAGGTTTTGTTTTGCATTTATTTATTTGAAAAGATTGTAACAGACAAGTATGAAAACAAAGGTTGATTCATTATGAAAACAATGCAAAACAGAACATAAAATGAGGATGATGCCATGATGCATTGCTTAAAAGTAAACAAGAAATAAAACAACTAAGGGATGTTTTCATACTTGGATGTTACAAAACGCCCCCCCTTGAAGGAATCGCGCCCCGAGATTCCTTACGGAGAAGTGAAAAGGTCCGGATACTTCTTGCGAAGATCCTCTTCGGTCTCCCATGTTGCCTCTTTATCGGAATGATGCGACCATTGCACCTTCAAGAACGGTCTCATCAAGAATTTGGATAGGGTGCTCCTCATAAGAGAGATCATCTTGCAGTTCAATGTCATCATGATCAACTGCACGATCTGGATCCTTGAAGCACTTCTTGAGCTGTGACACGTGGAACACATCGTGCACTTTGGATAGTTTTTCTGGAAGCTCGAGACGATAGGCATTTTCTGCACGTCTTGACAGGATGTTGAAAGGACCAATGTATCTTGGTGCCAACTTTCCTTTCACACCAAAACGATGAGTGCCTCTGAAGGGAGTTACACGGAGATATGCTTTGTCACCAGGAGCATAGATCATGTCCCTGTGCTTGCTGTCATAGTAACTCTTCTGACGAGACTGAGCAATCCTGAGATTGTCACGAATGATGCGAACTTTCTCTTCGGCTTCCTTAACAATGTCAGGACCCAAGAGTGAACGTTCACCAGCTCCAGACCAATTGATTGGACTCCTGCATCTGCGGCCATACAATGCCTCAAATGGTGCCATGCCTAGGCTTGCCTGGTAGCTGTTGTTGTAGGAGAATTCAGCATATGGAAGGCAATCCTCCCATTTCATGCCAAAGGATAGACCACATGCTCTAAGCATATCCTCGAGAATCTGATTGACTCTTTCGACTTGCCCTTGAGACTGAGGGTGATAGGCTGTGCTGAACAGAAGTTTAGTGCCCAATGCATCTTGGAAACTCTTCCAGAAATGAGAAGTGAAAATGCTTCCACGGTCTGAGCTAATTTCCAATGGAACACCATGAAGAGGGACAATCTTTGTTGTGTAGAGTTCTGCTAACTGGCTAGCTGAGATAGTCTCTTTGACAGCAAAGAAGTGAGCAACCTTGGTGAGACGATCAATGACAACGAAGATTGCATCGTTGCCCTTCTTGGACTTTGGAAACCCAGTAACGAAGTCCATTTCAATCATGTCCCACTTCCACTCAGGAATTTTGAGAGGCTGGAGAAGACCAGCTGTTTTCTGATGAACTGCCTTGACACGTTGACAAACGTCGCATTCAGAAACGTATTGAGCAATTTCACGTTTCATGCCAGGCCACCAATACATAGTCTTAAGATCCTGGTACATCTTTGTACTTCCAGGGTGGATGGAGAGAGGAGTTTCATGAGCCTCCTTGAGAATGATATCTTTGAGACTTTGAATCTGAGGAACTGCAATGCGTCCTTCAAAGAACACAGCTCCTTTGTCATCAATAGAGAAGGACTTGAACTTATCACTGCCCTCCTTGATGTTCTCTGCAATCTTCTTGATTTCAGCATCACGAAACTGTTCAGAACGAATCTTGTCCTCGAGAGTTGGACTGGCTGTCAAGCTAGCAAGATAGCCTTGAGGAACAAGACCAAGGTTCAACTTCTGGAATTCTTCATGAAGTGGAGGTTGGATGTCCATGATCATGAGATTGTTGCAATAGGATTTGCGACTGAGAGCATCGGCCATAACATTAGCCTTGCCTGGAGTGTAAGAAATGGTGAGATCGAAGTCTTTGATCTTCTCAATCCATCTCCTTTGCCTGAGGTTCAGATCTGGCTGAGTGAAGATGTATTTTAGACTCTTATGATCGGAAAAGATTTCAGTTTTGTTACCCAACAAGTATTGTCTCCATTTCTTGAGGGAAAACACAACTGCTGCAAGTTCAAGATCATGAGTGGGATAGTTTTGCTCATGTGGGTTCAACTGACGTGAAGCATAGGCCACAACTTGACGTTCTTGCATAAGAACTGCACCTAGGCCTTGGAGAGATGCATCACAGAATATCTGGAAAGGTTTGGTGGTATCTGGGCCAACTAGAACTGGAGTAGAAATGAGTTTGGTTTTGAGGAGATTGAAACTTTCATCACACTGTGGAGACCAAACGAACTTCTTGTCCTTCTTGGTGAGATCAGTGAGAGGTTTAGCAATCTTTGAGAAGTTTTCAACGAAACGACGGCAATAGCTAGCCAAGCCAAGGAAACTTCTGACTTGCTTCACCGTCTTAGGGGGTTTCCAGTCAACGATTGCCTTAACCTTTTCTGGGTCAATGGCTATGCCCTTGGCAGAGATGATGTGACCAAGGTAGGCCACTTCTGGAATCCAGAACTCACATTTAGAGTACTTGGCATAGAGTCGATGCTCGCGGAGTTTCATGAGAGTGAGACGAAGATGTTCTTCATGCTCTTCCTCTGATTTTGAGTAGACAAGGATATCATCAAGATATACCACAACAAACTTGTCGAGGTATTCGTGGAAGACAGAATTCATGAGTCGAGAGAAGGTCGCCGGTGCATTGGTGAGACCAAAGGACATTACGGTGTATTCATATAGACCGTAGCGAGTGGTGAAGGCTGTCTTTGGAATATCTTCCTTTCTGATCTTTATCTGATGGTAACCCATCCTCAAGTCCAACTTTGAGAATATTGAGGCTCCAGCAAGTTGATCAAAAAGATCATCGATACGAGGAATTGGGTACTTGTTCTTGATGGTTTTCTCGTTAAGAGGACGATAGTCCACAACAAGTCTCTTAGTTTGGTCCTTCTTGGCAACAAACAGAGTTGGGCAACCCCAAGCGGAGGAACTAGGCTGAATGTAGCCTTTCTCCATGTACATATCAATTTGCTCCTTCAACAACTTCAGTTCAGGAGGAGCTATCTTGTATGGATGCTTAGAGATTGGCGCAGTACCTGGCTCAAGCTCGATGACGAACTCAACTGCTCTGTCCGGAGGCATCCCTGGCAACTCTTCTGGAAAGACGTCAGGGAATTCACAAACCACCGGAACATTCTCAATTGCAGGAAGAGCTTTAGCCTCGAGGTTGAACAGCTGAGCAGAACTTGATTCATATGGAGAATAGACTATCTGGCCCGAAGAGTGAGAGAGAGTTATTGACTTGTTAGCACAGTCAATTTTGGCTTTGTTGGTCTTCAACCAATCCATGCCCAGAATGACGTCAATGTCAGAATTTCCCAGCAACATGAGTGAAGCAAGGAATATGCGACCTCCGATCAGGATTTGATTGTCCATACTTATCTTGGAAGTCAACATTTGCGGTCCCGGAGAGTGAACAGTCATTTGATTGCTTAGCGGAACCAGAACTAGGTTGTATGCTTTTGCAAAAATCTTTGACACAAACGAATGCGATGCTCCAGTATCAAACAACACTTTAGCTGGAATAGAGTTTACGGGTAATATACCGAGAATGACGTCAGCAGCTTCCTCAGCTTTGTCGGCCTTGGTATGATTCACCCTCGCGGTCCTCCCGACTGGCCTGTTGTTGGAGTTGAAGGCTTTAGCCGGGGGAGCACGAACCATAGCCTGGTTGGTGTTGGGGCGAGGAGGAAGAGGCAGCTGCTTCTGAGTGCACTTATCAGCATAGTGTCCAGTCTCCTTGCACTTGTAGCAAGTGATGATGCGAGAAGGACCTGGCCTTGGCTGCCCCATTGGAAACCTCTGCCCATGCATCTGAGATGGGTTGGGTGGGCGGGGACCAAAGCCTGGAGAAGCTTGGGCATTTGGAGCCCGAGTGACAGCACCGTTTGGCACCCAGATGCGGCGCTTCTGCGGAGGGGTGGTCAGGTTGGAGGAGGAACCACCCTCTCGCGAGTGCTTGCGGGACTCCTCGAACGCCTTGCGCCCATTCTCCTCATTGAGCGCGGTGTTCACGACCTCGACGAAGTCCTTGCACTTGATGTTTGTGAGAGCGTACTTCAGTTCCGGGTTAAAAACTTTGCGGAACCTTGCCATCTTCTTGGCCTCAGTGGACACCTCGTCTCCAGCATACCGAGCGAGGCGATTGAACTCGTTCTGGTAGCCGATGACGTCGAGCTTGCCCTGCTTCAGAGAGCAGAACTCTTCACGCATCCTCTCCATGAGACCATCCGGGATGTGGTACTTGAGGAAGGCATCCTTGAAACAACCCCAGGTGATAGGATAGCTAGCTCTCATAGCCTGGTAGTTCTCCCACCACGAGGCTGCCTGACCCTTCAGTAGGTAAGCAGCATAGTTGACCTTGTCCTCTTCCGCAACATGAGCGATCTCCAGAGCTCTTGCTACGTCACGGATCCAGTCATCAGCATCCAGAGGCTCACGTGTTGCCACGAAAGCCTTAGGACCCACACTGAGGAAGTCCTTGATGGTGACCCTTGGAGCATTCTGGTGAGTGTGCTGATTGTTCTGCACCTGGACCATCTGAGCCATGACCTGGGTCATCTGAGTCAAGAGCTCCGCGATCGGCGGTGGCTCAGGCGGGGAGTTCCTTGTTGGAGGCATCCTGAATTGAAATTCATTTTAGCACAACAATAGGAAGTGATAGACTTAGCAACCGAAAAAGAGATTATTCCGACGCATGAATAGATAACCAACAGGTACATCATAGGTTCGAATACATCAGAATCTCACACCATACATGGTTCGAAAATGAAAGGATAAACTAGACACAGCTAGTAATGGATACAACGGTACTCCTATGCTCATCACGCAGGACGGCGTCTAGGAGTACGGCGAGTGGTACGACGAGTGATACGGCGAGGAGCACGGCGGGGAGGAGTCAGCGCACGGAAGTAAGTATCACGACGATCCATGTAGATAGGAACTGCTATGAGAGAGACCCTCGGAGTGGTGAAGTAGCGAGCGTCCTCTCCCTGTGCCCCAAAGAGAGGGATACCAGTGTAACCAGCTCCAAGGTTGAGCAGTGGACCTCTGATCGGTTCGTAACCTCCCGCATCTGGTAGAGTGTGACCAACTGGCTGCTGGAAACGCGCAAAGCGCTCGTCTCCAACAAAATCTGTGGTGTACGTCGCCAGACGCGTCAGAGCAAGGTGAAGCTGGTCCCTGACTGAAGCTAACTCCTGAGCAAGTGTGATAGCCATAGCATCACTATGCCACACGAACTGTGCTGTGACGTGCATCCTGGAGCTATCATCCTCGTCAGGCTCCAAGTTGTGGTAGAGGGTGAAGTGAGCTCCTGCGGACGTGATGTAACCACGGGGGATATGACGATAGATGGAATCCTCAAATCCCCAGTAGTCCGCACGTAGGACGGTGAGACCCACATACGCCGCCTGCTGCACTGCCATGTCCACTGTGGAACCCACGGCCTCGTACTGGTGGACTATGCTCCTGCCATCATCCGACAGAATGTAGACGATGGCTCGGTAGAACGTCTGGTCGAACTCGCGCTGGTGCTCGTAGACCTGGTACTCTGGTGCCCAACGGAACCCCAGATAGGTAACCATGTCCCTCAGCGTCTCCGGATAACCGGCAGTGTTCTCGCAACGGGTCATCCGAACCACCTGCGGGTAGTAGTTGAGACCCATCTGCAGATTATTTTGGGAAGTTGGTTAGGCTCCGGTAGAAAGAAAACGGAAGTGGAAACAACAACAAGGTTCAATGGACGAAAGGTTTTGAGAGAAAGCATGATATTGAAGCAACATCGGGAAAACGAGACCAAAAACCTGAGGTACTACGGAGAACCCAAAACACGTGAAATCCTAACTTGAAAGTTGGGTGAGAAGAGAAAAACAACGTTGCACTTCCTTACCAGAAAAGGGGTGGGAGGGAGGGAAAAGAAGAAAAAGAAAAGAATTCCTACTCTCACGTTTCATTTTTCCTATATAGCTACAAAATAGTTTCTAGACTCAAACTGCGACCAGTAAAAAGGGATCCTACGGTCAGACAGGCTCTGATACCATTTTTCGCACCCTGGCTTCTAAGGGATACTCATCGGGCCGAACTGGATAGCAGGTGCTTGGATTATGGGGCATAACTGCTCCCACGTCCCAGCTTCCTGGTAGGCCTGCGCTTATGCGCGACAACACAAGCCCTGCTATTCCATCGCCGATGTAAACTATCCATTAGGAGTCATAGGCACTACTGTCGACGTACTTCATATCAAGCACGCACTGTACGTCAACAGCTTTGAACGAATGATAACCACAACGTATCTCTAAGACACAAAAGATATAAACAAAGTTGCAAATGGCCTTCACTAAGGCAGAGATAGCAGATACAATCATCCAGAGGACACATGCCCCAACATAACATTCATTACATCAGCGGAAGCAATCAAAGGGGTCTGAGTACAGACAAATCCAAAGGCTTAAGAAGCCGGAGAAAATAAAGAAGACGAAGCCCATCCACGTAGGTCCTGGATCCTGCCCGAGGTCCAGCTATCTACTCGTCTGTAGTCTCGTCAAACTCCACGTAGTAGCCATCCTGGTGATCATCGTAGTCATAGTCGTACTCTGCGTAAACCACAGCCCCAACGGGGTCAGTACATTTGATGTACTGGCAAGCAAGACTCACACTTCATCAAAGAGTTACCCGTCAACACAAGCATAGATGCTTGGGATCAACGGAAGAGATAGGTATTATAAAAGCTGCAGCGGGCTGCTCTAACCAACTACAGAATAACTACAAGTTCCGGCTAACAGAAGATGATAAGATCGAGGAATTGTAACCAACTGATAGATAACTGCAAACAAACCCATCCTGGATCTCACCTCTTATCCAAAGAAGCAGTCCGAGGATAACTCACACATTTGGATTAAGATGAATCAAGTTATTGTGTGAATAACCTATTACTAGTCAAATTATTAATCATTGGGTGTAACATGATTGATCATTAGGTTTAAGTTGTCCTGAGTACTTGTTAGCCAGTACTTTCACCAAGTAGTCCATAACCGCGGAAAACACGGCTTCTCGAGAAGATTATCCCTGCAGGGTTGCACCAATTTGGCCGTACACGTATGAATACCTCGCCAGATTGGATGCCTCCCACCAAGCGTGGCACTCAACACAGCCCAACCGTTCTTCGCATCAAGCCCAAAGCACCTTGGGCGCATGGCTAATCGAGCCCAGAAGAAAATGGACCCTCATAGCACTCTAAGAACGTGTCCCCCTATATGCCGACTACAAAAGTTCCACCCAGCGCTGGGCTCGCAAAAACATGCATGCGGCAAATGGAAAACACGAACTAAATGAGGCGATTTGGACGAGATGCGGTTCGGGTCAAACTGAGGGGGGCGCCCATACTCGCTTCCCACATGCGGGTAGTGCGCTCATCATGGATCGGTAGACAAGACCCTTTTCCTATTAGGGTCGACACTAGCAGGCTTCAAAACCTCTCATGGGCCTCCTGCCGGTGCCTTATCATCAAGTTATTATTACCATTAGCAATTAATAGGATTGATTGATTAACAACGAGCCCCCGGTACAAAATAACAAGATAGTAAAAGTAGTAACCGACAACAGACTCGAGTAAAAGCAACCCTAAGCATGCTAGACAAATACTAAGGCAACAAGCAATGGCTGTAGGTATGGAGGTGAGGCAATATCATTGGCTCAGGGAAACATGTGATGGGTTCGGAGAACAAGCAACGATACATAGGGCTAGCAATAGTAGACAAAAGGATAGTATCGACAACATGTGTGGAAAGGAACTCGATGATTCATGTGAGTGATAACTTGCCTGGAAGCTCAACAGCCTGGTACTGAGCTAAATCCTCAGAAGGGGTGTCGTAAGGATCGTCGGTACCAACCTCGTCGTCTATTCGAGAAGAGGCAAACAAACAAAACAGGAATGTAAACAATCATTGCCATGGCATGGTGCACAATCAAGATGATGCATGACAAGTTAATGATTGCATCAAAATAAACTAGCTAATATGATAGCACAAATTAAATGGACCCATATGCAAGGGTTGCACATGGAAAAGATCCATTGAAATAGGTGGAAACAAATGATTTACCATTAATTATTAGGTGGGAGTTGTTAGCATGATGCATGCATGATGATGATAACAAGATAACAACAAATAACAATAATAGATGCAAAGGAAAAGGAATAGAACAAGTTTGGAAATTATTTATTAAGTTTGGAAAATTTGGTTACTTAAACATGTCACACAAACAATTATTGTTTTCATCAATTTAAAGTGTGCAAAACAATTTACAAATTTTATATTTGAAAAGAACATCAAATTTTAGTTGGATTACATGTTTCACATTTTGAAATTGGACTTAGGATTATTTAATTATGAATTAAACAATATTAAACAATTTTTAATTGAATTAAACAAGATTTAAATTGTTTAGGCAATTTTAATTATTCAAACAAGGAAACAAATTTTATATTTGAATAGGATATTCAAAATGGTATGAAAAACATATTTTATTTGCATTTATTGGATTAATAAATAATTAGTTATTGATTTTATCAATTAGCATTTGAATTATGGAAGTTTGAATTTTAAATACATTTGGAGTTTCCAAAACAGTACACAAATAAGTTATTTGGAAAGATTATTAAATTTTGAAGAGAAAACATATAACTTTTAATTATCAGAATTATAGATTAAAAGTTATTGATTTTTGAAGTTAGGTGTTTATTCTGCCAATTAAAAGAATTAGAAAACAAAACAGAAAATGTTTTTGTTCTTTTGGTACAGCCACGGGGTCTAAGCCCAGCCACTGCCCCGTGGGACCGTGGCCAACGTGGCGAAAGCGCGCACGCGTGGCAGTCACCGCGGCTGACGGGTGGCCCCTTCACCCTGCGCTGGTTAGCAAAAAAAATTGGGGTTTTTATCCCCCTCCGCGGGACTCGAACCTGGGAGCTGGGCGAGCGTGGATCGGTGCACTGCCAGTGCGGTAGTGTGCGTTCGTTTGCTAGTGATACACGCGCAGAGAGGTTTAGGTTCAGAAATCGCTACTGAATTTTAACTGACGAAACGCAAGCACTGAAACTCTGTCAGTTAGCAGGTGCTCATCGGCGGCGAGGTGACAGTGGACGGCGGCGCTGCTGTGGTTGTGCTGGACGCAGAGGAAGGGCACGGGATCACGCGCAAGTGACAGAGGGAGAGCGAAGGCGACGGTGGTGTGCTCACCGCGGCTGTAGATGGAAGCAGCGGGTTGGTGTAGCGGCCGGCGACGAGCTCGTTGACGGCGTCGAGGTTGCCGTGCTCCTCTGGCGTGGCTCCGGTGTCGAACAGGTAGAAGGGATGGTGGCGATCTCGTTCCCGTAGGCTAGAGGCTAGGTAGGAGGCGAGGGTGGCGGCGCCATCGGAGTTTCAGAGGAGGTGGCCGCCGGTGGGAGATTCAGAGGTGGGGGAAATTGGCGACAGAGAGAGAGAGAGAGGCGGCGCGGCGCGGAGAGCGAGGACCTAGGGTTAGGGCGGCTGCGCTAGGTGCCTAGGGGGGCTTTTATAGGCGAGGAGAGCGAGGTTGGCCGCCGGAGTCGCGCGCGGTGTCGCGGTGGCGCCGGCCGATTTCCTGCCGTACTTCAAAAAGAAGACCAGCACGAATCGCGAAGCGGTACGGGGGAGCTAGGCGGGCTGGGCCTTGCGCGCGCGTAGGCTTAGCGGGTTGGGCTAGGTTAGATAGGTTAGCTGCCGCTCGTTTTCTCCTTTTATTTTTTCTGTTTTTTTTTACTGAAACAGAAATTTGGAAGAAATTGTTAAGGTTTTGGTTGATAAAAATTTCAGAAAAATTAGGTTAGGCTAGTTAGGTAATTAGAAACCATATTCCAAGATTGGATTTCAAAAATTTGATATTTAAAATGCTGTTTGCATTTGAAACCAAAATGGATGAATTTTAAATATTAATAAACCCTTATTTAAAACAACACTTTTAATAGGGTTATCCTTAAGTTTTAAAGTGATTTTAAGAGCACAAATGTGTGGTGAAATTTATGGTTTCAAAAGAGTACTGATTTGAAACTTGGTTTGAATTTAAAAGATGATTTAGGAATTATTGATTGAATTGGTTGATTGATTTAAAGCACCAATTGAATAAGTGAACCTTAATGAATTATTTGGAAACAAGGGAGGTTTTGTTTTGCATTTATTTATTTGAAAAGATTGTAACAGACAAGTATGAAAACAAAGGTTGATTCATTATGAAAACAATGCAAAACAGAACATAAAATGAGGATGATGCCATGATGCATTGCTTAAAAGTAAACAAGAAATAAAACAACTAAGGGATGTTTTCATACTTGGATGTTACAATCATGCCTTGCTCTCTTTTCTTTCTCACTATTGTACTTGTTCTTTCCGGTCGCAGATGATGTGTTGGAGGGAGAGGAGCCCATAGACGTGCAACCCGTCTCAATGGCCGCACCCACCAGAACAAAGAGAAGGCCGGGCAGTGGAGGACTGGAGCCCCCTGCCAAGAAACCAAAGAAGGTTGCCGGCAAGAAGAAGACCACCGGGCGCAAGAAACGCACCGTCGTGGATGCGTAAGTCCTTCCGAGCTGCCCTTTGCATTTGTTTCTTACTGTCCTCTCTGCCTTTTCTCTCCTTCTTCTATGTTCTCATCTCCTTTTTTTTCTTCTTTCTTCTCTTCTCAGCGATCCACTGGATGCGGACGCCACCAACGATCCACCCGAGGACGTCGTGGACCTTACCACTGACGATGGGGAAGATCACCCAGAGGAGAGGGCCAAGGCGCCCTCTTCCCGCAAGGTAGAACAAGACCTTTGTGCCAAGAACACCGGCACCAAGGTGGAGACTGATCGGGTTCTGGAGGAGCCGAAACCCAACGACAAGCAGCCAGCCATGGAGCAGCCCACCGAGACGCGACAATCCACTCCCGACCGCATCTCTGAGCCGCAACAGCCAACTCTGGCAGCACCAGATCCGAGTGCTCGGCAGCCAACACCACCACCAGTTCAAGCACCTCCCTCTGCACGTCAGCCACCTCCTCAGCAACCACCTCAAGAGCCCTCTGTTGAGAAGCAGCCCAACGCAACACCAACGCCACAACAGCAGCCCCCCGAGCCAACATCCAAGAAGCAGTCACCACCGCCAGCCGCAACCCCGACTTCACAGCAGCAGCCGCCAAAGGGGCAACCTAAACGAGTTGCAGGGCAGCAACCGCCCGAGAAGCGGCATGCCGGGCAGCAGCAACCTGTAACATCCCTGATTTTTGGAAAAACTCAAAAATCACAAAATACAAGTCACCAAAATCCTAGAAAATCAAAACACAAAAAAAAATTATAACTTATGCCAAGATACTTGGATTGGTATCTAAATAATCTTATATTTCATAAACTTGGAAAGTTATCCCTTATAAAAAAAATTACAAAGTAAATTCAAGTTATTAAAGCTATACCTATTTCATATTATTTGTTTTATTCAAGTATGTGTTTCTGAAAAGAATGTTTTGAACTTTATAAATTGGGTGTTATGATCCTTGGTTATTTTTGGCATAAAAAAATATTTTATAACCCCAAAAGTATTTTATGAAATATTAAATTATTCATCAATGCTTTGAACAATAAAATGACTCTACACGATTTTATTAGGCACATAAATACGATTAATATATTTTCTTATTCTTCAATTTTAAATTTGACATAAAGTGTCAGCTAAACTTTCTACAAACATTTCGATATTTCAGTTTCTGAAATGTGTTAAGACAACACACAAATGTTCTTTGTTGATAGGTTTTTGTTTTCCAAATCTTTAGAAGTTATTTTGAGCTCAATTGGATAATTAAAATGAAAGATAAAAAAAAAGGAAACAGAAAAAAAAAGGGCCGAACGACACAAACTGGGCCGAATCCAGGCCCATCCAAGCGACCAGGTTGTCTTCCTTCTCGCCAGCACGTACAGAAGCAATGCGTACGTTACATCCATGGAAGTAACCTTTCCCTCCTTCCCTAGGACATTCATGACAATGAAATGAATTGCAATAAAAACGAAAAACGCTCATGACTTAACCACGGATGCATTCAGAGACTTTAATCCTCATTTAAACGGCTTAAACATCTAAATCGAGCCGGTGATCCGAATGTCACCCGTCGGCATATATTCCCTTATCTCCCTCCTTAAACCAAACGAAGTCGAACCATTTTGTCAACTGTGTTCTCTTCTTCCTCCTCCATCGTTTTTGTTCTCAAACCATTACCAAAGGATCACTCTACAGCCCGTACCAACCGTGCCCACTTTAGCCCAAACTCGAGTTCTTCGGTAGATCCCCATGCCCTCGATGATCATCTCGAGAATTCCTTACACAAGAAGACTCTCCTAATCAAGTCCTACCTCCAAGACATAGTGGTGAGTTGTTTCATTGTTGTTGATCGTGTCGCCGCCGAAGCCATGCCATCCGTGGGTAAGTTCCTCGAACTGGTACGGCTTATACATGACTTTCCCGGCCAATTTCTTTCACCATTGTACTCCACTCACCGTAGCCTACCTCCAGGACATGGTTGTGCGATAAATCTAAGTTGTTGTCTGCGCCGTCGCTGGAGTCGCTGCTTCTGTCCGTCGTGTGCTGTAGACTGACGCCACGCCCGAGCAAGTTGGAGAAGCTGCCAAAATCTTCATGTCCTGCTGCATCTCGTAAGAGTCGGACAAGGAGTGTTGGGCTGGTCTGTGCCGTCAAGTGCTTCCTGGCGACCACGACGACGAAAATCCATCGGACGTATGTATAGCTATCTGGTCTTGTCGATTCATGTTTTCAGTTAGCACTACTATCATGCACTATAGGACCTCATCGAGCCTGCTGTTTTAGTTGTTTCAACTTTTTTCGCGTATTTAGGCACAGAGAAGCAGAAGTCCGATGATGCATATGTATACACGTACGTTGTACCCAGCTTGTACTACTAGAACTAGAACTAGGTTCCACTCAAATACTACTCACGTGGGCTAGCTAGTTTCGGTTGTGACCCTTGATGGATTCCCGTATGTGGATGCACCAATCCTAACAATATTTCCGACGACTCGTACGCGGACTTGGCAATTGAATAAACGATAGATCGGAGAATCCTTGATTACGATAGTGTGACGACCCAGCACACCACAGCATGTGTAGTGCGCAAGTCGATGACATAATACTCACAGAAGGACTTATCCGTGAATATTACATCCCTCAGAGTAGTACAACAGAAACACAGCGGGAACAGGCAAAACTATAGGATACAAACTTCATTACAAAATCTTGAGAATCTCTTCTGATGTATTGATACCTGTTCCCGCTGTGTTTCTGTTGTACTACTCTGAGGGATGTAATATTCACGGATAAGTCCTTCTGTGAGTATTATGTCATCGACTTGCGCACTACACATGCAGTGGTGTGCTGGGTCGTCACAGATGGTATCAGAGCGAAGTGACCTTAGGTTTAAAACCTTTTAGGAGATCTGTAGGTTGGTAAAGATTATAGGAAGCCATCTTATCTAAACCACACTTCCTACAACTATGATGATCATTCACTTGAGAATGATATGATCATACCTGTATAGAATTTCTTACTCAACCTGAGTAAATCTACTTATCTATTTTCTTTATACATAGGTATAAATAGTTAGAAGTCTAGCATGTATCAGTTCAATGAGAAAACAAGAGTTCTGAAATAGTCACAGATGATTAAGTCACAGTGATGATTACCCCATTCTATGAATGAATAGGATGGAGTAGAACATGATATAGAATAAGTATAGGAGCCAACAATTAGGGATATTTGAGAATCATGAAGAGTCGTCAGACCATGGTAACTACGGGGTATATACCATATCCTTGGTTACCAAGTCTGGAGGTGAATCACTATAGTTTCGTACATAGTTAGGAGAAGGCATAAGTATTGATGGAAGTTACATTACTACTCTTAAGGTGATCAACAACATGAAGGATCAACAGATGCCATGAGAAGTTTAGCAAAAGCAAGATGAAGGACTTTAGTTGACATAGTACTCAGTCCCATATGGAACCAAGTTAGACAACAACCACGCTAGGATCATTTTTTTTGTCTTGGTTTATTCCATTGTAGTAAGGCATGCAATTGGAGTAATTACCAAGGTAAAAAGTGGTTGTGTAGAATAGGATTACAAGGTACTATATACCTATTTGTAGTGTATAGCATTTAAGAGCCTTGAGTACTTGAGATGTTTTACTCTAAGTACTTTTACTTCACAGGCTTTTGGTGCATGAGTGATAACTGCATTTGGGATTTATTGGATCTTATTTGGATCTTTGATTGACTAGATCTATGCATGAAGTTGGAACTTGATGTGCATATGCATGTGCAAACATTGGGTTCTATCTTGATGTTACTGGTCTAGAGGGTATAGGATTAGTATGAGAGCGGTCTGAAATCTCAGCTAATTGAAGAAACCACCAAAGCTCTGGGAGACTAGAAAATCAAGGCAGAAGCCAATGAAGCCATGGATGGGAATGGACCACATTCCACATCTTGTTTGGAGTTGGTGACATACTTCATCAACACATGGAGATATACCACTAGTGATGAGAAGAGAATCACATGAGTAGTTATATCCTAGAAGGAAATATGCAGAAGCTCGATGAGTTAACTTATAGAGTCACCCCGTAGAAGTAGAAACCCAATGATATAGAAGGACCATAGGAAGCCACCAGTGGAATAGGTTATAGTCACCTATAGGGAAGAGTTAAAACTCGAGGAAACTCGAAGATATTTTTACTAATAACTTAGTCTAAGTCAATGTACACTACGTTGTACAAGTTTCTTTGAGCAGTATTTATCTTGAGACCATTAGATTGAACCAAATGGAAGTCTAACCATAGACTAGACCATTGTACTGGAAGAATCTTATTGGTTATTCATCACCTGGTGGATATACCAAATGTTCTTCAGATAATTCTGAGAGGTAGGAAACCATACCTATTCATCGGAGAATGAAACTTGGTATCCACTATATGGTGGAAATACCACGTGTTTTTCGTGAGACCCTTAGGAAGGCCTAGTAACAAAACAGAGTTGTCATAGCAACCGGTTAAGTATTAGATCATAGTGCAAGACAAGGGAAGGTAAGCAATCAAGCCAAGAGGCTACACATGCCAAGGTCAACACAAGAAAACAGATGTGAAGATTCAACAGTCTACAGAAGTTCTCTCTACCTATCTTTACGTGAGAGAGGTTGAACTTCGGGACGAAGTTCTTGTTAAGGGCAAGATACTGTAACATCCCAGTGTTTGGGAAGCTATAAGGATCTAAATTTAATATGTGCATTTGCAAAGCATGCATCTAAAAGTACGGGAAATTTTGGCGCGAAAGTCTAAACAAATCAAAGTGACCAAAGTTTCACTTGACATGATGAAATAGGTCTAGTTCATCTAGTCAAGAGTACATTTGGAAGGATCTTTATAACAAGTATCTTAAGAAATCAAATCATGTGGTTACACAAACCATAATTGGTTGTGACCAACACAAACTCTCAACAACCTTAATCACAAGTCTTTAAGGGACTTGGGATAATTCACTAGGTATTTAGAACTTAAAGAGGGGTGAGTATCCAAATCCCAGATTTGAGGATCATACTTCCATCAATGAGTAATCCACAATTGAACCATCTCATCAACAGAGATATTATCACCTATAAAACAACAACTCCCTAAGTTATCAATTCATTTCCACAACATCTCTATAATCATCTCATAACTATCAGGTGAACCATCACAAGTAAATAACAAAGTTTCAATAGAACACAAGTGATACATACAAGTGTTAACTCAAAACCCACAAGTGAAAAATGACATAATAATTGTATTAACATATTTATCGAATATGTACATATCTCATCAATCATAAAAGAAGTATCTCAAAGAATAAATAAATCTTCTTAAACTACTGTTAAACCTTGATCATCACATATGATATTTCCAAAACTCTACATCTGCATTATGTTTACAAAATAAGAGGATGAAGTAAAATCAAGACACCTGAGAAAAACAAACTATCAATATGACATAAGTCATAAAACCCCAATAACCTTCTTATGCGCATTGTCTTATTCATCTTATATCAGTGAGCATATGAGCTA
The DNA here is from genome assembly GCA_028641055.1 of Alopecurus myosuroides. NCBI lineage: Eukaryota > Viridiplantae > Streptophyta > Magnoliopsida > Poales > Poaceae > Alopecurus > Alopecurus myosuroides. The sequence goes on along the minus strand of CM054060.1, from coordinate 342,123,765 downwards.
TGAACACATCAATGAACCATTTGATCAACTTCCTATACTAAGATAGCATCCCATAAGCATTCCACAACTCTATTCAAATTAACATTCAAAAACTAAAGTATCTGTGGATACAAGTAATGAATAACAACAAGATATAACCTCTATTAGAGGAATTGGATTGAAAGCTAGATAAAACCAATCATGTATGAGACAAGTATCTATCCTATGGGAAGCAAAACAAGAAATGTATGTAAGGATAATAAAAGCATGAAATAACTCTTAATTTAGATCTTGTTATTTTAGACCAATGTATCTTGTTTCCCAATCTCTTCCAACATATTCTGCAAGAGAAGAAACCACAAGACAGGAAGAACTACCACATGAAGATCTCCAAGAAGATTATTAGAGTGTGCTTGAAGTGCTACTCTAATCTTCTATAAGAGTTCTTGGAAACTCTTATATCTTGATCTGATCTTATTAACCTCTTGAAATAGTATGATATTCCAATGTTAGAGTTATATAGAAGTAGTTTGATAACAAGCCTTGCAACCTTGTTAACAGATCACTTTTGTATACTCAAACACTTGAGTGTCTTACACAAATAAACAAAAGATCATATAACCTAGTACATCTTATCCAATTGTATATGAGTAGTAATTTGGAGGCAAGTCTGGCCCACTTGTTAACAAATTCTTCTTATATGCATATGGAAACTTGATGTCATAAAATGAACCTACACTCTTTTATAAAAATCTAAGTAAAATCCTTGCTTGGAGTAATTGGATGTTTTCACCACAATGGTGAGACAGTTGTGGTTGGAAATCAAGAGAGGCACCTAACTGCAATGGACAAAGGCAATTTAAAGACTAGTGGCAACTAGAGAGAAGAACATCAAGCAACAGAAGACTACATGAAGCAACACTGCCTCAGTAATGGAGCATAAGAATTTATCCAGTGAATCATTAGGATATAATAGAGAATCAATAACCTCTGACAAGCTCATCAGAGATGAGGAACTCACAATAATATCCTTAATGAAAACAAATATCAAGTATGGGATAATAACAAGCCACTACATCCACATGTCCTGATATGTGGAGGTAGATGAAAACAAGTTTAAAACCTTGTTTTCCAAATCCTTTTCACCTGTAAGACTTACAGATGATAACAAAAACTCATCTATATATAACCATGCAAATGATTTCATGTCCTAAAATAACATGAGATATTATCCACACTTGGAAACTGGTGTAAAACAAATTAATAAGCTTTCAAAGCCACTCAAGCTTACCATTTGATCTAATACTGAAAACAACAAATATAGAATACACATACCTCAGTAAAATATCAACCAAAATCTCTAAGATATTCAAATATGAAAATACCAAAACCACCTAAAAGAAAACAAGTCCCTTCACCAATTAAAAATCATCTGGTATGACTTTGAGTGATGTTTCATAATTGGTGAACTTTCCATAACAGATAAAAACACTACTCACTAGTGTTACCAAACTATTTTCTATAAGGGATTATACCTAAAATTGTCCAACTATGATACACCACCTTGATATCCACAAGTTTGGAGTGTGAACTTTTATTAAAAATGCTTTAGAATAATTTTAAAGCTATTAAATAGATTAAAAGAGGAGAAAACAACAAAAATCACTTAATCTAGCGCCCTAAATAAAAAATACAAATATTATTCAAATTCACCAAAAAAAAACATGGTGAGATGTAAAATTTGATGAGGAATTCAAATATATTTTTTATTAATTTTTCTGCCTACAAATTGGCCCTGAAAACAAATGTTTTTGTTCAGTTTATAAGACAGAAGGACTTCTTAGTAAATTGTAAAAACTTCCAGGGGGTTTTCTGGAAAACTTTATTTCTTTTCCAAATCCGGCCAGAAGGACAGCAGAGCCGTGCCGCCGCCGTCGACTCGGCCTGGCCACGTCCTGCTTGCCGCTCTGCCGCGCGGATAAGAGGGAGGAGACGCCCTCCCAACTCGCTCACTCTCTCTCGCACTCGTTCTCTCCGTACCCCTCTTTGAAGAACCGGGCCCAAAACCTAACCCTAACATCTCCGGCCGCCGCCTATCGCCGTCGACTCCGGCCACGCCGGAAGAAACCGAGGCCACCATTGGATGCGCCTGGACTTCCTCTACGCCTCCACCAACCCTCGTTTGCAGGGAAGCTAGGAATGAGACGAATCGGGTCATCCCCTTTATCTCCGGCCGCCGCGGGAAAGAGCTCGCCGCCGGTGATTGAAACCTCGCCGGGCTTCACCGAAACCTCCACGAGCTCCAGGGTGAGAGGAGGAAACTTTGGATGCCTTTAATTTTGCATTTGATCAACGAATGCTTGATGTCACCGTTGGCCGAGCTCCGCCGTCGTGCCATTGCTCACCGCCGGCAACTCCGGTGACCAAATGGTCACATCTCCGCCACCCCTACACTCACCGAGTCATCCTCTAGCTAGTGGAAACAATGGATTGAAGCAATTTGAAGCGGATCATCGAATTCGAGTTTCACAGAGGAGATCCTCTCCTCTGATGACGCGGACATGACCTCACCACGACGTCATGGGCCTTTTCCTTCTGTTTTTATTTATTTTCGTATAGGAAATAGAAATTGACAGGTGGACCCCTTGTTAATTCAAATAATAAAAGAAAAATAATTAAAATTGATAATTCAATAACTTTAAATCTATAAATTAGAAAAATATAAATAAAATATGGAATTGTTTAGAAAAATATAATCTAAATGTTTATCAACTTTTAAAAAATATTTGATAAAGTTTAAAAATTAATATTTTCTATAATTAAAATAAATCATTTAAAATTGAGAAAAATAATAAATAATTCATAAAATCAAAAAATTACAAGTTATATACCAAAATGCTCCAAATAACATATACAATTCATCTATGATGTTTTCATGGTCATTTGACCAAGTTTTTATGTGTGCAATGTTTTTCCTAATCAGTTAATTCATTCAAAATTAATAAAAAGATAAATTATTCTAATATTTTGAGAGAAACATAAAATGTTATATCAAATTGAAGAGGAAATCATTTCCAATTCAAATATGACAAACATAAAACATTTTTCTTAAGTTATAAACTTGATTCTAAAAGTTTAATGAAATTCAATAGTGTTCCATTACAACCAGAAAACAATTATCACAACAGTATTTCCATTATTAATAAAACCATAGTGTCTTCACACTAACTAAACCTATCATCACAAGTTATTAGTAAGTTATGTGATGATAGAGTTAGTTGTAGTAGTTAATCATTTTCAACTAAAATTTTTTCAATAACCCTACACTTTTGAACATAAAATCAAATATGTGTATTATCTTGTCAACGATTGTTTTCCACATGTTGTTGTTTTCTCGTTTAATCATGTGATAACTATTTATAACCTAAACATAATAACAATTATGTGGTAAGTAAAAGTGAAACCCATGTAATTCTAAAACCAGTAATAACAACATCACCAAAAATAACAAAACAATTCACCTAAAACTCTTGTGAATAAGTTATCGTATTAAACATGGCTTACACTTGTAAGCTGGGGTGTTTTCCAGGGTATTTCACGATGCATCTCATTACTATGCATGTATCATCTTGCCAGTGTTTTCTGTAGTCTTTATCGAGACTACTTTGCTATCTTTCAGATGACGGGATTTTCTACGAGACCCTTGAATCGAAGACATTGATTATTATGGTTATTTCAATCTCAGGCAAGTTCATCACTTGCTCATATCCTTTGCAGTACTTCATAACAAACTAATTGCAAAAAACCCTATCATCTTATCACCTACTCTCAAAAGAATGCATGATCCTATTTTTTATAATAATATGACTAATTGAATGACTACCCGAGTGGTAGTGTTCTGTTTGGTGGGCGGATGGAACCATGGTAAGATGAATAGGTCAAAGGAAGGTTCCATCTGCACGGGAACGTATTACCTAGGATTAATCACAACTGCCGTCAGGATTCTTGCGCCGTAAATTCGCGTTAACCATGGGTCTTCTATGGGGGGAGTAAGTCAGTTGTGATACTTCTCTCGTTCGCATGTCAACGGACTGCCAGAGAACGTATGCTGTAGGTTCCGCGGGGACTGCATGCACATGGGTGGGAGCCCTTACGTCCCACGGACTCTGGAGTCTATGAGTGTCTGCCAGGGGCGCGTAGATCTCCATCGTGAGGGGTGGAATCAGGCGTTCAACCTGCTGGCAGAAATGGGTGGGCATGTGTTGTGCGGGGAAGCACAGTTTGGCTTGGACCAACAACCGGGCCCCACACCTGAGTGGGAGTGTACAGGAATGTACACCTGGTTGTGCAACATGGTCTTGGTCGTCCATGGGTAAAGTAACGCACCTCTATAGAGTGTAAAAGGATGTGGCATGTTACCCCTTGTTCCGGGAAGGAGCTGCGAACGCCGCAGGAAAGGCAACTCCATGAAAGTTCTAATCCTGTGAAGATCTGGCGGGCATAGTCTTCAGAATTAAAATCAACCTCTTGAAGAAAGCTTTACAAAAACCTTGCATTAGCTTATGACTCTTCTGAGTCTAAAGTTGTAGTTAGTGTATCAAAATACCCACTATATATCATGAGCTTGTTGAGTAACGCTCGTTACTCATTCGTTCCCGTTTGACCCCCTGCTTAGAGTTGAAGCCTAAGGGAAGTCGTCATTGTAAAGCCATAGATTAGGGCTGACACCAGCCATAGTGTAGGTGGAGTCCATCCTCGGACTTAGTTGTACAGGCCATAGATTAGGGCTGACACCAGCCATAGTAGATTTAGTTCTGAGCTAGAGTTCTTCTCCAGCTTGGATCTTCGAATTGCTTCTTCTACGTATCATTTGTATGAGATCTTCTTGATTCATCAAAGAGATTCTCAAGATTTTGTAATGAAGTTTGTATCCTATAATTTTGCCTGGTCCCGCTGTGTTTCTGTTGTACTACTCTGAGGGGTGTAATATTCACGGATAAGTCCTTCTGTGAGTATTATGTGACGCCCCGAGATCGGGCACTATGCAGATTTCAGCATTCCCGCCAAATCCGCATAATAACCGATTCCAGGTTGCCACTTGTGATACATTACAACAGTTCACGAATAATCCGCAACAACAATAGAAGAGATATATACAAGAAGACTCAAACGAGTCAAGGATACAACTGATACAATACAAAGATCCAAATAAGAGCGGAAGAAACAACATAGCGTCCGACTATGGACAAGATACAAATTGGACTAAGAGTCCTGAAGATTACCGAGAGCGTCCAATCCCTCCCCAGGCCAAGCCGGAGGGATTCCCAAGCTAACGTCGTCAGACTTCAAACCTGTTGACTGCAATGTTGAATATGCAGCCACGAAAAGGATTCGTGGGTCAGTACGGTTAAGTACTGGCAAGTGGATAAACCCATACTCACAAGATACCAGCATATCCAATCATCACAAGATACAAATACTTTGGGTACAACGGAAAGAAAGGGATTATTGCAAGTAGCGGCAGCTGGCTGCACTAACTAACTACAGAGACTCGATACAACATCCGGCTAAAAGAGGGGGGATAAGATAGCGTATCGTAACCAACTACAACTAACATCAATAAACCCATCCTGGATCTCGCCCCTTATCCAAAGAAGCAATCCGAGGATAACTCACACAGTTGGATTAATGATGGTTCAAGTTATTGTGTCAATAAGACTATTACTAGTCAAGTTATCATTAGTTGGGTGTAAGTTGTTCTGAGTACTTGTTAGCCAGTACTTTCACCAAGTCAACCATAACCGCGGAAAACACGGCTTCTTGAGAAGATTTAACCCTGCAGGGGTGCACCAATTTGGCCGTACACGTAAGAATACCCCGCCAGATTGGAAATGCACTTCCACCAAGCGAGTCACTCAACACAACTCAACTCTTCTTCGCATCAAGCCCAAGGAACCACGTGTTGTGCGTGCGCGGCTAATCGAGCCCCCACGAAGAAAAGGGGGACCCTCATAGCACTGGAAGACCACGCCGCCCTAAATGCCGACTACAAAAGTTCCACCCTGGCGCCAAGGGTTCGCACCTGCATATGCATGCATCAAATGGAAAGCCCGAACTAAGTGTGGCGATTTGGACGAGATGCGAATCGAATCAAATTGAGGGGGGCGCCCATACACGCTTCCCACATGCGGTTAGTGCGCTCATCATGGATCAGTAGACAAGACCCTTTTCCTAATTAGGGTCGACACTAGCAGGCCTCAAAACCACGCCGGGCCTCCTTCCGGTGCCTTATCATCAAATTATTATTACCCAAAACGTTAACATGTTGTTGATTGAATTGAAACCCAACTATCAAACTAAACAGGTGATAAGACGGACAACAAGACTTGAGCGCAAACAACACTAAGCATGCAACTACGACACGAGGGCCAACAGGGTAAACAAACAACAGTTAATAGAAAGTGGAAGAAAGGCTATATCATGGCTGCAAGGTAACATATGATAGGATCGAGACACAAGCATCGAATCATAAGGCTAGAATAAGAACAACGGGAAGAATCGGTAACAAGTGATGAAAGGCAGCCATAGGCAGCAAGTGAGTATACTTGCCTGGAATCCAGCAAGTAGAGGTACATCCGCTGAACTTGTCGTTGCTCACATCATCTCAACGTCCTATCCGCGAAGAAGCAACAAACTAGAACAAACACCGGATGCAACAATTACTACTACGACAAAAGATCCAGCATGATCAAGCTATGGATGCATGACAAGTTTAAGGATGCATCAACGATAAACTAGTTGACATAAGGAATTAATTTAAATGAACCCATATGCATTTGAGATGCATATGGCGAAGTCCATGTGCATACATAGTTAATGTTAATAAACTAATAGCAAACTTTATGTTCAAGTGATTAAATGGCAAGATGCAACATGAAAACAGCAAGAAAACAAGTTTAGCTTCAAGTTGGTAATTCATTTGTCATTTGTGGAATTGTAATTATTTAGTTATGAATTATTACATTTTAAATGGTTCAAGTAAAGCATTAATTTGTTCACCACTTTTAATTATAGAAAACTAGGATATTATTTTATAAACAGAAAGAACATTGAATTTTGGATGGAAAACATATTTTATTTGTTAGGAAACAATTTTAAATGATTTGGTTAAGCATATTACCAATTTAAATGCATTAAACAAGAGGTGAAGCACATATCCAATTTAAATGTTGCAAACCAGAAAACAAAGTTGATATTCAGAAAGGTGGTTCCATTTTGAGTGGAAATCATATTTTATTTGTTGAAATTGGATTTTAATTGAGCAAGTTATGAATTTCACCATTTAAATGATTTAATTAAAGCATTAAGTAATTGCATTAGTTTTATTTATCCAAAACAGAAAACAAATGTTATATTTGGAAAGAGCATGAAATTTTGGTTGGAAAACATATTATATATGTCCCATTTGAAATAAATTTGAGTTGTTTATGAATTTAATCAAATTCAAAAGAGTTATTTGAATTTGAATTTTTGAATTGATTTGGAATGTTCAAAACAGTAAACAAAATGCATATTTGAAAAGTTCATGATTTTCTGATTGGGATGCAAATTTTATTTGTGAAATTTGAAGTTAAAATGAAGAAGATATTAATTGTTCAATATTTAGGTTTAAATTTCTATTTAAAAGAAATGGGACAGGGCATTTTACAGGGGCAGAGCCAACCACGCTGGCTGACAGTGGGCCTAGGCCAGCGTGGCGCCACAGTGGCGTGGGTGCGCAGTGATGTGGCCAAGGGGGTCAATGACTGGTGGGTCCTGCCCCTGCGCGCGTGGCAAATCAAAAAAAAAAGGTGGCTTTAAGCGCCCGCGGGGGATCGAACCTGGGCGCTCGTGGCGCGGTGCAAAGTGCAGTACCACTGCGCTGCTCTGCGAGTTGTTGACAGGTAAGGATAGGGTGGGGTTTTGAGGCGCAAATCGGCCTGCTAACTGAACCCGAACAGGTTCAGTTATCTGAACCTGACGACGCGCGGAGGAAATCGGTGATCGCCGGCCGGCTACAGGGCATCCGCGGCACGGTGGTCACCACGTGGGCGTGCGTGTGATTGTGGGGCGAACGAGGTGCAGGTGAGGGGTGTGCTCGAGAGGGGAAAAACAGGAGGGAGAAGGCTCACCTCGCGACTGTCGTCGACGAAGCAGAGGCGGCGGAGAGGTTCAGGGCGAGGGCGTGCGGTCGGTGGTGTCGAGGTCTCCGTGGTGGTTGAGGAGGCGTAGAGGAAGAGGATGCAGCGGCGGTTTCGTTTCTGCCATCAGCATCCAGTGGCCGCTACCCATCCCCCGGCGCCGTGTGCTCCTTCTTCTCCGGCCATGGAGGCGTTGGACAGTGAGGTTCTCGTGGACAGTAGGGGAGGTGGGGAGAGAGATGGCGGCGGGAGGAAGATGGGAGAGGGGGTAGGGGCTAGCGAGAGGGGAGAGGAGGGTTTTATGGAGGCCGAGCTCGTACGGCAGCGCATCGGAGGGGGGTGAGGAGATCATGCGGTGGTGGGGGGAATGACAGCGACATGAGCTCCTCCTCTGCGTCCGTACGAGGGAGAAAGGGTAAGGTGGGCTGGAAGGTTTTTGGGCCGTGGGTGGTAGGTGGGCCACTTGGCCTCCCTCCCCGCAGCTCATTTTTTCTTTTTCTTTTTTCTTCCTTTCTTTTTTTTTGTTTGCTTGTAGGAAAGAAAAGGAGAGAGAGAAAAGAATAGAGTTTGGGGGTTTTATTTTTATGAATCAATTTTATTAATTTGCAAAACAGTAATTCAAAGCAATGTTAACCTTAATTTCAAAAATTTGAAATATTAATTTGATTTTAATTTGTTAGTTGAAATTTCAAATAGGGTTTCACATAGCTTTGATTTTTAAAATAAACAAGTTTTATTTAATAAGATCAAACACTATGAAACTTAGTGAGTTTAAAATGTTTGGAAGATTTTAATCTTTAAACCACAATTGGGACATGCCAATTATGATTGATTTTGAATTGAATTTGAATTTGCCATTAGGGTGTTAATAGAAAGAAATTTTATTAGCAAGCAATTTAAATAAATCAACTTCAAACTATTGGAAACAAATTGAGTTGTTTAGTTTGCAACTTTCAATTGGAAATTTTGGACATGTTTTAAAAGTTTAAATTGGTTTGAACTTTTCAGTTGTTTTGAAATCATGGTGCAATGCATATGATGCATGTGATGCAATGCAAAAAGAAAAACAACCAACTTCTAACTTAGGGAAACACCCCAGGTGTTACAGACGACACCACTAACAAGGGATTGCGCCCTCGCAATCCACCTACTAACCCGGGAGGGGAAAGAAGTTCGACTATCGATTCTTCATGCTTCCAGCTGATCTCCTCGACACCACTAACAAGGGCTTCTCGACACCACTAACAAGAGATTCTTGCTCGGAGTGACGACGATGTTCTTCCACCAGGAATCTTCCGATGATCAAACCTATTAGGTTAAGGGCTCAGAAAACGTCCACCCACGTAGGATCCTAACACTTTGAAAGATAGACAAGGGGGGAAGACTCCAAAACAAATAAGATGGGAGGGGAATAGAATAGAGATAAGGAGAAAACAAGAATCCTATTGAGATGTTTCCAAAATAGTTTAGCAGAAATAGTTTTTGACACTCTAGAAACAACGACCTTAGCGAGGTTATCCTACAGGCTTTGCGGACCCGTTGCTTCGATAACCATTCGTATCGAAACAATATCGGGAATTGGAAACCATGCTCTGATACCATTTGTGACGCCCCGAGATCGGGCACTATGCAGATTTCAGAATTCCCGCCAAATCCGCATAATAACCGATTCCAGGTTGCCACTTGTGATACATTACAACAGTTCACGAATAATCCGCAACAACAACAGAAGAGATATATACAAGAAGACTCAAACGAGTGAAGGATACAACTGATACAATACAAAGATCCAAATAACAGCGGAAGAAACAACATAGCATCCGACTACGGACAAGATACATATTGGACTAAGAGTCCTGAAGATAACCGAGAGCGTCCAATCCTTGCCCAGGCCAAGCCGGAGGGATTCCCAAGCTAACATCGTCAGACTTCAAACCTGTTGACTGCAATGTTTAATATGCAGCCACGAAAAGGATTCGTGGGTCAGTACGGTTAAGTACTGGCAAGTGGATAAACCCATACTCACAAGATACCAGCATATCCAATCATCACAAGATACAAATACTTTGGGTACAACGGAAAGGAAGGGATTATTGCAAGTAGCGGCAGCTGGCTGCACTAACTAACTACAGAGACTCGATACAACATCCGGCTAAAAGAGGGGGGATAAGATAGCGTATCGTAACCAACTACAACTAACATCAAACAAACCCATCCTGGATCTCGCCCCTTATCCAAAGAAGCAATCCGAGGATAACTCACACAGTTGGATTAATGATGGTTCAAGTTATTGAGTCAATAAGACTATTACTAGTCAAGTTATCATTAGTTGGGTGTAAGTTGTTCTGAGTACTTGTTAGCCAGTACTTTCACCAAGTCAACCATAACCGCGGAAAACACGGCTTCTCGAGAAGATTTAACCCTGCAGGGGTGCACCAATTTGGCCGTACACGTAAGAATACCCCGCCAGATTGGAAATGCACTTCCACCAAGCGAGGCACTCAACACAACTCAACTCTTCTTCGCATCAAGCCCAAAGAACCACGTGCTGTGCGTGCGCGGCTAATCGAGCCCCCACGAAGAAAAGAGGGACCCTCATAGCACTGGAAGACCACGCCGCCCTAAATGCCGACTACAAAAGTTCCACCCTGGCGCCAAGGGTTCGCACCTGCATATGCATGCATCAAATGGAAAGCCCGAACTAAGTGTGTCGATTTGGACGAGATGCGAATCGAATCAAATTGAGGGGGGCGCCCATACACGCTTCCCACATGCGGTTAGTGCGCTCATCATGGATCAGTAGACAAGACCCTTTTCCTAATTAGGTTCGACACCTAGCAGGCCTCAAAACCACGCCGGGCCTCCTGCCGGTGCCTTATCATCAAATTATTATTACCCAAAATGTTAACATGTTGTTGATTGAATTGAAACCCAACTATCAAACTAAACAGGTGATAAGACGGACAACAAGACTTGAGCGCAAACAACACTAAGCATGCAACTACGACACGAGGGCCAACAGGGTAAACAAACAATAGTTAATAGGAAGTGGGAGGAAGGCTATATCATGGCTGCAAGGTAAACATATGATAGGATCGAGACACAAGCATCGAATCATAAGGCTAGCATAAGAACAACGGAAAGAATCGGTAACAAGTGATGAAAGGCAGCCATAGGCAGCAAGTGAGTATACTTTCCTGGAATCCAGCAAGTAGAGGTACATCTGCAGAACTTGTCGTTGCTCACATCATCTCAGCGTACTATCCGCGAAGAAGCAACGAACTAGAACAAATACCGAATGCAACAATTACTACTACGGCAAAAGATCCAGCATGATCCTATTTTATATGCATGACATGGCAAGATGCAACGGAGAGGAAACAACTTAAGCAATTTAATCGGAACCGAAGTTCGGAGAGATAGGGATTGGTTCAAGTTGTTTAGGTAACCATCAATCTAAATGTTGATTAGCATGGGAAAATACAGGTAGGTGGGTGGAACAAGGTTAAATGGAATAGGGCAAACAATTGAATTAAAGTGCCCCAACACATTCCATATGTTGATAATTAGTGAACATGCATAAAACAACTAGGGGTGCAGGAAACAAAGTGCAATCATGAGCATGGATGGAAAATTCATGTTCCTTACATTTTTTTGATAATTCTAGACATAAATTTTGTGATATTTGGAGTTAACATGACAAAGTTATAGCATTTATAAAAATAATAGCATTTTATGGAAAAAATGGCAAAATAGAATGCTGCCCGTGGGATTTGAACTTGGGCCTCCAAGTTAGCAGATCGAACCATCAACCACTAGACTACACGAGCGTTGTTGACAAAACACGAAACTGACCTACTAGAACAGCCCGTGTGGAGATAACTGAACCAAAAGACATGGCCTCCAGAATTCAGATAAACAAAAGAAGAGGCTTTGTGCCTCGGATGGGATTTGATCCCTGGACTTCACGGATGGAGGAAATAGGGTGCGCAGCCAATGGGCTATGCCCACGTTTGTGATTATGAACGGATCTGATACTAGATAAAAGGATGTGTCGACGTTCACTGAATTTTAACAGCAAAATTCGGAGGTTCAGAGAACCACAGCGGACGGGGAACAAACACCGACGACCTGCAGCTGGCACGGCGGGTTTATGCCGCTCAAACGCGCGCACATAGGGAAAGGTTGGGCAGGGGAACACATCCCAGAAGTGGATACGCACCTTGGGGTCGCCGGTGGGGTGGACGGTCTCGCGGAAGACCCACGGTGAAGTGATGCGACTAGGAAGACGCTGCAGCTTCCGTCGGAAAGATCTTGATGGTGCCGTCAACACGGCCACTCTCCGGCCCGGGGGTCTTCAGCGAAGAGGAGGGCCGGGGAACGGGGATTCGATTCCCGGCCTCGGCACTGCTTGGCGCTGACTGTGGAGGCGACGGTGGCTCGGGTTCTGACGGCGAGCTCGCAGCCGAAACGCTTCCTCGCGCGCACGTACGAAGAACAGAGGAAGGGGAGTTAGAAGATGACGATGGAGAGGGATGATCGGACTAGGGCGAGCAGGAGGGGAAGAGTAAGGGAGCCCGAGGGCTAAGCTCACCGCGAGAAAAATCGCCGTGGTTGCGCCGTGCTCGAAGGGACTTGGGGCCCGGAGGATCGGGCGCGGTGGCCTTCCCGACCTGACGGAGGCAGCGGTCGCGCCATGGAAACAGTGGCGGGAGACGGCGAAGGTGCGGCGGGCACGGTACCTCCCCGAGCCAGCCGATGTCGCGTGGAGGAAGCCGGGAGTGCCCTGGTTCCATTCCCGCAGGAACCAGAGCCCTCCATCAACCACCGCGCCCGCGCCATGGAGCTCCATCTCCGGCCATGGCACAGCTTCAGGAAATTCAGAAAGAGGAGCAGAAATACAGAGAGAAAAGGGAGGGGAAGGAGGAGGAACGGATGCGAGATTCAGATCTCGTGGAGGGATAGGGTTTGGAGGCGCCTCTGCCTCTCTTCTTGTAGGAGGGGTCAAGGGGGAGGGAGCAGGTGAGGAGCTGCATCACGTGGTGGTGGTGCTCTGCCTGCTTTCCAGCGTGGAAAGAAAATGACGCTCGGGGAGGAGAAGGTCGAAAGGGTACGGGCTTCAGTGGGCTGCACAGCAGGGGTAGTAGGTGGGCTTGGCTCGTTTTGGGCTGGCCTGCCTCCCCCTGCTGGTTTGTTTTCCTTTTGTTCTTTTATTTTTTTTATTTTTTTTGTAAGAGAAGGATGAAAGGAGAAATTGGTATTTTGAGGGAGTTTGAAACTTCCAAAAATTGTGAAATAAACCTTTATGCTTTTAGAATTCGAAAAGCCCAAGTGCACAAATTTTGTTCTTTCAAAATTTCAAATTATTACACATTGTTTGAATTTAAATTGTATTTGCCTCAAATTCACATTAAATGGTTTATTTAAAAAATGACCAAGTTGTTTATTTGAAAATTCAAGTTTATGGAAGGCAATTGGTTTGTTAATGTTTGTGAATTATTTTGAACACATTGGAACAGAGTTGAGTTTGAAATGGATTTGAATTTTTAAGTTAGTTGGAAAATAAGGAACAAAGCATATGATACAATGCATGATGAAAAGAAAGACCAACCAAACTAATTGGGTACTAAATTCCCCGGGCGTTACACTCACGCTCTACCGAGTAGGGAGTGCCTAGCTCTCTCTACTGCTCTCTCTCTCTGAATGACTGAGCCTTGCAATAAATGAGCTCAGGTCCTACGTCCCTCGCGCAGGAGGGGGTGATCCACCTTATATACTGGTGGCCAACCACTATTATACTAATAAAAGGTATAGAGTAGACAACTCCACTGTACCAACGGCGCACGCCTCCGTGTTCCCGCTGACACCGTCGCCGCGGTAGGCGGCTGACAGGTCTTGTCCACCTTGCCAGTCTCTTATGATAGGCCACTGACATGTCATGTCCCCCTTGTCAGTGACAGGACTTGACAATTGCCCACCAGCATTGTTCCCACGTCTCTCTGTGGATAACCACGCACCTAGTAAGTTGAACCGCACGCCTGTACGGTCCCTGGATACGCGGGATCTCCTTCAACGGCTCTATTGACTTTGTGCCCGAGTAGAACAGCTTCACGTCTATCCGGATCATCCGAGCGCTACCCGGCTGATCCAGAACGACACTTGAATCTTCCTCCTTGTCTCTTGTTCTTGCTATCGAATAGCACCAGCCGGATACCAGATACCCGGGTAGCCGCCTACCCGGCAAGTGCCAACTCGGTACGGCTGAACTTGGTGAACATTAACTTGAACCTTGTTTCTCATCTACCTTACCCCTACCCGGGGGTATCCCCCCGACAGGAACCTTGATTCCCAATCTGTATCCATTAGTAGTGGTCTAGCTTTCGTATGTGGGTTCAGGAAGACAATTTTCCCAAGTGAAACGCCTTCCAATTATTTAAACCTCTTTTAAATCCAAGTTATCAATGACTGCATTCATCAAAAGAGGGCAACGTTTTTCAAACCAACCTTTACTTTTCTCAAATGGGAAGCGCATATTAACCACCCCCTCCCCACAAATGATAAAAGGGTCTGGATTAACTTTTGCTAAGTTCACCATCTCACGAATAAAATTAGCCTTTGGCTCCTCCTAGGCAGGCCCATACACAGCAACAAAATTCGAAATGAAGTTGTCAGCTTTATTCCGTATGTACACTTTAACATGAAAATCACCATCCTAAACTACCAACACAACCATGGTATCAGTATTGACGCCAAGTAAAATCCCCCAGATCTACCATGGGGAGGAAGTGAGAACCCCTCAAAATCTATACCACCTGAGAGGCGGTTCAATAGATCTTGCAAGAAATTATGTTAGTTCTTCTTGGAGATAGCCAAGAAATCCAAATCAAGATCCCGAACACAATGAGCAAAGTGCAAATGTTTATCGACCTCACAATTAGCCAACATGCCATGAAATGGGAAATAATGGGAGATTTGGAAAACTTAGATTGTTTCCGACCACATTTGTTAGAGGAAGATGTCGATTTTCAAGTGGATTTGTTACAGGAAGATTCACATCCTCTTCATCCAAATACGTGGAATTTAACACAGTCAAAAGATTAGGAATAAATATTAGAAGACCAAATTCCATATGGCTCAAGACCTTAGTTTTAATATTAATTTGAGATTGATTACTAACAATATTAATACAAAAAATATTTAACTTAAAAGAAATTGCCGGATATGAAAAGGACAGAAATAATTTGAAACCGAATCCGTACATGTGTAGTCCAAGTTAAATGCCGCTTTACGGAGCATTACTCTCGTCATAGAATCCTAATCCGTCGATTCAGCTCCATCCTCCAACTCCGCATACCTCCCACTATGACGCGTGGGGGTGATCTCATCCACAACTTGTGTCACTGTGGGAGGTGGCGAGCCTCGGGAGGCATAGAGAACGACTGGATGCAAAGGATGTTCCACATCAGTAGCCCAGGTCAGCGTAGGTTCTATAACACCTGACCTGGCCACCAAAGCATCAGCAAAGTCCAGAGGTAGGGACGGAGAGGACAAGGTGGATGTCGAGACCCCTTCCTCAACAAAACCAACAAGAGCGACTCGAGCAGCATACCCACCATCTCCAACGGCGTAAATAGGATCCAACGACCCATCGAAAGACTCCCCCACAAGAGAAGAATCCAAAACAACAGTGATGCCGCCCACCCTATTCCACCAAGCACCACATCGATACATGACAAGGTGAACTCAGTCCTATCTCCGTATGTTTTCCGGTGACTTGGTGAATGGTGCGCTACCTCATGAAATGCCCCTCTTCATGCCTAGGTTGGAACACACCATGGATCCCAAGATGGTGCCCTCGATGCTCAAGATCATGCCCAAGACGGTGCCGGAGAAGCTAGGAAGGAAGTGGGAGAAGACGACATCGAGATCGGAGAAGAGAGGAGGAAGAACGGAGGGAAACAGGGCCCCCGGCCTCAACCCCCGGTCAGGCCGGCCCCCTCTCTACCTCAGGCCGGACCCCCTCCAGTGGTAACCGACCTCCACCCCGGCCCCAGGACAGCCCCCTGGCCTCAGGCCAACGCGCCTGGGGTGCCTGCTGCTCCCACCCCGGCCGGACCCCAGGCCGTCCTCCCTGCTGCTGCCCGAAAACAAGAGGAAAACAACCATTTTCACCCCACCTTCCCCCCTAGGCTATATAAGGGACCCCGGTGGCTAGATCTAGGGTTTAGAGATGAATTGAGAACTTCGGGCATTGCCCTTGTATGCCTCTTGTGAGACTACTGATCGTATCAAGATTCACCACAATACCTATCATATCCCTTCGGGATCTAGTGAGGAATTTCCCAATCTCCCTCTTGTTTATCCTTGAGGTTCTATTGGCGTGGTGGACCGACCACGGGTGTGAAGCGGTTTAATCAAGTTGAGTTCAGTTGGATCAATCGTCCCGTAGGCGGCCCTCGGGGTTTAGTTGACGGGAAATTTGGGATTCTTCGGTTCTCGCTATTTATCCCCCTTTGTGTTTACCCGCGTTTGCGCACGATTCCCCCTCTCGTGTTAATCGTGTTCTTCGCGTTCTTCGTGCGTTCTTCATGTTCTTCGTCGATTCATGAAGATCGGGTCACCCTAGAGGTCAACCCCTCATCATCTGGTATCCAGAGCTAGATTAACACGAATCCGACCCCCACTCCCCTCCTTTTCCAACAATTTTTCTTCTATCCACCATAAATTCGAAAATTTCACCAAAAATAACCAAAGGGGATTTCGACCGATCTATTGATTTGTTGAGTTTTTCGTGGTTTTGATCCGTAGATTTGTTTCCAAAGACCATTCCCCACCTTTATATTCAGCCACTTTTCTCTAATTTGTCCAAAAAAAATCTTGATTTGAGAGGAATTTCCAAATTGAGCAAAAATCTCAGAAAAATCCTGCTCTTCGATTCTTGGACAGATTTTATAACTTGTTTTTCTTTGCCGTGGTTGCTCCGATTTGAGTGAGGCAAGTTCCTATGCGTCGCCATCGACATCGCCTATGCAGCTACATCAACGGATCCACACGGCATTGACATACACCGGCCGCAAGTCCAAGATCATCCACCGCATAGGTATAACTTGCCTCCGCTTGAACTAACCCCATCCTTTGTGTACCTTGCCCATTCGGACTAGATCTTTTACATCGCTTGACATCGCATTAGTGGCACTGAGAGTGCGAGTTTTGCGCTTGTGAGAGAATAGCTTCGAGTAGGCATTGGCATTTGGGAATCATCATCATCAAAAAGAGAAAAATCAAAAACAAAAGAGACAAAAGAGCAAAAAGAGCAAAAGAGGCAAAAGATCGATGCCAATTTCTATCATTTGTAGGAACGTGTAGCTTGTGTTGCAAAAGAGAGAGAGAGAGTGTGTGTGACGCCCCGAGATCGGGCACTATGCGGATTTCAGCATTTCCACCAAAATCCACATAATAACCGATTTCAGGTTGCCACTTGTGATAACATTACATCAGTTCTCGAATAATCCACAACAACAACAGAAGAGGTATATACAAGACGACTCAAACGAGTCAAGGATACAACTGATACAATACAAAGATCCAAATAACAGCGGAAGAAACAACATAGTGCCCGACTACGGACAAGATACAAATTGGACTAGGAGTCCTGAAGATAACCGATGGCGTCCAATCCCTGCCCAGGCCAAGCCGGAGGGATTCCCAAGCTAACATCGTCAGACTTCAAACCTGTTGACTGCAATGTGGAATATGCAGCCACGAAATGGATTCGTGGGTCAGTACGATTAAGTACTGGCAAGAGGATAAACCATACTCACAAGATACCAGCGTAACCAATCATCACCAGATACAAATACTTTGGGTACAACGGAAAGGAAGGGATTATTGCAAAGAAGCGGCAGCGGGCAGCACTAACAACTAAAGAGACGCGCTACAACTTCCGGCTAATAGAAAGGGATAAGAGAGCGTATTAGAACCAACTACAACTACTCACCAAACAATACCCATCCAATGTTACCCCCTACTAAGGAAGCAACCCAAGGAAACTCACACTGTTGATTAGGGTGACATTCATTTTTTATGGTGGAGGTAATCTATATTACTAGTCAAGTTATCATCGTTAAGTGTAAGTTGTCTGAGTACTTGTTAGCCAGCACTTTCACCAAGTCATCCATAACCGTGGACAACACGGCTTCTCGAGAAGATTTAACCCTGTAGGGATGCACCAATTTGGCCGTACACGTAAGAATGACCCGCCAAATGGAAATGCACTTCCACCAAGCGAGGCACTCAACACAACCCAACTCTTCTTCGCATCAAGCCCAAAGAACCCCGTGCAGTTGAGCGCACGACTAATCAAGCCCCACGAAGAAAAGGGGACCCTCATAGCACTCTAAGACCGTGTCTCCCTAAATGCCGACTACAAAAGTTACCACCCTGGCGCCAAGGGTTCGCACCTGCATATGCATGCGGCAAATGGAAAACCCGAACTAAATGAGGCGATTTGGACGAGATGCGAATCGAATCAAAGTTGCGGGGGGCGCCCATACTCGCTTCCCACATGCGGTTAGTGCGCTCATCATGGATCAGTAGACAAGACCCTTTTCCTAATTAAGGTCGACACTAGCAGACCTCAAAACCACGCCGGGCCTCCTGCCGGTGCCTTATCATCAAATTATTATTACCCAAAACATTAACATGTTGTTGATTAAATTGAGACCCAGCTATCAACTAAACAGGTGATAAGACGGACAACGAGACTTGAGTGCAAACAACACTAAGCATGCAACTATGACACAAGGCCAACAGGGTAAACAAACAACAGTTAATAGAAAGTGGAAGGAAGGCTATATCATGGTTGCAAGGTAAACATATAATAGGATCGAGACACAAGCATCGAATCATAAGGCTAGCATAAAGATAACGGAAAGAATCAGTAACAAGTGATGAAAGGCAGCCATAGGTAGCAAGTGAGTATATTTGCCTGGAATCCAGCAAGTAGAGGTACATCCGCAGAACTTGTCGTTGCTCACATCATCTCAACGTCCTATCCGCGAAGAAGCAACTAACTAGAACAAACACCGGATGCAACAATTACTTCTACGGCAAAAGATCCAGCATGATCAAGATATGGATGCATGACAAGTTTAAGGATGCATCAAAGATAAGCTAGTTGACATGGTAAACATATTTAAATGGGCCCATATGCAATTTGGATTGCATATGGAAAATCCCATGAATTAATGTTGAATTAAATGATCTACAAATAACCATCATGTGAAATTTGATTAGAATGATGCATGGATGATGAAAACAATACGAAAACAACAATAGCTTCAGTTTGATATGTTGTTCACCAAGTTTGAAATTTTATTTATTAAGTTATGGACTTTGGCATTTTAAATGATTTAAACAAACATTTGTTGTTTTCACCAATTTTAAATGTTCAAAACAGATAACAAAATTTATATTTGGAAAGAACACAAAATTTTAGATGGAATACATATTTCATTTGTTGAATTTGGATTTTAGATGAGCAAGTTATTAAATTGACAATTTTAAATGCATTAATTAAGAAATAGTTGTTTTCAGCAATTTAAATTGTTCAAAACAGAAAACAAATTTGATATTTGCAAATTTCATGAAAAATGGGATGGAAACCATATTTTACATGTTGGAATTGGATTTTAATTGCCCAAGTTATGAATTTTGCAATTTAAAAGGGTTTAATTAAAGCATTGAATTAGTGCACCACTTTTAATTAGGAAAAACAGTAAACAAATTGTATTGAAACGGTTGAAAACATGTAGCAAATGTTTCACTGAACATTTGGAGCTATTAAACATAATTTTTGGGTTATTATTGAGTTTATTATGCAATTCTTCATAAGTATTTTATTCTGCCCTTTTTAGTAAACAGAGGGAAACATGTTCAAATTTAATTCAATTGTGACCAAATAAAATACCAATGTGTAGAGTTTGTTAAGAAAAAATTTTAGAGCCCAAGTTTGCTCAATTTGGGTGAACAGAACTCAAGTTATGAAATTCCAAAGTTTCCAATTTTAATAGCCATTTCTGTATTTAATTATTTAGTGCAAAATTTATTACAGAAACATGTTGCAACTTTGTTACTAACAGAAAGAGCACAAGATTCTGAATCCACAGAAACTTGAATCATTGAAATTGGAGCAATATTCAATTTGTTATCGATTTTACAATTAATGACTCAGTTCTGGTTTTTTTTCTGGATTTCGGGAAATAAAAGAAAAAGGAGGAAAAAGGGGTGGCTTGCGCCTCGGGGGGGGGGGATTCGAACCCGCGTCTCCTAGGGGAAGAGCAGGGGACGGAACCACTGCGCTAGTGTTTTGTTTGTGTAGGGATACAGATCGGCAGTAATAAGAGGACAAGGTGGAGCGTTAACTGAACTTTTACACCAAAGGTTCAGAAATTTCTGCAGAACACTGTAACACCTGGGGTGTTACCCTAAGTTAGAAAGTTGGTTGTTTTTCTTTTTGTTGCATTGCATCACATGCATCATATGCATTGCACCCTGTTTTCCAAACAACTCAAAAATTCAAACCAAATTAAACTTTCAAAACATGTCTAACATTTCCAATTAAAAGTTGCAACCTAAACAACTCAACTTGTTTTCAAATAGTTTGAAGTTGAATTATTTAAATTGCTTGTTAAATAAAACCTCCCTTTAATCAACACCCTAATTGGCAAATTCAAATTCACTTCAAAATCAATCATAATGGGCATGATCCCAAATTGTGGTTTAAGAATTAAAAATCTTCCAAACATTTTATAACTCACTAAGTTTTCATAGTATTTGAGCTTATTAAATAAAACTTGTTTATTTCAAAAATCCAATTGAAACCCTATTTGAAATTCAACTAACAATTTAAAATCAAATTAATAATTCAAATTGTTGAAAATAAGTTAACCTACCTTGATGTTGCTGTTTTGTAAATCAAGTAAAAATACTTCTTAAAAACCCTAAAAAACCTCTCTCTCCTTTTCTCTCTTCCTTCTACAAAAAAAAAACTGTGAACAGAAAAAAAAAACCTTTGGGGCTGGGGAGGCAGGCCAAGCCCACCTACAACCCAGCCCATCACCACCTAGGCCCACCCTTCTTCTTCTTCCCTGTCCGTACGAGCACGAGGAGAGGACGAACCCGTCGCTGTCACCACCACCACCCCACCGATCCCCACCTACTCTCCCTTTTATCTACCTCCCCTCCCCTCTAGAAACCCTAGCCCCACTCCATCTCCCTCTTCCCATCTCTAGCGCCGCCGCTCCCTCCTTAGGCCCTTCCACCTCTGCTCCCTCTGAACCTCTCTGAAAACCGAGTAAATACACCGGAGTTCCTCCTCCGATCGGCGCCGTCTCCGACCACCTCCGGCCATCCCGAGGGCACCCACGCGACGAGGGTGAGTCCCTCTTTCCGTTCCCGCCCGTTCCCCTCTCCTTCCCCTGCTCTGTTTCGCCTCGCCATCGAGCGGTGATCGCAGCTCGTCGTTCTCGTTCGGCCCCCGTCTGTTCTCTGAATCTTTGGTGTTAAAATTCAGTTACCGTGTTGGGTCGCCTCTTATTCCTCACAGATCCGTATACTCTCACGAGCACATGCCTAGCCCAGTGGCTGGCCTTCTGCGCTGCACCCAGGAGGTTCCTGGTTCGACTCCTCACGGAGGCAAAGCCTCCACCTTTTTTGCTATTTTCACCGCGCGGGGCGGCCCACCCGGCAGTGACCCCGTGGCCACCCCAGCTTCCAACCGCACGTGTGGCTGCCAGCGTGGCGCCTGGCCCATGCGTCAGTGGCCCTGGGCGGCTGCTGCACGGTGCAGACCCCTTTCTTGCGCAGCATTTCTCACACAGGCCCCTGTCCCCACGTTTTTCTTCACAGTCCAGTCCCTGAAAAATCACAGTTTGGTCCATGTTCTTATTTTGCCTCTAGAAATTGCAAAACAACTCCAAATTGAAAATATAAAATATGTTTTTCAGTCAAAATTCAATGTACTTTCTGTTTATCACCTTTGTTCTGCAATTTGGGCAGTTAAAATTAATGTTATTTAATAATCCTCAAAAGTGACAAACTAAATGGCATAATTAATAACTTTCAAATGGTTGCCCCAAATTAAATACTCAAAACATGAATTTCATCCAAAATTACATGCCACACTTGAATATCAACTTTGTTTTCTGGTTTGCAATATTTAAATTGAATAATTGTTTCACCTCTTATTTAATGCATTTGAATAGGTAGTATGCTTAACTAAATCATTTAAAAGTGTTTCTCAACCAATAAAATATGTTTTCCAATCAGATCCATGTCATTAACATGTTCATGCCATTCATATCTCTGTTTGCATCTTATCTTGTGCATTTTATATTTTGTTATGCATGTTCATCTATATGACAACATATGGAATGTGTGGGCTAATTAATTCCAACTGTTGCCCCATTCCATTTAAATTGCCTAACTCATCTACTTTATTGTTTGCCATGCTAAACAACAATTAAATTGATGGTTAGATAAACAACTTGAACCAATTCCTATTTCTCCGGACTCCGGTTCCGATTAAATTGCTTAAGTTGTTTCCCCTGTTGCATCTTGCCATGCCATGCATATAAAATAGGATCATGCTGGATCTTTTGCCGTAGTAGTAATTGTTGCATCCGGTGTTTGTTCGAGGTTCGTTGCTTCTTCGCGGATAGGACGTTGAGATGATGTGAACAATGACAAGTTTTGTGGATGTACCTCTACTTGCTGGACTCCAGGCAAGTATACTCACTTGCTGCCATATGGCTACCTTTCATCACTTGTTACCGATTCTTTCCATTGTTCTTATTCTAGCCTTTTGATTCGATGCTTGTGTCTCGACCCTATTATATGTCACCTTGCAGCCATGATATAGCCTTCCTTCGACTTCCTATTAACTGTTGTTTGTTTACCTTGTTGGCCCCCGTGTCGTAGTTGCATGCTTAGTGTTGTTTGCGCTCAAGTCTTGTTGTCCGTCTTATCACCTGTTTAGTTTGATAGTTGGGTTTCAATTCCATCAACAACATGTTAATGTTGTGGGTAATAATAATTTGATGATAAGACACCGGCAGGAGGCCCGGTGTGGTTTTGAAGCCTGCTAGTGTCGACCCTAATTAGGAAAAGGGTCTTGTCTACTGATCCATGATGAGCGCACTAACCGCATGTGGGAAGCGAGTATGGGCGCCCCCTCAATTTGATTCGATTCGCATCTCGTCCAAATCGCCTCATTTAGTTCTAGTTTTCCATTTGCCGCATGCATGATCTTGCGAACCCAGGCCAGGGTGGACCTTTTGTAGTCGGCATTTAGGGAGACACGTTCTTAGAGTGCTATGAGGGTCCCCTTTTCTTCGGGGGCTTGATTAGCCGTGCGCTCACTGCATGGGGTTCTTTGGGCTTGATGCGAAGAAGAGTTGGGTTGTGTTGAGTACCTCGCTTGGTGGGTTTGATCCCCGTCTGGCGGGTTATTCTTACGTGTACGGCCAAATTGGTGCACCCCTGCAGGGTAAATCTTCTCGAGAAGCCGTGTTTTCCGCGGTTATGGTTAACTTGGTGAAAGTACTGGCTAACAAGTACTCAGAATAACTTACACCTAACTAATGATAATTTGACTAGTAATAGCCTTATTGACACAATAACTTGATCCATCATTAATCCAACAGTGTGAGTTATCCTTGGGTTGCTTCCTTAGTAGGGGGTAACATTGGATGGTTTTGTTTGGGTGGTTAGTACTAGTTGGTTACGATACGCTATCTTACCCCCCCCCTCTTTTAGCCGGATGTTGTAGTGAGTCTCTGTAGTTGGATAGTACAGCCCGCTGCCGCTTATTTGCAACAATCCCTTCCTTTCCGTTGAACCCAAAGTATTTGTAACTTGTGATGACTGGTTACGCCGGTATCTTGTGAGTATGGGTTATCCACTTGCCAGTACTTAACCGTACTGACCCACGAATCCTTTTTCGTGGCTGCATATTCCACATTGCAGTCAACAGGTTTGAAGTCTGACGACGTTAGCTTGGGAATCCCTCCGGCTTGGCCTGGGCAGGGATTGGACGCTCTCGGTTATCTTCAGGACTCTTAGTCCAATTTGTATCTTGTCCGTAGCCGGACGCTATGTTGATTCTTCCGCTGTTATTTGGATCTTTGTATTGTATCAGTTGTATCCTTGGCTCGTTTGAGTCCTCTTGTATATATCTCTTCTGTTGTTGTTGTGGATTATTCGTGAACTGTTGTAATGTTATCACAAGTGGCAACCTGGAATCGGTTATTATGCGGATTTGGCGGAAATGCTGAAATCTGCATAGTGCCCGATCTCGGGGCGTCACAAACACGGAGACGAAGATCGACTGCTGCTCTGCCAATCCTCGCGGGCTGGAGTGGAATCGGGAGTTAGGGTGCATCTGGAGCGTGAAGAATGTGGTGGGGGCTCGGGCGCAGGTACGTGCGTGCATGGGGTTGAGCGGGGGGAGTAGGAGCTCCGGTTGGGATCCCATCCATGGCCGCCATGGCAGGTGCGGACGGGACCGAGACGAACATCAGCGACCCGCAACGAACAGCAATGGAAAACGAGATGAGGGAGGTGGAATCGGATGCGCAGCTCACCGGGAGGGCGCTGGAGTAGTCGATCGAGCCCGAGGAGGTCCAGGTCGCCGGGATTTCGCCGGAGAAGCTTGCCGACCGGGGTGGAAGACGACGTTGCCGACGAGGATGTAGTCACTCTCATGTCAATTCCTTGCACGTAGAGGTCGACGACGGCAGCGCGGATCTTTTGCCTGCCTCAGCTCGGCTTGAGAGAGCCCATGGCGATGGGGCCAAGACGAGGTGCTCTGAGCTCTCCCGCTCGGTTCACAGAAGGAGGGAGCAGAGGAAAGAAGGAGGATGGCGGCGGGGTAGGGCAAGGAGGAAAAGGAATCTAGGGTTTGAGGAGGGGAGAGGGGCTGGCTTGGTAGAAAAAGGAGGGGGGGAGGAGGGTGCGGTGGTGGTTCTGTGAAGAAAACGACAGGGGGAGGTCGTTCTCCTCGTGCTCCCTGTCGTACGGAGAAGAAAGCCATCCGTGGGCTGGATGTTGGGCCAGTTAGGTGGGTTGGGTGGTTGGGCTAGGCTTGCTGGGCTGCCAACACACACAAAAACTGTTTTTATTTCATTTATTTTCATTTATTCTGTAAAGCCTTTTCACAAAACAAAAATCAGCACAAGATAAAAGATAGGATAAAAAAAGGAATTGGAAAGCATGTTGTACAACCCATATTGAGTTTAGAAATTAATTTTGTGTGTCAAAATAATATATGATGGATGCATGATGCAATGATGATGCAACAAGAAAAAAAACAAATCTAATTGGGAAAACCCCCGGGTGTTACAGGCGACACCACTAACAAGGGATTGCGCCCTCGCAATCCACCCAAGGCAAGGGGAAGAGAGGTGTCAACTACGGAGTCTTCGTGCTGCGGTTGATTTCCCGGGTCAGTGGGCGGATCTCTTCTTCTCGACACCACTAACAAGAGAATCTTGCTCGGGTTGATGACGATCTTCTCCCACCAGGAATCTTCCGATGATCGAACCTATTAGGTTAAAGGCTCAGAAAACGTCCACCCACGTAGGATCCTAAGACTTTGAAAGATTGAGAGGGAGAGAGACTCCAAAACAAATAGGATGAGAGGAGAAATGGAATAGAGATAAGGAGAAAACAAGAATCCTATTGAGATGTCTCCAAAATAGTTTAGCAGAAATAGTTTTTGACACTCTAGAAACAACGACCGTTAGCGAGGCTATCCTACAGGCTTTGCGGACCCGTTGCTTCGATAAACATTCGTATCGAAACAACATCGGGAATCGGAAACCATACTCTGATACCATTTGTGACGCCCCGAGATCGGGCACTATGCAGATTTCAGCATTTCCACCAAAATCCACATAATAACCGATTTCAGGTTGCCACTTGTGATAACATTACAACAGTTCACGAATAATCCACAACAACAGCAGAAGAGTTATATACAAGACGACTCAAACGAGTCAAGGATACAACTGATACAATACAAAGATCCAAATAACAGCGGAAGAAACAACATAGTGCCCGACTACAGACAAGATACACATTGGACTAAGAGTCCTGAAGATAACCGATGGCGTCCAATCCCTGCCCAGGCCAAGCCGGAGGGATTCCCAAGCTAACGTCGTCAGACTTCAAACCTGATGACTGCAATGTGGAATATGCAGCCACGAAATGGATTCGTGGGTCAGTACGATTAAGTACTGGCAAGCGGATAAACCATACTCACAAGATACCAGCGTAACCAATCATCACCAGATACTAATACTTTGGGTACAACGGAAAGGAAGGGATTATTGCAAAGAAGCGGCAGCGGGCAGCACTAACAACTAAAGAGACACGCTACAACTTCCGGCTAATAGAAAGGAATAAGAGAGCGTATCAGAACCAACTACAACTACTCACCAAACAATACCCATCCAATGTTACCCCTTACTAAGGAAGCAACCCAAGGAAACTCACACTGTTGATTAGGGTGACATTCATTTTTATGGTGGAGGTAATCTATATTACTAGTCAAGTTATCATCGTTAAGTGTAAGTTGTCTGAGTACTTGTTAGCCAGCACTTTCACCAAGTCATCCATAACCGCGGACAACACGGCTTCTCGAGAAGATTTAACCCTGCAGGGATGCACCAATTTGGCCGTACACGTAAGAATGACCCGCGAGATGGAAATGCACTTCCACCAAGCGAGGCACTCAACACAACCCAACTCTTCTTCGCATCAAGCCCAAAGAACCCTGTGCAGTTGAGCGCACGACTAATCAAGCCCCACGAAGAAAAGGGGACCCTCATAGCACTCTAAGACCGTGTCTCCCTAAATGCCGACTACAAAAGTTACCACCCTGGCGCCAAGGGTTCGCACCTGCATATGCATGCGGCAAATGGAAAACCCGAACTAAATGAGGCGATTTGGACGAGATGCGAATCGAATCAAAGTTGCGGGGGGCGCCCATACTCGCTTCCCACATGCGGTTAGTGCACTCATCATGGATCAGTAGACAAGACCCTTTTCCTAATTAAGGTCGACACTAGCAGGCCTCAAAACCACGCCGGGCCTCCTGCCGGTGCCTTATCATTAAATTATTATTACCCAAAACATTAACATGTTGTTGATTAAATTGAAACCCAACTATCAACTAAACATGTGATAAGACGGACAACGAGACTTGAGTGCAAACAACACTAAGCATGCAACTACGACACAAGGCCAACAGGGTAAACAAACAACAGTTCGTAGGAAGTGGAAGGAAGGCTATATCATGGTTGCAAGGTAAACATATAATAGGATCAAGACACAAGCATCGAATCATAAGGCTAGCATAAAGATAACGGAAAGAATCGGTAACAAGTGATTAAAGGCAGCCATAGGTAGCAAGTGAGTATAGTTGCCTGGAATCCAGCAAGTAGAGGTACATCCGCAGAACTTGTCGTTGCTCACATCATCTCAACGTCCTATCCGCGAAAAAGCAACGAACTAAAACAAATACTGGATGCAACAATTACTTCTACGGCAAAAGATCCAGCATGATCAAGATATGGATGCATGACAAGTTTAAGGATGCATCAAAGATAAGCTAGTTGACATGGTAAACATATTTAAATGGGCCCATATGCAATTTGGATTGCATATGGAAAAGCCCATGAATTAATGTTGAATTAAATGATCTACAAATAACCATCATGTGAAAGTTGATTAGAATGATGCATGGATGATGAAAACAATAAGAAAACAACAATAGCTTCAGTTTGATATGTTGTTCACCAAGTTTGAAATTTTATTTATTAAGTTATGGACTTTGGCATTTTAAATGATTTAAACAAACATTTGTTGTTTTCACCAATTTTAAATGTTCAAAACAGATAACAAAATTTATATTTGGAAAGAACACCAAATTTGAGATGGAATACATATTTTATTTGTTGAATTTGGATTTTAGATGAGCAAGTTATTAAATTGACAATTTTAAATGCATTAATTAAGAAATAGTTGTTTTCAGCAATTTAAATTGTTCAAAACAGAAAACAAATTTGATATTTGCAAATTTCATGAAAAATGGGATGGAAAACATATTTTACATGTTGGAATTGGATTTGAATTGCCCAAGTTATGAATTTTGCAATTTAAAAGGGTTTAATTAAAGCATTGAATTAGTGCACCACTTTTAATTAGGAAAAACAGTAAAAAAATTGTATTGAAAAGGTTGAAAACATGTAGCAAATGTTTCACTGAACATTTGGAGCTATTAAACATAATTTTTGGGTTATTATTGAGTTTATTATGCAATTCTTCATAAGTATTTTATTCTGCCCTTTTTAGTAAACAGAGGGAAACATGTTCAAATTTAATTCAATTGTGAACAAATAAAATACCAATGTGTAGAGTTTGTTAAGGCAAATTTTTAGAGCCCAAGTTTGCTCAATTTGGGTGAACAGAACTCAAGTTATGAAATTCCAAAGTTTCCAATTTTAATAGCCATTTCTGTATTTAATTATTTAGTGCAAAATTTATTACAGAAACATGTTGCAACTTTGTTACTAACAGAAAGAGCACAAGATTCTGAATCCACAGAAACTTGAATCATTGAAATTGGAGCAATATTCAATTTGTTATCGATTTTACAATTAATGACTCAGTTCTGTTTTTTTTTCTGGATTTCAGGAAATAAAAGAAAAAGGAGGAAAAAGGGGTGGCTTGCGCCTCGGGGGGGATTCGAACCCGCGTCTCCTAGGGGAAGAGCAGGGGACGGAACCACTGCGCTGGTGTTTCGTTTGTGTAGGGATACAGATCGGCAGTAATAAGAGGACAAGGTGGAGCGTTAACTGAACTTTTACACCAAAGGTTTAGAAATTTCTGCAGAACACGGAGACGAAGATCGACTGCTGCTCTGCCAATCCTCGCGGGCTGGAGTGGAATCGGGAGTTAGGGTGCATCTGGAGCGTGAAGAATGTGGTGGGGGCTCGGGCGCAGGTACGTGCGTGCATGGGGTTGAGCGGGGGGAGTAGGAGCTCCGGTTGGGATCCCATCCATGGCCGCCATGGCAGGTGCGGACGGGACCGAGACGAACATCAGCGACCCGCAACGGACAGCAATGGAAAACGAGATGAGGGAGGTGGAATCGGATGCGCAGCTCACCGGGAGGGCGCTGGAGTAGTCGATCGAGCCCGAGGAGGTCCAGGTCGCCGGGATTTCGCCGGAGAAGCTTGCCGGCCGGGGTGGAAGACGACGTTGCCGACGAGGATGTAGTCACTCTCATGTCAATTCCTTGCACGTAGAGGTCGACGACGGCAGCGCGGAGCTTTTGCCTGCCTCAGCTCGGCTTGAGAGAGCCCATGGCGATGGGGCCATGACGAGGTGCTCCGAGCTCTCCCGCTCGGTTCAGAGAAGGAGGGAGCAGAGGAAAGAAGGAGGATGGCGGCAGGGTAGGGCAAGGAGGAAAAGGAAGCTAGGGTTTGAGGAGGGGAGAGGGGCTGGCTTGGTAGAAAAAGGAGGGGAGAGAGGAGGGTGCGGTGGTGGTTCTGTGAAGAAAACGACAGGGGGAGGTCGTTCTCCTCGTGCTCCCTGTCGTACGGAGAAGAAAGCCATCCGTGGGCTGGATGTTGGGCCAGTTAGGTGGGTTGGGTGGTTGGGCTAGCCTTGCTGGGCTGCCAACACACAAAAAACTGTTTTTATTTTATTTATTTTCATTTATTTTGTAAAGCCTTTTCACAAAACAAAAATCAGCACAAGATAAAAGATAGGATAAAAAAGGAATTGGAAAGCATGTTGTAAAACCCATATTGAGTTTAGAAATTAATTTTGTGTGTCAAAATAATATATGATGGATGCATGATGCAATGATGATGCAACAAGAAAAAAACAAATCTAGTTGGGAAAACCCCCGGGTGTTACAGAGAGTTACCGGTTTCCACGGTGCGAATCTTGTTGCCTCTTGTAAATTGCGGTTTGAGCTAGCGTCCTCATTGTGTTCGTGTGGCTTTGAGCTTAGTCTTCGTTAGATACATTTCGTCTTCGCTCGTCCATTGGCCGCACTAACTCCATTTATCCCTTGTGTGTGTGTGTGTTCCATTTTAGTTTCCACCATATCATTTTCCTCCACTAGGATTGGTTTTTGTGTTAGCATTTCTTTTCGGTTTTTCTCCACGTTTTACAAC
Organism: Alopecurus myosuroides; assembly: GCA_028641055.1. Lineage (NCBI taxonomy): Eukaryota > Viridiplantae > Streptophyta > Magnoliopsida > Poales > Poaceae > Alopecurus > Alopecurus myosuroides. The sequence goes on along the minus strand of CM054060.1, from coordinate 342,093,356 downwards.
ATACTTTTCTTCGAATTTGTCGTTTTTCTTCGCCACTTTTTCTAACCCATTTGCCTTCCACATATAGCATGTGTGTGTTGTCGTTTGCGTTTTTCTTTCGATCTTTTTGGACTCACTTTTGACATACCGCCCTACACCTAGGCTCGTCCACTATCCTCAATACGACCAAAAAAAGATAACGTTGGGTAAGTGTGACATCCATTTCATCATATCACCCTTGCGTGCTTGTTGAGATGGCTAGGGAAGGAGTATTCATAAGGCCGAGCTCGGAAGATCAAGGACCCTCATTCTTTAACAACAACGTCTACCACAACTTCGTCAACCGCCATGAACACTTTCGCCTTTGCCAACTTTCTTGTGACAGATTGGAGAGCTTGAACCATCAACTACAAGCTCATCACACTCGATTCAATGATCACATTGCGAGTATTGAAGGCAACGTGGGCATCCTTGCCAACCGCCATGGATCATCATCGACCTCCAAGTCTTGGAGCAAGAGCAAGCAATCACAAGATCATCACCAAGCTCATCACCAAGATTGTCGCCATTATCATCATCGACACATGGGAGAGAGTGGTAAACCTAGCTCTGATACCACCTCACCGCATACTCTGCCACAAGTTCTGCGATGACATTGGTTTGAGCATTGCTCGCCATCACCACTACCTCGACATCGCCAAGGCCGTGGTGACCCTCTTCAAGTTCACCCTCAATGACCGGATATTCTTCATCACCCACCTTCTCCAAGCTCGACTCATGACTATGGTCTAGGTGAGTTCATGGATGGTGCTTGCCCACATTCAAGGCTTCCAAGGAAAAATGTGTGTCACCACCACAATGACCACCAAGACCAAGTCCCTTATCAAGAAAGTGCCAATGACATTGCTTCTAGTGGATGCCGTGAACCATGCCACCAACAACTCCACCACAATGACCACCGGCGCCATCCTCTCCATCATGACCGCCATCGCCAAACCAATGAGGATGACCCACATGAGCTGTAACACCTGGGGTGTTTACCCTAATTTAGAAAATTGGTTGTTTTCTTTTTTTTGGCATTGCATCACATGCATCATCTGCACCTTGTTTGCAAACCAATTCAAACACCAAAACAAAAATTCAAAACACTTTAAATTTTTCAAACAATGCACCTGTGTTTTTCAAACTCAAATTGTTTTTCAATATAAGTTTATTGGAATTAATATTTGCTTGGGTATTTCAAAAACCATTCTTTATGAAACACTATTTGAAATTAAAATGACAAATTCAAATATTTTGGCAAGTTGAAAATTTTGAAAATAAAGTTCACAAACTTTGACCTTGCTGTTTTGTAATTCAATGAAAAATCATTTCATAAAATAAAACCCCTAAAACCTCATTCTTTTCCTCTCTCTCTTTCTTTCCTACAAAAAAAAATATGTAAACAGAAAATACAAAAAAAAAACTCCTAAGGGGGAGGCAGACCAGCCCAAAAAGGGCCAGCCCACCAAGCCCAACCGATCAGCCCACCTCTTCCCTTCTCCTTCCTCTGTCCGTACAGGTGACGGAAGCAGAGGGTGGGCAACCGATCCCCCACCTCCACCTGCTCCCCCACCTTAAAGCCATCCCCTTCCCTCTCCTCCCTAACCCTAGCCGCCTCCTTCTTCTCCCTTCCATCGCTGCCGCCATCTTCTTCTTCCTCCCCCCCCAATTCTTCCTCTCTGTCTTTTTCTGAACCTGAAAAATAACAGCCACCATGGCCGTGATTTTGAGGCCATGGTGCCGAGGCTACAGCCCCCTTCCGGCCAAGATGTCCGCGGGAATGGAGAGCCCCCGCCTCCACGTCCCTCCTCGCGGCACCTCCGGGCTGGAGACGCCCTAGGTCGAGCACGGCGAGCACCTCTTTCCCCTCCGTCTCGGGCGGCCTGCAGGGACGTACCTGCGCCTTCCTCTGAAACACCACGACGCCCTCGACCCCTCCAACCTCTCCTTCGACCCCCCCTCGGTGAGCCTCGCCTTTGGGCATCCTCCCTGCTTCCTTCCCCTTGCTCTGGCGTGCTGCCCTCGCGCGGCCGCGGTTGTCGCCGGCGATCACCTGTCCGCCATGAACGTGTTCTGTTCCAAGTTCAGATTAACGCTGCACCTTGCCCTCTTATTGCTGCGGATCTGTATACCATCACGAGTAGCACAGTAGCCCAGTGGCTCGGTTCCATACGCACCGCAACCAGGTCTTGGGTTCGATCCCCCCCCCCCCCCCCCCCGGCGCAAAGCCACCCCATTTTCCCTCCTTTTTCTTTTTATTTCCCGAATCCAGAAAAAACAGATCTGAATCTTTAATTGTAAAATCAATAACAAATTGAATATTGATCCAATTTCAATGATTCAACTTGCTATGGATGCAGAATCTTGTGCTCTTTCTGTTAATGTCAAAGTTGCAATACGTTTCTGTAATAATTTTTGCACTAAATAATTAAATACAGAAAATGCAATAAAAATTGGAAACTTTGGAATTTCATAACTTGAGTTCTGTTCACCCAATTTTAGCAAACTTGGGCTCTAAAAATTTGTCTTAACAAACTCTACACATTGGTATTTTATTTGGTCACAATTGAATTAATTTTGAACATGTTTCCCTCTGTTTACTAAAAAGGGCAGAATAAAAATGGTTATGGAAAATTGCATAATAAATTCAATAATGATCCAAAAATTATGTTTAATAGCTCAAAATGTTCAGTGAAACATTTGCTACATGTTTTCAACCTTTTCAATACATTTTGTTTACTGTTTTTCCTAATTAAAAGTGGTGCAATAATTCAATGCTTTAATTAAACCTTTTAAATTGCAAAATTCATAACTTGGGCAATTCAAATCCAATTCCAACATGTAAAATATGTTTTCCATGCAAAATTGAATAATATTTCCAAATATAAACTTTGTCTTCTATTTTGAATAAATTAAATTGCTGAAAACAACTATTTCTTAATTAATGCATTTAAAATTGTCAAATTAATAACTTGCTCATTTTAAATCCTTTTTCAACAAATGAAATATGTATTCCATCTAAAATTTTGTGTTCTTTCCAAATATAAATTTTGTTATCTATTTTGGAAAATTAAAATTGGTGAAAACAACAAATTCTCTTGTAACTCATTTAAGAAGCCAAATTTCATAACTTAATAAATAAAATTCCAAAAATTGGTAAACAAAATATCAAACTGAAGCTATTGTTGTTTTCTTATTGTTTTCATCATCCATGCATCATTATAATCAACTTTCACATGATGGTTATTTGTAGATCATTTAATTCAACATTAATTCATGGGCTTTTCCATATGCAATCCAAATGGCATATGGGCCCATTTAAATATGTTTACCATGTCAACTGGTTTACTTTGATGCATCAATTAATTGTCATGCATCCATATCTTGATCATGCTGGATCTTCTGCCGTAGAAGTAATTGTTGCATCCGGTGTTTGTTCTAGTTCGTTGCTTCTTCGCGGATAGGACGTTGAGATGATGTGAGCAACGACAAGTTCGGATGTACCTCTACTTGCTGGATCTCAGGCAAGTATACTCACTTGCTGCCTATGGCTGCCTTTCATCACTTGTTACCGATTATTTCCGTTGTTCTTATGCTAGCCTTATGATTCGATGCTTATGTCTCGATCCTATCGTATGTTTACCTTGCAGCCATGATATAGCCTTCCTCCCACTTCCTATTAACTGTTGTTTGTTTACCTTGTTGGCCCTCGTGTCGTAGTTGCATGCTTAGTGTTGTTTGCGCTCAGGTCTTGTTGTCCTTTTTCATATCACCTGTTTAGTTGATAGTTGGGTTTCAATTTAATCAACAACACGTAAATGTTTTGGGTAATAATAATTTGATGATAAGGCACCGGCAGGAGGCCCGGCGTGGTTTTGAGGCCTGCTAGTGTCGAACTTAATTAGGAAAAGGGTCTTGTCCTCCGATCCATGATGAGCGCACTAACCGCATGTGGGAAGCGAGTATGGGCGCCCCCCGCAACTCTGATTCGATTCGCATCTCGTCCAAATCGCCACACTTAATTCGGGCTTTCCATTTGATGCACGCATATGCAGGTACGAACCCTTGGCGCCAGGGTGGAACTTTTGTAGTCGGCATTTAGGGCGGCGTGGTCTTCCAGTGCTATGAGGGTCCCCCTTTTCTTCGTGGGGGCTCGATTAGCCGCGCACGCACAGCACGTGGTTCTTTGGGTTTGATGCGAAGAAGAGTTAGGTTGTGTTGAGTGCCTCGCTTGGTGGAAGTGCATTTCCATCTGGCGGGTTATTCTTACGTGTACGGCCAAATTGGTGCATCCCTGCAGGGTTAAATCTTCTCGAGAAGCCGTGTTGTCCGCGATTATGGATGACTTGGTGAAAGTGCTGGCTAACAAGTACTCAGACAACTTACACTTAACGATGATAACTTGACTAGTAATATAGATTACCTCCACCATAAAAATGAATGTCACCTTAATCAACAGTGTGAGTTTCCTTGGGTTGCTTCCTTAGTAGGGGGTAACACTGGATGGGTATTGTTTGGTGAGTAGTTGTAGTTGGTTCTGATACGCTCTCTTGTCCCTTTCTATTAGCCGGAAGTTGTAGCGCGTCTCTGTAGTTAGTTAGTGCAGCCCGCTGCCGCTTCTTTGCAATAACCCCTTCCTTTCCGGTGTACCCAAAGTATTTGTACCTTGTGATGATTGGTTACGCTGGTATCTTGTGAGTATGGTTTATCCACTTGCCAGTACTTAACCGTACTGACCCACGAATCCGTTCGTGGCTGCATATTCCACATTGCAGTCAACAGGTTTGAAGTCTGACGACGTTAGCTTGGGAATCCCTCCGGCTTGGCCTGGGCAGGGATTGGACGCCATCGGTTATCTTCAGGACTCTTAGTCCAATTTGTATCTTGTCCGTAGTCGGACGCTATGTTGCTCTTCCGCTGTTATTTGGATCTTTGTATTGTATCAGTTGTATCCTTGACTCGTTTGAGTCGTCCTGTATATACCTCCTCTGTTGTTGTTGCGGAATATTTGTGAACTGTTGTAATGTTATCACAAGTGGCAACCTGAAATCGGTTATTATGTGGATTTTGGCGGGAATGCTGAAATCTGCATAGTGCCCGATCACGGGGCGTCACAAATGGTATCAGAGCATGGTTTCCGATTCCCAAAGTTGTTTCGATACGAATGGTTATCGAAGCAACGGGTCCGCAAAGCCTGTAGGATAACCTCGCTAACGGTCGTGTTTCTAGAGTGTCAAAAACTATTTCTGCTAAACTATTTTGGAAACATCTCAATAGGATTCTTTTTTTCTCCTTATCTCTATTCTATTTCTCCTCTAATATTATTTGTTTTGGAGTCTCTTCCCTTATCTATCTTTCAAAGTGTTAGGATCCTACGTGGGTTGGACGTTTTCTGAGCCTTTAACCTAATAGGTTCGATCATCGGAAGATTCCTGGTGGAAGAACATCGTCATCAACCCGAGCAAGAATCTCTTGTTAGTGGTGTCGAGAAGCCCTTGTTAGTGGTGTCGAGGAGATCAACTGGAAGCATGAAGAATCGATAGTCGAACTTCTTTCCCTTCCCGGGTTAGGGGGTGGATTGCGAGGGCGCAATCCCTTGTTAGTGGTGTCGTCTGTAACACCTGGGGTGTTTACCCTAATTTAGAAAAATGGTTGTTTTCTTTTTTTTGGCATTGCATCACATGCATCATCTGCACCTTGTTTGCAAACCAATTCAAACACCAAAACAAAAATTCAAAACACTTTAAATTTTTCAAACAATGCACCTGTGTTTTTCAAACTCAAATTGTTTTTCAATATAAGTTGATTGGAATTAATATTTGCTTGTGTATTTCAAAAACCATTCTTTATGAAACACTATTTGAAATTAAAATGACAAATTCAAATCTTTTGGCAAGTTGAAAATTTTGAAAATAAAGTTCACAAACTTTGACCTTGCTGTTTTGTAATTCAATGAAAAATCATTTCATAAAATAAAACCCCTAAAACCTCATTCTTTTCCTCTCTCTCTTTCTTTCCTACAAAAAAAATATGTAAACAGAAAATACAAAAAAAATTAAAAATAACTCCTAAGGGGGAGGCAGACCAGTCCAAAAAGGGCCAGCCCACCAAGCCCAACCGATCAGCCCACCTCTTCCCTTCTCCTTCCTCTGTCCGTACAGGTGACGAAAGCAGAGGGTGGGCAACCGATCCCCCACCTCCACCTGCTCCCCCACCTTAAAGCCATCCCCTTCCCTCTCCTCCCTAACCCTAGCCGCCTCCTTCTTCTCCCTTCCATCGCTGCCGCCATCTTCTTCTTCCTCTCCCCCAATTCTTCCTCTCTGTCTTTTTCTGAACCTGAAAAATAACAGCCACCATGGCCGTGATTTTGAGGCCATGGTGCCGAGGCTACAGCCCCCTTCCGGCCAAGATGTCCGCGGGAATGGAGAGCCCCCGCCTCCACGTCCCTCCTCGCTGCACCTCCGGGCTGGAGACGCCCTAGGTCGAGCACGGCGAGCACCTCTTTCCCCTCCGTCTCGGGCAGCCTGCAGGGACGTACCTGCGCCTTCCTCTGAAACACCACGACGCCCTCGACCCCTCCAAACTCTCCTTCGACCCCCCCCCCTCGTTGAGCCTCGCCTTTGGGCATCCTCCCTGCTTCCTTCCCCTTGCTCTAGCGTGCTGCCCTCGCGCGGCCGCGGTTGTCGCCGGCGATCACCTATCCGCCATGAATGTGTTCTGTTCCAAGTTCAGATTAACGCTGCACCTTGCCCTCTTATTGCTGCGGATCTGTATACCATCACGAGTAGCACAGTAGCCCAGTGGATCGGTTCCATCCGCACCGCAACCAGGTCTTGGGTTCGATCCCCCCCCCCCCCCGGCGCAAAGCCACCCCCTTTTCCCTCCTTTTTCTTTTTATTTCCCGAATCCAGAAAAATCAGATCTGAATCTTTAATTGTAAAATCAATAACAAATTGAATATTGATCCAATTTCAATGATTCAACTTGCTATGGATGCAGAATCTTGTGCTCTTTATGTTAATGTCAAAGTTGCAATATGTTTCTGTAATAATTTTTGCACTAAATAATTAAATACAGAAAATGCAATAAAAATTGGAAACTTTGGAATTTCATAACTTGAGTTATGTTCACCCAATTTGAGCAAACTTGGGCTCTAAAAATTTGTCTTAACAAACTCTACACATTGGTATTTTATTTGGTCACAATTGAATTAATTTTGAACATGTTTCCCTCTGTTTACTAAAAAGGGCAGAATAAAAATGGTTATGGAAAATTGCATAATAAATTCAATAATGATCCAAAAATTATGTTTAATAGCTCAAAATGTTCAGTGAAACATTTGCTACATGTTTTCAACCTTTTCAATACATTTTGTTTACTGTTTTTCCTAATTAAAAGTGGTGCAATAATTCAATGCTTTATTTAAACCTTTTAAATTGCAAAATTCATAACTTGGGCAATTCAAATCCAATTCCAACATGTAAAATATGTTTTCCATGAAAAATTGAATAATCTTTCCAAATATAAACTTTGTCTTCTATTTTGAATAAATTAAATTGCTGAAAACAACTGTTTCTTAATTAATGCATTTAAAATTGTCAAATTAATAACTTGCTCATTTTAAATCCTTTTTCAACAAATGAAATATGTATTCCATCTAAAATTTTGTGTTCTTTCCAAATATAAATTTTGTTATCTATTTTGGACATTTAAAATTGGTGAAAACAACAAATGCTCGTGTAACTCATTTAAGAAGCCAAATTTCATAACTTAATAAATAAAATTCCAAACTTGGTAAACAACATATCAAACTGAAGCTATTGTTGTTTTCTTATTGTTTTCATCATCCATGCATCATTCTAATCAACTTTCACATGATGGTTATTTGTAGATCATTTAATTCAACATTAATTCATGGGCTTTTCCATATGCAATCCAAATGGCATATGGGCCCATTTAAATATGTTTACCATGTCAACTGGTTTACTTTGATGCATCAATTAATTGTCATGCATCCATATATTGATCATGCTGGATCTTCTGCCGTAGAAGTAATTGTTTCATCCGGTGTTTGTTCTAGTTCGTTGCTTCTTCGCGGATAGGACGTTGAGATGATGTGAGCAACGACAAGTTCGGATGTACCTCTACTTGCTGGATCTCAGGCAAGTATACTCACTTGATGCCTATTGCTGCCTTTCATCACTTGTTACCGATTCTTTCCGTTGTTCTTATGCTAGCCTTATGATTCGATGCTTATGTCTCGATCCTATCGTATGTTTACCTTGCAGCCATGATATAGCCTTCCTCCCACTTCCTATTAACTGTTGTTTGTTTACCTTGTTGGCCCTCGTGTCGTAGTTGCATGCTTAGTGTTGTTTGCGCTCAGGTCTTGTTGTCCTTTTTCATATCACCTGTTTATTTGATAGATGGGTTTCAATTTAATCAACAACACGTAAATGTTTTGGGTAATAATAATTTGATGATAAGGCACCGGCAGGAGGCCCGGCGTGGTTTTGAGGCCTGCTAGTGTCGAACTTAATTAGGAAAAGGGTCTTCTCCTCCGATCCATGATAAGCGCACTAACCGCATGTGGGAAGCGAGTATGGGCGCCCCCCGCAACTCTGATTCGATTCGCATCTCGTCCAAATCGCCACACTTAGTTCGGTCTTTCCATTTGATGCACGCATATGCAGGTACGAACCCTTGGCGCCAGGGTGGAACTTTTGTAGTCAGAATTTAGGGCGGCGTGGTCTTCCAGTGCTATGAGGGTCCCCCTTTTCTTCGTGGGGGCTCGATTAGCCGCGCACGCACAGCACGTGGTTCTTTGGGCTTGATGCGAAGAAGAGTTGGGTTGTGTTGAGTGCCTCGCTTGGTGGAAGTGCATTTCCATCTGGCGGGTTATTCTTACATGTACGGCCAAATTGGTGCATCCCTGCAGGGTTAAATCTTCTCGAGAAGCCGTGTTGTCCGCGGTTATGGATGACTTGGTGAAAGTGCTGGCTAACAAGTACTCAGACAACTTACACTTAACGATGATAACTTGACTAGTAATATAGATTACCTCCACCATAAAAATGAATGTCACCTTAATCAACAGTGTGAGTTTCCTTGGGTTGCTTCCTTAGTAGGGGGTAACACTGGATGGGTATTGTTTGCTGAGTAGTTGTAGTTGGTTCTGATACGCTCTCTTATCCCTTTCTATTAGCCGGAAGTTGTAGCGCGTCTCTGTAGTTAGTTAGTGCAGCCCGCTGCCGCTTCTTTGCAATAACCCCTTCCTTTCCGTTGTACCCAAAGTATTTGTACCTTGTGATGATTGGTTACGCTGGTATCTTGTGAGTATGGTTTATCCACTTGCCAGTACTTAACCGTACTGACCCACGAATCCGTTCGTGGCTGCATATTCCACATTGCAGTCAACAGGTTTTAAGTTTGACGACGTTAGCTTGGGAATCCCTCCGGCTTGGCCTGGGCAGGGATTGGACGCCATCGGTTATCTTCAGTACTCTTAGTCCAATTTGTATCTTGTCCGTAGTCGGACGCTATGTTGCTCTTCCGTTGTTATTTGGATCTTTGTATTGTATCAGTTGTATCCTTGACTCGTTTGAGTCGTCCTGTATATACCTCCTCTGTTGTTGTTGCGGAATATTTGTGAACTGTTGTAATGTTATCACAAGTGGCAACCTGAAATCGGTTATTATGTGGATTTTGGCGGGAATGCTGAAATCTGCATAGTGCCCGATCCCGGGGCGTCACATGAGGTTCCACCGCATATCTTTGATGAAGACCCAAATGAGAGACCTTCTCAACATCAAGCGAGTGAGAATGCTCTGTATGGCTTGTCTTTCCTTATCTTTGAGGAAGACCCCCATTGAGCGCCACCATCAACAACAACCAAGTGGGATTGGTCAACATGCTACTTCACTACCCATCTTTGATGAACCCAAATGAGCTCCCACATCGACAACAACCACGTGGGCATGCTACAAATGATATCTCACTTCCTCTCTTTGATAAAGACCCCAATGAGCGCCCACATCGACCACAACTAAGCGCGGATGCTACTCATGACCTCTCATTTCCCATGTTTGATGAGGAACCTCTTGAGCGACCACGTCAACAGCAAGCAAGTGAAGATGCTCCAAGTGACCTCTCGCTTCCTATTTTTGATGAGGACCCACATGAGCGACCTCGCCAACTACAAGCAAATGAAGATGCTATCCATGATTCTTCTCCTACCATATTGGATGAAGCACCACATCACCTAAACCAAGGAATCCCGCCGCATCATCAAGGCCATGAAGACAACAACTTGAGCGCCCTTTGCCTCAATGTTACAAGGTTCAAGGACCATGAGCGTCATCACCAACATGAGGAATGGGAGCCTCCACCGCATCATCACCAAGAATGTGCTTTCTCGTCGCACCCCGCCATCGACAAGGATCAAGAACATCCTCGCCATGGACACTATGATACCACTACTTCATCAAGGCAAGAGGCGAGAGACACTTCACCACCAACAACAATCCACAGCTTCCATGTGCAACACACTTTGAGGAAGGACTACAGACTTCATGATCAAGCACATGAGCAAGCCCTACACCGCCATATAATCCATGATCCTCTTCCTTCTTCAACCAACGAGGCGAGACTCACTTCAACAACGACATCGTTACTCATCCCCCATGTGCGACATTCTATGAGGAAGAACTATGGACTTCATGATCAAGAGCATGAGCTTCCCTCATCAACAAAAGCGCAACAACAACATCAAGTGTGCGAAGCTATTCCTCCCATGTGAAAGCTCATGATCCCTCTAATGATTTTGGTGATGATGATAACACGGATATCTCCTATCTAACAATGTGGTTTAGACTGTGCAGCTATTATCTCAGATGATCATTGTTATATCCACGTCAAAAGATCAAAGAGAAGAACTATATTGTGGAATTACTGCCACCGGATTTTTCAGTATGCAGGGCGGAAATTCCGGATCTTAAAGGGCGGATTATCCGGCCCTCACACTGGAAATTTCCGGCCCCTTTCTGGCATCCTAGAAAACGACTAAGTGTTTTTCTGCCCGCGAACAGAAGCCAGGGCGGAAATTTGCCCCGGAAATTTCCGGCACAAAAATCCGGCCCTCAAGGACTTAGCATAAATTGGACTACTACATGTTGCCCGCGCACAGAGATGGGGGCGGAGATTATGTCCGGAAAATTCCGGGCCCGGACATTTCAATATTCCGGTCATCAAGTCCTTAGCAATTTTTCCATCATAAGTTGATGCCCGCGCACAGAAGGTGGGGCGGAAATTTGCCCCGGAAATTTCCGGAGCAAATATCCGGCCCCTGGTCCTTAGCAGTTTTTCATCAACATGTTGATGCCTGCGCACAGAGATGGGGGCGGAGTATTGGGGCGGAAATTTCCGCCCCCGGATATTTCAAATATCCGCCCCCCGGAGAATTCAAAATTCCGACCAACACGCACCAGAATATTCCGGCCTTTACACCGGAAATTTCCGGTCCCGCAGGACTGCAACGGTCAGAATTTGGAGGAGCCTATAAATAGCTGTCTTCTTCCTCTAGATAGGCAGCTCGTCCATTCCTCTCTCTCCTGCATTGTTGAAGATCTCAAAATGCCCCGATCTCCCTCCTCCTCCAATCAAACTCGATGCCCTTCAAGGATCTCATGGAGGAGGCCTAGATCTATCTTTCCACCAAGCCAAAACGTGTGTTCCCACACCACAACGCCTGGGATCTTGTAATCTCTTGGTTGCCTTGTCATCCAAGGGAAACCCTAGTGCTTGTAGCTTCCACCTTGTAGCAAGAAGCTTCGATTGTTGAGAGCCTCCATCTCACTTGTGGAGTAGCCTCAAACCCTTGTAAAGGTTTGGTCAACGCCTTCAAGTCAACCTCATAGTGGAAACGAGAATCTCCCTCACCGGAGAAGCTCACGGAGAATAAGGTGTGCACATCCGTGCTATTGAGGAGCGCCTAGGTGGCTCCCCACCTCTCCAACATAGACGTACTTCTTTCAAGAAGGAACTACGGGAAACATATCCTTGTCTCCGTGTTTTCACTTGTGGTTATCTTGTGTGTTTACCTTACTTCCGTTGCTACTCGTTACTTGTTACTTAGGGTGTTAACCTAGTTGCACATTTAGATAACCAAGCTTTTACTTTTCCTAATCCACCATTAAAATTGAAAAAGGAGTAAAATTTGTAGGTCACCTATTCACCCCCCCCCCCTCTAGTTGACCATCTTGCACTTTCAATTGGTATCAGAGCCTCGGCTCTTTTATCGGGCTTAACCGCCTAAGAGTACAATGGTCAACGAGGATGATCCCGAATCTACTAAGGAGGAAATCGCCAGAATGGCTAACACTATAACTAACCTTGAGACAACGGTGTGCACCATACAAACTCAGTTGTCTAAGGTTAGCTGTAGTGTTGGCTCGGACATGTCCTCCATGAAAAAGATGTTGGAGATCATAATGGGTAGACCTAAGGAACTGTCACACTCTCCTCACGTCTCCGATGTGGATAGTTCGGATGAGGAAACAAATCCGGACATCTCCAAACTCGAAGAGAACATTGCCAAAGCTAAGGCTAAAGCCGCACAAAAGGCTAAAGCCAAAGCTAAGGAGAGTGACGGCGGTTCCAAGTCTCAAAAGGCTAATGGTTCGGGTTCGAATTCAAAAGTTCCACCACCACAAAACTATGATTCTATCCACCCAATTGTTTCCATGCCACACATCCTTAATATTGGAGTTCCACCCATCCTTAACACTAACGAGTTTTCCTCTTGGAAGTTTGAGATGGAATCTCACATTTCAGGATCGTGTACCGCATTATGGAGAAGTGTGGTTCATGGATTTCATCCTCATGACCCAAGCAATTTGACTCCAAGGGAGGACATAGAATCTCAACTCAACAAGACCGCACTTGTCATGATCCAAAAGGCTCTCCCAAGGGAGTACTTCACTCACATACTTAGTTGCAAGACCGCCAAGGAAGCTTGGGACAAACTTGACACCTTGTTCCAAGTAAATGCTAGCATCCAATCTTCCAAATATGACGTGGCCATTGACAACTCCGAGAACTTCGTCATGCATGAGGATGAGACCCCCAAAGAGCTATATAGAAGAGTTGTCGCTCTTGCCAACCAATTGAGGGACTTTGGAAAAGAAGAAATTTCCGATGAGTGGATCAAGAGGAAATTTGTCAAAGCAATCACCCCCTTTGAGAAGAATCTCTCCACTAGCATCCGGACAAGAGCGGATTACAATACCCTCAACTCAATTGGTGTTCTAAGTGAGTTCATAGCTATCTCCCTCTCACACAAGAGTGCGGACAATGCTCTTACCCGCTCTCGTGGCCAAGGAGGAACACCCAATCTCGCTTTGAAGTCAAAGGCTATCGCTCGAATTGAGGAGAGTCAAGAAGATGATGATGATGAGGAAGACTATGAGGACACTTACACCGGAGCTCACAAATGTATTGCTCTTGCGATGCATGGATATTGGAAGAGATGGGAAGCTCACAAGGCCGGATCTCCAAGGCCTCCACGAAACAAGAACTACAAGAAGAAGGGGGAGCGACCAAGGACATGCTACAATTGTGGTAGCGCAAACCACTTTGTCAAGGAGTGCCCCTTTGAGCCAAGAGAAGAAAACGAAGGCAAGCTTGTTCGCAAAAACAAGGCCAAGCCTCCTCAAAACAAGAACTTCGCTAGAAGGGTGCCAAGGGCCCTCTATGTTCAAGACGGGGCGATGCTCGAGACTTACATCTCCGGAGATGAAGGAGAAGATGAAGTAGGTGGAGTCGCTCACATCGCCATGGCCACCGCATCAACTCCTTCGATCTCCCTATTTGAATCCCCCAATGAGAGTGTTGCAACCCGACCTACTTGTCTTATGGAAAAAGCCAATTCGGTATGCTCTCCCAACTCCAAGACCATTATCACTAACCCTCCTTCATTATTGGATTGTGTTGAAAATGTTTGCGAGGAGGATAGTGAGTCTAATGAGTTAGGCACATGGCTATCAAGCCTTAAAGGTGAGACTAAGGAAAAAGTAAATGCCCTTTTAAGGAAACTTGATGAGGTTAACACTCTTGTAGATGAAAAGGAGGAGATTATCTTGGCTTTGGAAAGCCATGAAGGCCACACTTGCAATGAACAAGAGCTTGAAAAAGCGCTTGAAAATGAGTGTTCCCTTCGTGCGTCTCTTGAGGAGAAGTTATCTTGTCTTGAAGAAAACTTTGCCATAAGTGTCTCCATGCTTAGGAAGGAAAATGCACAATCCCTTGCTATCATTAAATCTCTAGAACATGAAGAGTTGAATCTAGGAATTGCTCACGAGGAACTTGTCACTCGTCATGAAAAACTCGAAAAGGAGTTCATGTCTCTTAAGGAAATTCATGACAAGTTGACCAAATCTCATGACAATCTTCTAGCTCAACTATCTAACAAGCAAGTTGTGTCCACTTCATCTCCTAGCTCAAATGTCTTGTCTAGCTATGCTTGTGGTGCTACTAATCTTGTAGGAAGTGAGAAGAATCCCCATGAGAATGCTTCTCAACAAGTCAACAAGGGAAAGGAGGGACTTGGCTATGTAGCCAAGTCAAAGAAGAAGTACAAGAAGAAGAACAAGAAGAAAGCTACCTCTCCTTCACAAGAAGTAAGATTTGTGAAAGAGGGAGAGGTGGCAAAAAGCAAGAAGACCAACACCTTTGTGGGTGGTGATACCTCTAGGGGGAGCACCACTCACAATAACTTTGCCGGGAAATACAATCCATCTTATGTTCTTATGAAATCTAGAGATGGTCATGTATATGCTAAATATGTTGGTACTTCTTATGGTGATGATTATCATTGGAGTATTTGGGTGCCTAAGACCCTTGTCACTAACAAGAGAGGACCCATCCAAAGATGGGTCCCTAAATCAAGAAACTAATCTTGTAGGGAAGTGCTTCCGGGTCGAGCAAATGGACGGTGGATAGTGGTGCATCCCAACATATGACCGGAAGCAATGACGCAATGAGTGATCTTCAACCTCCATTACCTCACCTCAATTGCGTCACTATTGGTGATAACTCCGAATTAAAGGTATTGGGACGAGGCAAGGTAGCAATCTCAAATGACTTGTCAATTGAGAATGTTCTTCTTGTTGAGTCCCTAGGCTATAATCTCATCTCGGTTCTTCAACTTGCTAAGAGTGGTTTTACCTCTTTCTTTAATAAGGAGAATGTGATTGTCACTTGGGAGACGACTCTTAAAGTAGCCTTCGTTGGGCATGTCGAGAACGGCATGTATGTAGTGGACTTCTCTAAAGGAGACACGTGTGCCGCGACATGCCTAATGGCTAAAGTTGATGTGGGTTGGCTATGGCATCGCCGGTTAGCCCACACCAATATGAGAACGTTGCATGACCTTCAAAGTGGCAATCACGTTCTAGGACTAATAAATGCTAAGTTTGCCAAAGATCGTGTGTGTAGCTCTTGCGTCTTAGGAAAGCAACATGGAGAAGCACACCCCACCAAGACGAACATCACCACCTCAAGGATCCTCGAGCTCATTCACTTGGACCTCTTTGGTCCCCTATCATATGATAGCCTTGGGGGCAAAAAGTATTGTTTGGTGATTGTGCATGACTATTCACGATATTGTTGGGTGTACTTCTTCAAGAGGAAGAGTGAGAATCAAAAGCGGGTCATCGAGTTCATCACTTTGGTGGAACGCCAACATAATACGAGTATCATGGCGATCCGAAGTGATAACGGCTCCGAGTTCAAGAACTACACCGTGGAGGGGTTTCTTAGTGAGGAAGGAATTGCTCATCAATACTCTACTCCCTACACCCCTCAACAAAATGGTGTGGCGGAGAGAAAGAATCGGACTCTTATGGATGTGGCTCGAACCATGATTGCGGAGTTCTCTTCTCCTTATAATTTTTGGGCCGAGGCCGTCTCCACCGCTTGCCACGCTAGTAACCGATTATATCTCCGCAAGATCTTGAACAAGACCCCTTATGAGATTCTCACGGGCAAGAAGCCGGATGTATCATACTTCAAGGTCTTTGGTTGCAAGTGCTTCATTCGCAAGAGAGGTAAACGCTTGTCAAAGTTCGAGACTAAATCTTATGAGGGTATCTTTGTTGGTTATGCCACAAACTCTCACGCCTATAGGGTCTAGAACAAGTCCACCGGACAAGTTGAAGAAGCTATAGACGTGGTGTTTGATGAGGATAATGGGTCCCAAGGGGGCTGTATAGATCATGGTTTTGTAGGAGATGCAATTCCTCCCATCGTCATACGAAGAATGGGGATTGGTGAAATAATCCCCATTGAGGGACACCGGATGACGGAGGGAGAAGGACTATGCTCCACTCAAGTGGAGCCATTGACTACATCCATTGATAACCAAGCTACCCAACAAGATGCACCAACCCCTCATGCTTCACCTCAAGGCCAAGCTAATAATCAAGGCCAAGCTCATGATGAAGGCCAAGCTCATAATGAGGAACACGATACTCATGATGATGATACTAGACACTTAAGGGATCCATATCCCGTCAATGATCAAGATCAAGGTGGACATGTATCCGATGATGAAGGTGATGATCAAGTTCTATCCAAGGAAACTTTGGAGGAGATGCTAGCTCGTAGAGCAAAGAGGAGGCTAGATAATCTTGCTCGTGCCGGTCACACGGAGGACATGATTCTTGGTCAAGTTCGTGGAAGGGTCGTCACAAGGAGGCAACTAGCGGACTTTAGCAAAGCTCATGCATTCGTCTCTCACACTGAGCCAAAGAAGGTCTATGAAGCTCTTGAAGATCAAGATTGGCTTGAAGCAATGCACGATGAACTCAATAACTTCGAGCGCAACAAAGTGTGGAAGTTGGTGCCAAGACCCAAAGATTGCAAGAACGTCATCGGCACTAAGTGGATCTTCAAGAACAAACAAGACAAGGACGGCATCGTCATCCGCAACAAAGCTAGATTGGTAGCTCAAGGCTTTTCTCAAGTCGAAGGTGTCGACTTTGGTGAAACATTCGCTCCCGTTGCACGTCTTGAATCCATTCGCATCTTACTTGCTTATGCTTCTCATCATAACTTTAAGTTGCAACAAATGGATGTGAAAAGTGCATTTTTGAATGGTCCCATCCAACAGTTGGTCTATGTCAAGCAACCTCCGGGTTTCGAGGATCCCAACCACCCCGATCATGTCTATAAACTTGATAAGGCGCTCTATGGACTTAAACAAGCTCCACGTGCGTGGTATGAGCACCTTAAAGAGTTTTTGGTTGATCGTGGGTTCAATGTTGGTTTAATCGATCCCACCCTTTTCACCAAAAAGGTTGGAGATGACCTGTTCATATGCCAACTCTATGTGGATGATATCATTTTTGGTTCTACTAACGTTGCATTCAATGATGAGTTTTGCAAGCTTATGACGGACAAGTTCGAGATGTCTATGATGGGAGAATTGGAATATTTTCTTGGCTTTGAGATCAAGCAATATCCGGAAGGTACTTTCATCAAGCAAGCCAAGTATACTCAAGACATGCTCAAGAGATTCAACATGCATGAAGCTAAACCTATGAAGACCCCCATGTCCACGACCATTGACTTGAAACCCGACCCGGATGGTAAAGAGGTAGATCAAAAGGTATACCGCTCCATGATTGGCTCTTTGCTCTACCTTTGTGCATCTAGACCCGACATCATGTATAGCGTAGGTAAATGTGCAAGGTTTCAAGCCTCTCCGAGGCAAAGTCATTTTGAAGCGGTTAAGCGCATCTTTCGATATTTAGTTCATACCCCCAACTTCGGTCTTTGGTATCCCAAGGGTTCAAACTTTCAGCTCATTGGATATTCGGATGCGGACTATGCGGGAGAGAAGACGGATAGGAAATCCACATCCGGAGGATGTCAATTCCTTGGACGCTCATTGGTGTGTTGGTCATCTAAGAAGCAAAACTGCATCGCTCTCTCTACCACCGAGGCCGAATACATATCCGCGGCGAGTTGTTGTGCTCAATTACTTTGGATGCGGCAAACATTGAGAGATTATGGCATCATCTTCGACAAAGTTCCTCTCCTATGCGACAATGAGAGTGCCATCAAGATTGCCTACAATCCCGTTCTTCACTCCAAGACGAAGCACATTGAAATACGGCATCACTTTATTCGGGATCATGTTGAGAAGGGTGATATTGATCTCTCATATGTGGCAACCAAGGATCAACTCGCGGATATCTTCACGAAGGCCCTTGACGAACCAAGATTTCGGGGTTTGAGGAATGAACTAAATGTGATCGATGCGTCTAACTTCTCTTGAACCCTTGCATAAGTACCTTCACTATATGTGCTATCTAGTCTAGATGTAGGCATGGACATAGGGGGAGCGTAGTTCAACTCA
Organism: Alopecurus myosuroides; assembly: GCA_028641055.1. Taxonomy (NCBI): domain Eukaryota; kingdom Viridiplantae; phylum Streptophyta; class Magnoliopsida; order Poales; family Poaceae; genus Alopecurus; species Alopecurus myosuroides. The sequence goes on along the minus strand of CM054060.1, from coordinate 342,074,917 downwards.
TGAACGAACACTCCACCTATCATGCGCAAAACAATCAAAACGTCATGCATATCTAGTCAATATGTGACTTATTGTGCTTAAAACGTGAGTTATACTTTTGAGTCCAAGATACATCTTCGCGGCTCCTTGGTATCACTCAAACACGATGGCTTCGGCCACCAACTTTTTCCTTTGAATTTCTAGTTGATGTTTTCCTCGTGTTTGTGAGTTTGTTTGTGTCTTTTTGCATTTTTGGAGGCTCACGACTTGTTCCATCTTCCACAAAACTCGGATGGTGTTGGCACTCCGGAAATTCCGGCTTAGGACCGGAATATTCCGGCCCTTAGACGCTTGTCCCAGAAATTTCGCCAAATTCCGATGTGCCCGCTCGCAGAAGGCACACCGGAAATTTCAGCGGAAATTTCCGGGGTAAATTTCCGGGGGCCCGGAATATTCCGTGTCTTAAGCCATGGAAATTTCCGGAGTTCAATTTGGACTCGAATTATCCCCCAACTATCCAGCATGCCCGCTCGCAGAAGGCACGCCGGATATTTGGGCGGAAAATTCCGGCCCAAATTTCCGGACCCCGGAATATCCGGTATTTATACCGGAAATTTCCGGTGCCCTTGGTCTGGGGCTATATAAGGACGACGGGAGGGAGCAGTTCCAGATTGCTTCCCTCCCCTCGTCTCCACTCGCCCCCAGCCGCCGCCGCCGCCTCCGAGACTTCCGGGAGGCCCATTCGCCTCCTCTCCTCATCCTCTCCTCATCCCTTGCGGATCAAGAGACCGCACGTCCGTTCCTGTTCATGGATCCCGGTATGTGTCCGTTTTCTCCGCACTTTTGGGTTGATTAGATGCGTTGTTCCTCTATCTAGTGTTCTTCATGGTCTAGCATGGTTCTTTGTTCGCACAAGTACCACCTATTCTCCAGGATTCATCCTTGTACTAGATTCCTCGTTCTAGATTCATTATAGGCCCAGATTCAGATCTGGATTCGAAAATCCCGAAGGCCGGAAATTTCCGCCCCAGGGCCGGAATTTCCGCACCCCGGAAATTTCCCCTGAGGCCGGAATTTCCGTCTCCATGACCGGAATTTCCGGCCTGTACTGAATCCTGAACTGAGCTCCACTTTATTCCATTCCACAATTCGTGAGCCCCCGTGTTTGATTTTTGTTTGTTTTTCTTTGTATCTTCTCTGCTTTCCTCGCAGATGGTTCAAGCTCTAGGCCCGGCAAGTTGGTTAGCTCTCGCAAACGACTCCGTCACCTGACGGAAAATGATGAGGGGACTTTTGTTGAGGACAATGAAACTCGTCGGCGTGCGAGAGATGCTCAGAGAGACTATGAGCAGCAACGCGATGCTGACATGGCTGCTCGCAGGGGTGGCAGACAGCAAGGCAAAGCCACTCTCAACGTGGGCACCATGCCCATCGCAGAGTTTAAGGCATGGCGTGCCAAGGCTTGGTACACGGAGGGTCCTCAGGACCCCACCATTGATACGTGCTTTTGGCACGTTGAGCAGGAGACCCTATTCAAGCAGGTGTACACCGTGATGAGCAAACCAGTGTGCCCCATGAAGGTGATCAACTTTGCTCATCTGGCTGCCAACCCCGACTACTTCAACCACTCTGTTCAGCTAGCTGAGATACTTGGTCTGCGTCCGCTTATGGAGACTAGATGCTCCTACAACACCACCTTCATCCAGCAATTCTATGCTACTCTTGTCATTGATGATTCTGAAGAGATTGGGATGTCTTGGATGTCTGGCCCTCACCTGCTCACCGCCAACTTCCATGACTTTGCCACTGTGCTTGATTATCCTTTTGCTGGCCTCAACACTCCACAGGGTCACCGCATGCACATCCATGGGGAAGAGTATGAGAAGAACAAGCTAGCTGAGCTCTATGGTCCTCGATGTACAATTGGATAGGCTAAAGGTCTCTTCGCCGTCTATGATATTCTTCTGCGCATGCTCAGGGAGTCCATTGCTCCGAGTGCGGGAAATAATGATGCTATTCGTGGTGGATTGGTCAACCTTATGTACCACGCCTACTTGACCTTCTCTGAGAGTGATATGACTGACATGGAGGCTCACAGGATTGATGTGATGGACTTCATCTTCAATGAGATCCACTATGCTCTCTTCCACCGCAAGGTGCCTCCATATGCTCCCTATATCATGAAGCTCATCAAGGCACGCTATCCTGAAGAACTCCGAGAGGACTTGGAGCTAGACTGTGAGGATCACAAGGACGTTACTCTCTACAAGAAGTCCGCCCACACTCCGCGGGCCGCTCATGATGTTGGTGCAACTGGACAGGGCCACAGGGATGCTCGCATGCGTCCTCCTCCTCCTGGCATGAAGAAACGCTCGTGGCTTGTTCGTGGAGTGGAGAAGGTGCTGAGCATGAATGTCTGCATCCACAAGGAGAACTACGCTGCCTATGTGGAGCGCCGCAGCATCTTAGAGAACCAGCACCACATCATGACTGCTCTTAAGACTCCCACTGTGCCACCACTTCCTCGTCCCCGGATTGCATACAAGAACTGGAACAACCGTGACGTTGACTGGGATATCGGTGTTGATGATGATGAGGACATGGAGGATGTCCCTGCCAGTGAAGCCGAAGAGGAAGAAGAGGACACCCAGGCCTAGAGTTTGCTCCATGGGACGTAGCTCTCTCTTTTCTCTTTTTGGTGTCTTGATGCCAAAGGGGGAGAAGATCTAGATGATCGTGGGGATTTGCTTGGGAGGGTTTCTTTCGTTCTTTGTTGCCATTTCCGATTTCGTGTGTCTTTTCGAACTTCGTTCTATAGTACTCGTTATTTGTGTTGAACTATTATTATTGGGAGGCATGTCTCCTATATATGCTATCTGTGATGTTTTCTTATCCTGCATTGTTAGTTTACTTCCCCGCAAATACCCGTGTTGTCATCATTCACCAAAAAGGGGGAGATTGAAAGCTCCTGATCCCTCTAATGATTTTGGTGATGATGATAACACGGATATCTCCTATCTAACAATGTGGTTTAGACTGTGCAGCTATTATCTCAGATGATCATTGTTATATCCTCGTCAAAAGATCAAAGAGAAGAACTATATTGTGGAATTACTTCCACCGGATTTTTCAGTATGCAGGGCGGAAATTCCGGATCTTAAAGGGCGGATTATCCGGCCCTCACACCGGAAATTTCCGGCCCCTTTCTGGCATCCACGAAAACGACTAAGTGTTTTTCTGCCCGCGCACAGAAGCCAGGGCGGAAATTTGCCCCGGAAATTTCCGGCACAAAAATCCGGCCCTCAAGGACTTAGCAGAAATTGGACTACTACATGTTGCCCGCGCACAGAGATGGGGGCGGAGATTCTGTCCAAAAAATTCCGGGCCCGGACATTTCAATTATCCGCCCCCCGGATAATTCAATATTCCGGTCATCAAGTCCTTAGCAATTTTTCCATCATAAGTTGACGCCCGCGCATAGAAGGTGGGGCGGAAATTTGCCCCGGAAATTTCCGGAGCAAATATCCGGCCCCTGGTCCTTAGCACTTTTTCATCAACATGTTGATGCCTGCGCACAGAGATGGGGGCGGAGTATTGGGGCGGAAATTTCCGCCCCCGGATATTTCAAATATCCGCCCCCGGAGAATTCAAAATTCCGGCCAACACGCACCGGAATATTCCGGCCTTTACACCGGAAATTTCCGGTCCCGCAGGACTGCAACGGTCAGAATTTGGAGGAGCCTATAAATAGCTGTCTTCTTCCTCTAGATAGGCAGCTCGTCCATTCCTCTCTCTCCTCCATTGTTGAAGAGCTCAAAACGCCCCGATCTCCCTCCTCCTCCAATCAAACTCGATGCTCTTCAAGGATCTCATGGAGGAGGCCTAGATCTATCTTTCCACCAAGCCAAAACATGTGTTCCCACCTCCTGGGATCTTGTAATCTCTTGGTTGCCTTGTCATCCAAGGGAAACCCTAGTGCTTGTAGCTTCCACCTTGTAGCAAGAAGCTTCGATTGTTGAGAGCCTCCATCTCACTTGTGGAGTGTAACATCCAAGTATGAAAACATCCCTTAGTGGTTCAATTTCTTGTTTACTTTTAAGCAATGCATCATGTCATCATCTCATTGCAATTGTTTTATTTATGTTTGCATTGTTTTCATAATGAATCAAACCTTGTTTTCACACTTGTCTGTTACAATCTTTCAAACAAAGAATTGCAAAACAAAACCTTTCATTGTTTTCCAAGTAATTTAATTAATGTTCAACTATTAAATTGTTGCCTCAAATCATTCACTTAATTCCACCAATTAAATTAAAATCATTTCCAATTCTCAAATCAGTACCTTTTGGAAACCATAAAATTCACCACACTTTGGTACCCTCTAAATCATTCTAAAAAAAACCCTAGGGGTAACCCTATTCAATGCATGTTTTTCTTAAAGGTTTTATTAATATCAAAATCCCTCTATTTTTGATTTCAAATAGAAACTATCATTTTAAAATTCAATATTTGAAATCCAAAGTTGAAAGGTGGTTTCTACTCACCTAAAAAGCTTAACTAATTTTTCCTGAAATTTTTCTCAACTAAAACCTTAACAGTTTTCTTCCAAAAGCATTTGCTACAAAAAAAAAATAAAACAGAAAGAATAAAAAAAGGAGAAAACCAGCGCGCAGCGCGCGGCAGATAGCGCCAGCCCAGCCCGTTAAGCCTACCCCCGCGCGCGACCCAGCCCAACTTACCGCTTCGCCGCGCCAAGATTCGTGCAGCCCTTCTAATCGCCTTCTTCTCGCGGTACGGCTCGCAATCGGCCGGTGCCACCGCGGC